>OX451401.1:0-425994 GCA_949629135.1 Eremobia ochroleuca | reverse complement strand
GGATCATCTATTGAAATAAATTGATTGGAATGAAATTCAAATGCAATAAGATCTCGCAAAGATACACTAAATGATTTAACACCTTTACACTTCGCCGGCATTCTGTAAGTTCTTGAGCATTAATTAAAAAATGTATGGCTTCTTGTAAATCATTAATGGCTGAATTTATATCAACGTGTATAACAGGTATCTTACGCTGAATTCTATTGATTGCACAATCTGATTCTGTACAATGTTCACTTTCATCTGCACTGTATATACAATCTATTAAAATGCGTTCATATATTTTATTTACATCTCACTTCCACAGAGGATTCTTGTTCAACTTTTCAAAAATAGACAGATATTATTACAGTTTGTTTGAATGAACACGACGGCATTAATAAATCCAATACTCCTTCTAGGTGTGAGTTGGCTAAGAATCGATTAAAGACATTGAACCAGTTTTAGGCTTTAGATGCATCTACGCGGAAAAGAAAATTACAGTCTAAAGAGCCTAAGGAAGAGTTTACTGATGATTCTATTTTTGCTGAGGACCCTAACTTCATCGAAAACTGGAAAAGGAAAGGAAATGTTACTAAAAAAAGAAAAACTTTGAAGCCAGTTATTTTTTTGTCTAACGGAAGCAGGATACAAATTGATTCAAAAAAAATATTATATTGAGAAATACTTACGCGATTGATTCGGTATGTCAGGCTTTAGCTATAGCATATATCAATGGCTATCGTATAAGTCAAACAATACATGAGAGTGAAAATTTATTCTGTAAACTTGTCAAACTCATGAGTGGAAGAGATACAGAAGAAGTATACAAAATAAGATCTGAAATGGCTCAAGTTTATTTTTCAAAAGTTGATAAAGAATCCTCTGTGGAAGTGAGATGTAAATAAAATATATGAACGCATTTTTAATAGATTGTATATACAGTGCAGATGAAAGTGAACATTGTACAGAATCAGATTGTGCAATCAATAGAGTTCAGCGTAAGATACCTGTTCTACACGTTGTTATAAATTCAGCCATTAATGATTTACAAGAAGCCATAAATACTTTAATTAATGCTCAAGAACTTACAGAATGCAGGCGAAGTAAATGTAAAGGTGTTAAATCATTTAGTGTATCTTTGCGAGATCTTATTGCATTTGAATTTCATTCCAATCAATTTATTTCAATAGATGATCCACCAACATCTCTTTTGTTACAAGGATCTGAGTTTCATTTACTGTCAATAATAGAATTCGAGCCCCCAGTATGTGAAACACTAATTGGTCACTACAAAGCTCATCGCAGATGAAATTCACAATGGAAATGTTATGATGACGAATCGAAAAAAATTACGAAGAGTACAAAGAAGCTAATTCCACATTGTATAAATTTGCGAAAAAATAAGGTAAAGTAATAATTGAATATTTTTTATGTAAATTTTAATATTATTAAATTTAATCTTATGAACAACCCACATTTTGTTTTATTTACGATATCCTTTTAATGTGCTTATTATCCACTTACCTACTCATAACCAGGGCTCTGAACCGGTTTAAAAAGAGCGGTTAATTTCGATGAAATACCGGTAAATATATCGTTCCCTCATTAACCGGTTAAACAAGTGAACTGTTCATATGTAACCCAAATGACAAAGGTTACCGGTTACAGAAGCACAAACGGTTTTGACACCCAAATTAACCGGTTAATTCCGTAAGTCGTAAATATTTTTCGTCTACTTTTTTAACACTTCCAACAAGTTATAGTGACATTAGTACATTTAGTACCCCAGAAAACATTAGGAAAAAAAATGTTTGATCTGAGGACGTCAAATACAACCGGAGAACTTAAATGGTGCGGGTAGGTTCATGTTGCGACTTGCTTAGTTAGGGGGCGGGGGGTGTTTAACCGGTTAATTTTCACTTACAAAACCAAAATTCATGAAAAACCGGTTTCCCTCAAAAACCGGTAAAAACCGGTAAAGTGCAAACCTTAACCTAAATCGATTTCGGTTTGGGGTCAATGACCGTAACCGGTTAAGAATTTCAACCGGTTTCCGAGCCCTGCTCATAACATAACATGCCATTTAACAATTTAAAACGCCTGCCTCCAAAAGTAGCAATACCGTTGAGTGAAGACATACTGCAACTATTTGCCTTTATTATTTTATCGGGCACTTTTCCTTGGGATAATTTAAATAATTGCTACATCCTTTATTAAACATATGTTTGAAGTTACAACTAAATTAGATAAATGAATTAAATATGTAGCAATTATTGACGCAATACATTTCGGGAAACTCTGCATGCTTGACTTTAAACTAGGAGGTGACCAGCCAACCAAACGTCAGGATCGCTGGTCAAAAAAAATATTTTGTTTCTAAATATATATCCTATGTAGCAATTATTTATTAAATGTAGCAAATAGAAGCAATTATGTAGCAATTTTCGAATCAACTCTCATAGACCAACGCCACAGACAACCAGCCATTCTGACGCACACCCATCTTTGTACAATTATGTTGCATAATTTAAATTTGTAAAAGTAATTCTGTGTCATTTGTCAAGTGAGACAGTATAAATTCTGAAAATTTCAGTTTTTTTCATTAGTTTTCAAATTACAATGGGTCGTGGCAAACCCGTGTGTGAAGAGCTTCGAAAGCGAATAGTTTGTGGTGTCGATGCTGGCAAATCAAGTTACCAAATATCTAAAGACTTGATACTTCCCAGGTCTACAGTCCAATCTATCATTCAGCACTATAAAAACAATAGAACGACTTCTTGTTTAAAGAAAACTGGTCGACCACGCATCACAAGTGCAGCAGAAAACAGAATCCTAAAGAAAATTATCAAAAATAATCGTCGTGCTCGAGCTGGAGAACTCACGGTGCAATGGAAGGACATGATTTACAAAGACGTCTCAGTTGATACTTGCAAAAGAGTCCTAAAAAGAATGGGTTACGGATTTTACACCGCTAAGGAGAAACCACTGTTGACTGCTGTACAAAAGAAAAAGAGGTTGAAGTTTGCTCGTGATGATTTAAATTGGACTTAAGATCAGTGGCGTAGTATCATTTGGAGTGACGAGTCCAAATTTGAAGTGACAGTCGGCGATGAAAGGAAAAAAGTGATTCGGAACAAAAATGAGGCATTTCATACTGATTGTCTCAAACGCAGAGTGAATTTTCCGGCGTCTCTTATGATATGGGGCTGCATGTCTGCACAAGGTGTTGGTGGTATGCAGTTTGTGGATGGTTCTATCAATGCTGCAAGGTATCAAAACCTTTTGGAAGAGAATTTACTGCCCTCTATTCCGTCACTTAAGCATCAAGATTCCTTCATTTTTCAACAGGATGGTGCTTCCTGCCATACTGCAAGGACAACAAAGACGTGGCTATTGGCGAAAAGCATCCCTACAATCGAATGGCCATCTAACAGCCCGGACTTGTCGCCGATCGAAACCGGAAAATGAAAAAAGTTCTCCGTAAAAATCCATCAAGATCGAAGAGCGACTTAAAGGCTAAACTCTTGGCTGTCTGGGAGTCAATTACGCCTGAGGAGTGTGCAGCGTTGGTTGCAACCATGCCTCTTCGCATTAAAGCTGTCATTGAGAGCAAAGGCGACACAACTAAGTGGTAGACCAACTATTTTGCGTGAGTGACAAGGGTAGACGAATACTTTTGCGTTATGTTTTTTAGAATATTTTTTCAAATTTTTTGTTATTGAAAGTCATGAAAGAATTTCAGTTATGTTAAAATAATCTTTAAAATGTTCCTCAAATTGTGGTTTACTTTTTATTAAACGTTCTTAATTATTTTACCAATATTTACTTTCTATATTTTACGCTTTGCACTACTTTCCATACTAGACGAACTATTTTGCATCGGTTCTCGTAGTGCTGGCATCTGTACCTACATACCTAGCATATGATTGATTTGTGATTATAACATTAATGTTAGCAATTTGTGTTTTGTTGACCTTACGCAATTTGGTTTGGAGCCGCTCAGAACAATATTAGTATTTTATTATTATTTAATCATGGAGCTCTTGGGAATCAATATATTTATGGAGAGAAATTGTTTGTAGAACAATAAATTTGGAGCTCCTGGGAAAGCCATCTATTTATTTTGTTAAATGTTGATGAGAAAATTATGTCAAGTTTACTCACTTAACCAACTGCAGTTTTTAAATTGGTATTTTGTATCAATAGGAAAAAAAAACTAGAGATTAGGATTTTTAAAGTAATTTGGCTATGGGGTTCTGAGGTATCAGTTCATTTTGGAAAAGGGGTCTCTTGCCCAAAATAGTTTGGGAATTAATACTATGAATTCCAGCCACTAGCTGTGCTGAACGCAGGCATGGTGCTAGCGAGTGCGGTGCTCACGTACGTGGCGGTGATGCGGCTGTGGGACGCGGCCAGCGCGGCGCGGCCGCCCGGCGCGCCCGCCGAGCACGACGTGTGACCGGGTGCTCAGCTGCTGCATTATGTCCTGCCAGGCAAGTCTACTGACATGATAACACAATCTTAATGAAGAGTGGACCACCAGCCTCTCTTATTTGTGAACATTTCATAGTATTTACATAGCTTAAGTTAAATCCATACAAATAAATAAAATTAAAGTGTCTGTTTGTAATGTCAAAATAACAGCTTTTTTTACTAAATACATGTGAAAGTATACCAGATGCTTTTTTTACAGGCTCCAAATTTTACAGGGTTTCTACTCATGAATATGAACAACTTTCACTATAGGTGGTCCTATAGTGAAAGTTGTTCAAATTCACTCTGAAATCACGAAAACAAAATCAGCCGTTTAATACAAAAGTTCAATAACTACTTGACCAAAATGTATGAAACAGCTGATTTTTTTTCATGATCTCAGAGCTGGTTCCATAGTAAAAGTTGTTCATATAATTTATGAGTAGAACACCCTGTAAAATTTTGGAGCCTGTAAAATGAATCATGCCATATACAGTAGGTACTTATAAAAAAAAATCAATTTTAAAAATGTTTGTCCGTCTCTGTTTGTTCTGGCTAATCTTTGATATGGCTGATTTTACAAAAAGGATAAATGTTCCACAAAGTCCCGAAACTCACGAAATCCAATTTGTTGTCTGACATGCATGCTAACAAAGTCGTGGGCACAGCTAGTAACTTATAAATGTAAATGACTGCATTTTATAACAATTATTGCACTCGATATAATAAAAACAACAAATATTTTGTACATCCAACACCATTTGTAAACATTTTATGCCTAACCTAACTAATAAGCTTCACATTACAAGTATCAGCACCCTTTCCAGGTATTACCTGCTCTGTGCACTTGTGAAGTAGTTCCGTACTGCCTCCACTAGGCTTTCAGCTTTGGGTCTGGCTGCTACTCCAGCTACTTCGACCCCAAGATTCTCAATCTTGTACGCTGTTGAGTTACCAATAGCAAAGTGTGGCAGTTCTGAGAGACTGTTGCTGAAAGTCTGTAGCTGCCGGTGTATGTATTCACATCCGGAGGGACTGAAGAATACCATGCAACATGGACTGTCTGCATCATTGAGTTCCATCAGATCTGCCTTCAAGTTTTGATTTTCTTTAGTCTCATACACAGTCAGAGCATCCAGCGTGACATGTGAGGCTTGTAGCACAGTTGGAAGACTCTCTGATCTCAAACTACCACATGGAAATAGAAACTTTGACTCTGAAGGGTTTTCTTGAACTATAATTTTTGCAAGATTTTCAGCATTTCCTGATGACATGCCTAGAGCTTCTAAGCCCAGTAGTAGTTTGATTTTGTGACAACTTGCATCACCCACTGTGTAAACTTTCCTTGTGTTCCATATCACGAACCGTGTGGGGTCCCAGCACTTGGAGACAGCTTCTATAGCTCTGGGGCTGGTGAGTATGATGCCAGTGTAATCTTGTACAAGTTTCACGGAGAGCTGTTGCTTGCTGGTGAACTCGAACTGCAGCGGCTCCACGAACACCGTTCTGTAGTTGTTGTTGAGGAAAGCTTTCACGTAATCTTCCGACTCGCTCTTGAATAAAACAACCTTCTTCATGATAGTAAGATTTAAACTAGATCTCCATCAACTCATTTGTCGTTCACCTCCACCTCCAGCTGGCCCTGAAATGGAAGTAACGGATAAAGGAACCACTTTGAATACTAAATACAAAACTTCATGCAGAACAAGTTTGGTGTGAAAGTAGGTGAATTAGAATAAGAGGATCGGAACCAATAACAAGCTCTATATGCATTATAAGATAAATATAACATGCCTTTGTATTAAAACTCCCTCGTAAATAAATCGGACAACAATTTATTAGCTGTTCAAGTAGTTTTAGAACTTGATTCCTTTTTTTAGTACGAAAACTGTCATCGCACAACGAAACAAACATCATCGAAGGTATTTGCGTTCCATGCCGAAGTACGAAATCTTCAGCCAGTAAGCATTACTGCATTAGTCATGAAGTGTCAAGAGGATATTTTAAATTGATAGTTCGAGTTTTTTATTTGCAGGTTCAAACAGATTAGGGCAGATTATATTCATGTTATTATCTATATTTGTAGTGGTTAGTATGCATTGAGGAATTAGTAAGCATATTTAACAAAATAAGCATTTACCTAGTTTTATTTTCTGTACCTTAAATGCTAAATAAATTAAACTCAAAACAAGCTGTCAAAATTGTGACAAGTGACATTAGTCAACAACTGACCATACTTTGACAATGACAAGAGGGTTACGTTTTGTAAGTGCTTCAGTGTAACAACCGATTTGGATGGGGCAGGTATGAGACAGGAAAGAAAAATATTGAAAAAGAAATAAAAAAAGAAAAATGTTTACAGTTACCAGTAGACATGCATGGGCTTCTGAGGAAACATAAATAAATAATTCTGTGGCACCAAGCATTTCAGCGAGCTGTTTGATTAAACAAATTAAACTTTTTTTTTCAGACGTTTAGTATTTTTGGAAGCGGATGTCATGTATGATCATGAAGAAAATTTGGATGTGTCATAGACTCAGTAGTAGGAATAGGACTGTAAATAAATGATTAAAATTAGCACACCCACCATACAAATGAACGGGCAATTTTATGTTCATAATACTGTACAGTAATCTTTAGTTATTTTGGTGGACGGATGTGGGTAACGAATGGCGCTAAATGGTTGTTCGAGCGGGCTGGTGGGGACGGCAGTGGTGGCGCTGTTTCTGCTGCCTGCACAGTACTACGTGCGGGACTTGTACTTGGGCATAGAGGACCCGCTGCTGGAACAGCCAGAGAGCCCACCCTTCGGATGGTTAGATTTCGCGTTCGTTCAGTTGCCACCGCTTGACCTGTTTAAAAGATATGTTGACATTCCTAGTATCAGTAACTTTACTGTCACAGTCACGTTACTGATACTAGGAATGTCAACATATCTTTGCGAGTGGACACAAAGAAAGCTGATGGAAAGAAGAATAGTAAAGGTGCGCATCATTCTGATTTGATTATAAAGCACATTTTTGTAATGGTGGGTAAAAAAACGTAAAATCTTAGATAATTATAGTTTCCGATTTGATTTGGAGTTTAGGGCTTTATGCAAAAATACAGGTTTATTTCTGTCCCATACAGCTACGCCCTGTAGGTGCGAGTGAGGGTCGGAAACTCTAGATAAGAGTAATCCCAGTACCTAAACCTGCCTGCTGACTTCTGAGCGATCGTTATGGCTACCTATATCAGGAAATTAAGTATCTATCTAAAAATCTGAAGTTGCGCAGGCCGATTATGCACTCTGCTATACAACACTAGTGAACCGGTCAGCAGTTTCGTGCCACAGGGGGTAGCTGCCAAGTGTTGTGCGACACGTGCTGACGCGAATGTTGCATGTTGTTGCGTGCAGCTGAACCAGTACCTGGGCGCGAGCGTGGAGCGCCTGCGCGCGTGGCACGCGCAACAGGAGCAACTGGAGGTGACGCTGAAGATGGTGCAGAACGCCACCTCGGAGTACAACCTGCTGCTTTACCTGCTCCTGCGTCAGCACCGCTGCCTCTCCGGACACAACGGACCGCCCTCCAGGTGCTTCTTCGACAAAGGACTCGAAGAACACTTCCCTTTTTTAAGGAATCCCACGCCCAACGCGTAACGCGTGCGTCCTCGAGTTTATTATTTAATAATTATATTGTTGAGTTGTTTACGATGTGGTGTTATTTAGTTCCCTGCGTCGCAGTAAGATACATTTGTCACCGCGAGCTAGTGATGAGCAAAATTGGTCTTGGTTTTGCAGTCTTGGTCTTGGTCTTGCAAAAAAGCAAGACCAAGACAAAGACTATCTATACACTAGCAAGACCAACACCAAGACCGAACAAGCAAGACCAAAACCAAAACCAAGACCGAGACTAAATGAGCAAGACTAAGCTAAAAATAACAGCTTCCGATAAATAAATAATTATGTCGGTCAAAATATATGTAGCAACTTCAATAATTGTTCTTTTCGTGGAAAAAAACGTTTTTTGTATTTGATATTTTCAGTTTGCTTTATTAGATTTTAACACTAAGTATATATAAAAAAAAACTTTATCATTTTTTGAAAAAAAAAAAAAAAAATAGATCTGTGAAACTGTCGTCCTCGGAGTAAATGTTTTTTGTCTTTATATAGTGATGAGCAAAATTGGTCTTGGTCTTGCAGCCTTAGAGACCAAGACTATACACTAGCAAGACCAACACCAAGACCGAACAAGCAAGACCAAGACCAAGACTGAGTAAGCAACACCAAGACTAATACCAAGACTGTCCCAGTCTTGGTCTTGGTCTTGCTTTGCTCATCACTACCGCGAGCCAAATGTTTCCTGTAGATAATTCCCTGTATTTCCGGACCACAGGCAGCCCGCGAGTATTCTACCAGAAAACTAGTAGACGCGTTATAGTAATAGTAATAATAGTAAGTAATAAAAATTATTCAATAATATAAGGACTAACGCTAAATACAGTTTTTTTTTAATCTATGTCAAGTTCACCATTTTTTTTTGTGCCTGAACTAGGTAATCCTGTGTTTCAGGCGATTGGAGGTAACAATAATTTATTAAATAATCACATAATTATAATATTTATCTTATTGGTACACATGTAAAAGGTTTATAAAATTATATATTACGAACTATATTTACTTTAGTACAACTAATAACTTCTCTGTATCTTCATAGGACATAGTTTGAAGAGTCTGCATAAGGATTTTCTTGCAGTTACTCTGATTTAAGGAGTAGATGTTTCCTTTATCATTTAGCCTATTATAGAGTAGCGGTCCGAGGTACATAAAATTTGGCTGTGAAAGCATGCTTTGTGCTTTTTTGAGGGCAAACAATATCTTTCCGTCTCCTTTTTGTGAATTCAGTGCTGAATGGAAGCGCCGCGTGTTGTTTTAGTACAGTGCTCATTATAAATCTTTACAAGCATTATACAGGCTGTTAGTGGGGAAAAGAAAAGGGCGGCAAGTAGCCACCTTGAGAATAGCTCTTTGTGCTCTTTCAATGGGTAATAGCAAAGTTTTACTCGCCCCACCCCATGAAGTGATACGGTAAGTCAAAATTGACTGACAAAGAGCAAAGTATACTTGCCTAATTATTATTGGATCTGATATACATCGTATCTTTTTGAATACGTATATCAGCTTACGAATTCTATTATTTAGAGCTTCCATATGCGGTCTGAAGGAAAGGGTTTCGTCTATTATAATACCCAGGTATTTTATTATATCTGTCTTTTTAATATTAGGACACTTACATAGGCTGTCTGCAGGGATTGGGCAACAATGAGCATGAAACGCTGAGGGGATCTTCGATATTTGTTTGCGCATAGAAAACTTAATAAAATTGGTCTTCTCTGCATTTAGGGTTAGTGAGTTATATTGAAGCCAATTATTTACAATATTGAATCCGTGTTGCGCAAGATTGTAGACTTCATTTTCTGAGTCAGCCGAAAAAAGTAGAGCAGTGTCGTCAGCGTAAGCAATGATAGTGCCATGCTCTAGCTTTAGATTGCAAAGGTCATTTATATAGATCAAAAACAGTGTAGGCCCTAAAATACTTCCTTGAGGAACACCAAAAATATGTGTTTTTTTGAACAGCGCTGTCAACATTGCCAATCGTTACGCACTGGGAACGATCTTCTAAATAACTTTTGAACATTTTTAGCTGGTGCCTCTTACACCCATGATCTCAAGCTTGCGCAACAGGATTGGAATGGAAACTGTGTCAAAAGCTTTGGCGAGGTCCAGGAAAATTCCTACTGTGTGGTTACCCTTGTCAAGTTCTTGTGCTAGATAGTCAGTCAGATGGTGTACCGCATCAGCAGTTGAAACTTTAGGTCTAAATCCAAACTGCCGCTTAGACAGAATTGATTTATCTTCCAAATATTTCAACAACCTGTTGTTAATAATTTTTTCCAATATTTTTGACATGGAAGGCAGTAAAGAAATAGGTCTATAATTCGTCACTTGCTCTTTGCTACCTGATTTATAGACAGGGACAGTTACAGATTTTTTGAGACACTGGGAAATGTCCTGAAGATAAACAAATGCGGAAAATATAAGTCAGTGGTCGTACTAAAATGTCCTTGAATTTTTTGATAATTTTATTCGAAATGTTATCCCAGCCAACTGCACAGTCTTCTTTCAAGGTCATAATTATACTTTCTACCTCAGTCTCGTCAGTATCGTTCCCTCAGAGACAAATTTAAAGAGATTAATATAATGACTGTGCCTTCTCAGTACATTTATGATAATCTTTTGTATGCACATAAAAATATTAATCTGTTTAAAAAATACAGTGATATCCATAATATAAATACTAGGAACAAACACAAATATGTTGTTCCTACAACAAGGCTCCAGAAAATAGGTGGCTCGTTTAGATGCCAATGTATACGTTTTTATAATAAACTTCCTAGCCACATTCAAGAACTAACCATTAATAAATTCAAATCTTTTATAAAGCTAAAACTATGCCAGAAAGCCTATTATACTGTAAAAGACTATATTGAGGACAAAAAAGCTTAGGATTGAGCTGCTCCAATAGGTCTAGACAGTGAATGTTGTTTATTTTTATTTTGCTGATTTACACTTTTGTTTTTTTTTTCTTTCTAAATATCTATTTATATACAGAATGACATGAAAATTTACTGTTTAAAGTCTTATATTATTTTAATTATTGTGAATGTGAGGACTATGTGGGTCATTGTTTCCGTTTTAATCATGGTCTGGCAGTTTGAGTGGTGTATGCGGTTTACACAAATGTCCTGTCCTTGGTATTGCTCGTCGAATCGTTGAGCTCCTTAAGTTCTGAGTTGAAATGCACGGTTACTGACGAATGCGTGCACTGTCTGCACAGGTCCACTCAGTGTGGTTCTTTCCTCAAAAGACCACTTCAGACACCAATCTACATGGTCCTCAAAGATCAAAGATTATATCCGGATTTTTATATTCACATTGACTTTGATGAATTTTATATAAACAATGACATGGATATTTACTTTGTAAAGTATCTTATTTTTTATTATTATTACTGTGAGTGTGAAGACTATGTGGGTCATTTCTTTTTTTGGTTCTCCTTCTTAGTTACTTTTAATCATGATCTGGCAGTTTGAGTCATTTATGCGGCCTACCCAAATGTCCTTTCATTGGTATTGTTCGTCGAATCGTAAGGCTTCTCAAGTTCTGAGTTGAGCTGCACGATTTTTGACAAATGCGTGCACTGACTGGACAGGTCCGCTCAATCTGTGTGGTTCTTTACTCAAAAGACCATTTCAGATACCAATCTACATGGTCTTCACATGATCTGACCAATATTATGTCTGGACTTTAAAAGAGACTGTGACCTCTGAGTTTGTTTCGGCCTTTCTTCTCAGAGTAGTCAGATAGGAAACGCCGACCTCATCTAGTTTAAAAAAATATGATTGACATGTAAAAGTGTTTGTACAAACCAAACCTACTTACAGAAAATAAATCATTTATCATTTATCATTTATCGAGCAGCGCAAAGGATGTTAAAGCAGTGCTGCATGTTAAAGGAGTGCTCATTGGGTTTTGGGATATGTCCAGATTTTTTTCTGCCAGACACTTTCCGACATTAACGAAGAAATTATTTGCTATGTTAGCGGATTCCAGTGGTGACGAGTGTGCTTGTAATAAACCTGAAGATGACTCATATTGTTTCATTGTATACGTTGCGTCTTTAATATATTTCCAGATCTTTTTACTATTTGTTCCAGCCTTTTCCAATGCCACTTTGTCGTAGTTTGTTGCTTTTAATTTTTTTAAGGAGATCATTACAGAAATTTAGATATCTTTTGTACGAAAGTTGCAATACTGCATTGTCAGGAAAAATAGTTCTAAACAAGTAAAGAAAAGAAAAGTAGAAAAGTAGTTATAAACGGAACATGCATTTAAAGGTATAATATAATATATATAGTTAAAAGCTGTGGCGCAGCTCTTCCGGGACGCTTGAATAATGCGTTAGATGTGCGTAGCGATCAGCTAGGGAAGGTGAAGTCACCCGAGCATAACTAATTCCTTTTGTCTCATTGCCAAACATGACCATATCAACTGACAACAATAGAAAGTAGGGAATAGTCTGAACCGGCTCCGAATATAAAGTGACTCATTACGCGGCCATGTCTGCAAAGATATGTCGAGCAGCCGCATGTACCTATCGCACGTATGACATATTATGTATGCCAACAGTTTGTTCTAACTTTCTAAGCACGCCTACTTATACTCTTCCAAATATATTATGTGACAAAACTATCAGATATCAAAACTCATTGAGCAGTGTTGCACAGCTGTTATCCTGGAGCTGCTCTTAGTGAAGAACTTCAGGGCCATAGCATCGCTGACGGAGGCTGATATCGATATCGCGTTAAGATAGGTATTTTGATGAAAGTGTGACGACGTTTTTATCGTATCGGTTGCTATTTAGTGGTGGCTACCATGGTCCCGAGACAACCTCAAGGCCAGTTTTTCCTTCGGTGGAAATTCCTCACCAGACTGTCCATGACCCACCGCCATGACCCACTTCCTCCTCAATGCAACTTTGCTGAAAACGTTCTCCTTATATTCGGACTTTTTACCCCGCTCACGGGGTAAAAAGTCTCAGGTTTGGGGTAAGAAGTCATCCTAATGGCTAGCTAATTAGGAATTTATGGTCAATTATTAGGTTAAATCAAAATGCATTATTTTAAAATCAATATCTAATAATATTTCTGTTAATTAAAATATCGATATAATCAACAAATCTTAATATTTTAGTATAATCAACATGAAATTCATTAAACAAAACGAAACGTGAAATATTTTGATCTTTGCTTATAAACATACACAAAATCAGTCTTTTATTATAATGACAGGAATTTCAAATCTTAATTTATAATCAGCTAAGTATTTAGAAACTCCCTAATTCATCGCTATCGCAATTAAGTCCGATAAAATTCAAATTTGAATTAAAACACACATCGTTCATGTGCCCAACCTTTGCAAATTGAACATTGAGTCCACTGCTCTCCAGACTTGCTTTCTGAATAAGATTCGCAGCATATAATGCAAAAATACTCTTCATCTTCAGAGGAAGGTGACGGGCTATTTTCTTTTAAAATTTTCTTCTTTACTATCATTTTCTTCTTATTTTCTTTAGTTTTTCTCATTTTACTCTTCTCTTGTTCTTTCTCTAACTCATTTTTTTTCAGGAGTGTCAGTTAAAATAGTTGCTTTGCGACGTTTTTTTGTGTTTGAGGTTTTACGGGGTCCGGCTTTGGGCACAAGTAGAACGGCTATAGGGGAAAACGCTGCTTTAGATGTTGAAGGTTGAGGAGATATTGCTCTCGCTTCTTGTATCGATTGTGCTGGCTGAGTTTGCTCTATACTCGATTGTGCTGGCTGAGTTTCCTCAGAATCATTTACAAGTGGAGGTATATTTTCAGTGTTATTAACATTAATGGGACGATCTGTAACATCACTTGGAGCGTAGTCTGCATCTGTGAATATTTCGCGATTAAATGGAGAAACACCTGACGCTTTAAACTCCTTGATAATATTAACAGGTGAAAGAGCCATGGGTAATGCAGTGCGGACCAGTGACGGGATCTCATATATTGACATGGTTTTTCCTGCATTATTTCTCATCCATGAATCTTGAGCTCCAGACAAATAAGTGTTGGATTCAGAAAAGGGAAGTCGGTTAATACAGCAATGCATCAGTTTTAACAAAAAATAATACCAGAGGACGCTTGGATCAATTTATTTCTTACTATTAAAGTTAAAGGGCCAATATGTATTATTTGTTTAGTTTTTGGAGGTTTTTGTTTGGGTCGGTTTTTTAAAATTTCAATTTAACTTTTTATATTAACCCATTCCCTGTCCCATGAATCACATATGATTCATGTTCATTGTTTAACTATTGTGTCTACTTTGTGGACAGGGAACCTGTTAATAAAAACTGTGCATTAGGAACACAGTGTCGTGTGACAGCGTTGCACACGTTGCGTTCGTGGGACCAATTTGTCTCTACTTTACTTTCACGTACGCCGTTTCGTCTTTTTTTTTCGTAATTCGTCTTCCGAAGGAGGATCTTTTAGTGAAATGTTATTTCTCTGTTTAGCCATTCGGGAGGCGCGGACTTACCTACCTTGGTACATGGTCTTGTCGGACATCAATATTGGCTTTATTCTTATTTATGTTCCAAACTTACAAGTTTCGTATGTGTGTATGTAGGTACTTAGGTAAATGCCAATTCTAGCTGTGCTATGATAGCGGCGACGACAGCGCGGTGTTGTACCAACAAACATGAAAAAAGTGATTTCCATAAAAAAACATTCGATTCCACCGAACATAACGTCGTGTAGGTATAAAGGTTCATTAATTCCCGTAATTTTATTAAAAACTCTAAAAATCTAGTCGCAATCTCATCTCAGCTACAATCAATGTCAAATGTCAAATGTAGGGAAATTAGAGGTATTTTTGACAGATTGAGACTGAGATCAGACTGCGAACGTTCTTCGAACTACGAGACTGAGATCAGACTGCGAATGTTCTTCGAACTACGAGAATGAGATCAGACTGCGAATGTTCTTCGAATTACGAGAATGAGATCAGACTGCGAACGTTCTTCGAACTACGAGAATGAGATCAGACTGCGAACGTTCTTCGAACTACGAGAATGAGATCAGACTGCGAGCGTTCTTCGAACTACGAGAATGAGATCAGACTGCGAACGTTCTTCGAACTACGAGAATGAGATCAGACTGCGAACGTTCTTCGAACTACGAGAATGAGATCAGACTGCGAACGTTCTTCGAACTACGAGAATGAGATCAGACTGCGAACGTTCTTCGAACTACGAGACTGATATCAGACTGCGAACGTTCTTCGAACTACGAGAATGAGATCAGACTGCGAACGTTCTTCGAACTACGAGAATGAGATAAGACTGCGAACGTTCTTCGAACTACGAGAATGAGATCAGACTGCGAACGTTCTTCGAACTACGAGACTGATATCAGACTGCGAACGTTCTTCGAACTACGAGAATGAGATCAGACTGCGAACGTTCTTCGAACTACGAGAATGAGATCAGACTGCGAACGTTCTTCGAACTACGAGAACGGCCCCTTTGATAACAGTTGTAGACACGGCATCGGCGACCGGTGCTATTGTGCGGGACACACTTCGCGCTTGTCAGAAAGGTGAATGTTAACTATATGTATTGGTAATAATATCAGCATAATTAGCAAGCTTTGAGTCTCAGAATGGTTACTAGTTATTGTGTGTATGAAGTACCTGTGAATATGGTGTGTAGGGAAAGGGTTTTATGAAGAAAAGCACAGAAAGACAAGACTAGGCATTTATTTCAATTAGGCTTGTCGGTTAAACATGTTATTGAGAAAACTAATTGTCCGTTCCAAAATTACGTCCTCATGGAGAAGGAAGGACAAGGAAACTCCATGGCAGCTTGTTTTAATGTATTGTATCAACACATTTTTACATTTACATAAACAATTATTGTTATCACATGAATCTCGGACCATTTCTCAAAGCTATAGCAACATATCAACGAAAGGATACAGAACATGAATATTCCTTAATTCGATTTAACACAAAAGCATTATTAGACATATTATTATTATATTATATCACATATAGGACAAGATAGTTAGCAGCAATAATATCAATTAACTTACATGAGCGGTAGTCCATCCTTTCACCTCTGTATTCAACTGCCCTCGAGCCTTCCAAAATGACCGCGCACCCCCTCTTATAGTTCCCCACAATATTACCCAAGTCGATCTAACATTCCCGCCATTTTTAACTAGTCATACATTTTGCCCAAATAACTTTTAATATTGTCAGTCTTAAGTAAATGTAATTTGGCAGAACTGTTTTAAAACAATATAATATATTCAATGTATTTTTATAACAATTTAACAGACAATAATTAGATGAAGTCCCATAAACATACATCGCACTGAGTTTACTAAATTTATTATTTACTAGCTGTGCCCGCGACTTCGTCCGCATGGTAATAGTGACTTTTCGGCAGCATATTTTAAATTACATATACCGTCGTTTGGGTAGCTAAAAATTTACTTTACAGTAATGCTTCTCTGTAATACGATATTTGACGTATGGCCATCGGGGATGAAAGCATACAGGCTCCTAGGATTGCTAACCCGTGACAGAGCCACATACAACTGACCGTGCGAAGTATCGTTTAAATTAAGATAAGTATACCGAAAATCAAGGAAAGAAATGCCTAACCTGTAACAAATCCTTACAATATTTATTTACAAACCCTAAATAAAAATTAAGATAAGTAAATACCTAAAAATCAAGGAAAGAACCGCCTAACCTATACCAAATACTTACAATATTTATTTACAAAATTCTAAAGAAAATTAAGAAAAATAACCAAACCTACAAACCCTAAAATATAAAAAAATGAAATATGCAAACAGTCAGTATTCAAGTGAATCGCAATAATCGAATGCAACTATTCGCCTATACTCTCCAGGATACGTGCATTCGCTACGAATAACTGAATCTCTATGGCAGCGGCGCGTTTTTTTGAAGTGAAAACTTCTTAAGCGGCGTTGTACACTTTTTTTGTAACGGGTAAAAAATGTAAAACTCGCGTCAGGACACGTGACCCTGATCGAAAATTCGTAAGACGGATGGTGAGTAGACAGTCGGCGGCGCGGCGTAGGCGAGGAAGTATCCCCCTCTCTTTCTACGGCGCGGCGAAAATGTATGCCTGCGCCTGTTGTTTAGTTTAGGTGGGGCAGGGTGCTTGCGCGAATGTTCGTGTGTGTTTATGTTACAGAAACAAACTTAACTTAAATGAATGAATTAATTAGAATTGTAGTTAGAATGTATTGATAGACTTGAAGGTACATCTTTCGACAATAAATCTGCAATTTGGGAACTACAGATAACTGGTGGAACATACGGCACACCTCCGGTGGACGTGAAAAAATTAAAAAATTAATAAAATAATGGTTCTGGTAATAATGATGGTGAAAAAGTCGTCGAAATTATGGATGGAAGTTGATTTTTCTGAGAGATAAACTTTTTAATGTAATATAAATTGTCATGTTTGTGCAAGATAGCGCAATAAATAAATATTGTATTCTACGACATAAATGATAGTACCTACTTTTATACTGATAATTAAAGCAATTCGTGCAAAATGATTCCCTGACCATTCCAGAATATAAAAAATGCACAACGTTAATATTTAAGTTTTCGCTTCTGCCGGCACTCCCGGAGTGCAACCCGTCGTTTTTTTTTTTTTTTTTAATTGCATCTCGCAGTTCAACCTATGAAGTTGTCGACTGCTTAACCGGGCTTGCCTCTGGATGCCTCAATAAATTAAGGCCTCCAGCCAGGGCTTGAAAAACTTAAAAACTAAGCGACTACACGCTAAGGGCACCCCCTGTGGGGCACGGACCTGGGCTTAGGGCGTCGCTGGCAGAGGGCAACAGGCTGGATCGGAATTATTTAGGGGCGAATTTGGAACTACAGGCTCAGCGGCGCGGGCTGGCTCGAGTAAGGGTCGGGGCGGAGCAGCGGCGCGGCTCTCAGCGGGCTTTATATAGCCACGGACGCGCAGGCGCGAGGTGTGTACGTACAGTAAGTTTCAAAGAAACCGGACCCCCCTTTGATGATGATATCATACGTTTAAGTTTTTCGTAGTGTAACGTTAATGGCGTGTTGGTCTAGTGGTTTGAACTGCGGCTTAGCAATTCGATGGTCACGAGTTCAAATGCGCGGATGAGATTTATTTTTTTCTTTTTTTTAGTTTCTTTAATAGTTGATTATGTGATTTTCCTAACTTTATTTCAGAAAACATCCATATTTAAGAAAACAAATGTGAAGTATGAGGTTTGTAAGAAAAGCCAGGCATGTTGCATAAACAATATTCATTTATTTCATTAATTACATTTCTAGGAATCCACATATACAGTTATTAGGAGTATACAGTTTTCTATCTGTGTTAAATTAGGGTTATTTACTTAAAATATTAACTAAATACAAAATAAATACCCTGGGTGAGGTGTAGAACGTTTAACATTAGATAACGGTTCGTTTATAGATATTTCTAGTAACATAACTACAATATTTATTTATTCAAACTTGTAAAAACATTATTTTTTTTTACTCTGTATGATCTTATGAGGAAAAAAGCCTGGTTAAAAAATGAAATGTTGTCATTTGTGCCTGTGAATTACAGAGGAAGAACCAACATGCTAAACTATAACAGTATAGCAATATACATCTTTCTCTTTTATCACAATTTCTGATAACCCTTTTAACACAGCATTAGAAAAGTATGTGAGGTCAGATGGTGCATCGTTAACACATTACAAGACTACTTGTAAACAAGAGTAACTGGATTCATAATAATAAAGGTTGTTTATTTTTGATTAACTACGAGATAATGATCCCACAAATATTGGGAATTATTAACACTTGCTCAAACGTTCCAATGCAATTTTATCAGATAAGTTACACAATCAATCTGCCGAGTAAATTGTCTATTAATAACGCAGACGATGGCAGTCACTGTCTATCACTTCTTGAAGACTTTTCATGCCCGAAACCATATTGAAACTTGCAGCACTATTTCGAATTAGTTCCCAGGTTATGTGTGTCCCAAGGTGTCGCTCCGATTCATTAGTGTAAGCAGTTGGGTGAGATCGCATTTCACATCACCCGTCGCTTGATACCTTTGTATCCATCTACGAACTACTTTTCTCTGTAATGAAAACAATAATATTAGAAATACATAAAAAATCCACCTTGTAAGTAATAATGCAACATGGTTGTAACAATAAATATATGTGTATAACGTAAATCTTACCGTTAAGCCCACATTTCTCGTGCTATTTTCTTTATGCTTTGTTCCTGTTCCCAGAGAACAACAATTATTTTAGCCTTCAAAAAGTTGTTAATCGCACCATACTATCGGTTAATAGAATCAACTGTTCAAAAACTTCGTAAATTGGATAATTTTACGACGAAAACATTACACACAAGCTGATCGGCACGAAAACGAAACGATTTGAAAAATAATTATACCCTCAATCACAGTTTAGTAAATAGGGCGAAGAAGTATTCTAAATTCAACCTTAACTCACAGTTCATACAGCAGTTAAGTTTCTGAAGTAAAATGACGGTAGTGCAACAATCGGAATCAAGCACAATCTATTCAACCAAACAAGAAATCTATGCTAATTTCAACCTTATCTTTTAGTTAATAATTGAAGAGTTACGTATTGCATTTTGTAAAACAAGGTTGTGGACGGTAGGTGTATCTCACGTGGTGGAAGTTGAAATTTAAACCTTAATGTCTAGAAGATTAGACCGTTATCAAACTTGTTCGATAAAATGAGTAATGCTATTCGAATTTTCGTTGAGATTACTAACTGAGCCAATAGCCTATTGGTATAAGGCACGGTCTTAATGATCGTCTGGCGCCTGCTGATGTGGGTTCGTATCCTATACGGCGTAGTGTCTTTTTGTAAGTTATTCTTGGTATACGGTTCGGCCAGAAGCCGAAAAAAATACCACAATACCTAATTATTAAAAACATACAAATAATATTTGAGTTGGATCGGTGGATGCTCGGGCAGAGATGGGTGCGGCGCGGGCGGCGGGGAGGGAGCTGATCGGGGCCAGTCACGTGACGCGCCCGCCGTCGCTTGAGCGATTATTCTTTAAGTCTTGGCGGGGTCCGTTTTCTCTGACGCGTACTGTACTCTGATAGAATACCTTAACAAATGTTTGCTGTGATTCTTTAAATTGACATAACTTTTTTATTTATGAACCGATTGACATGAAATAAACACTAAATGTTAAGTGAAGCTTACTACAATATATTAGTGAAAACAACATCTAAATCGAATATTTCTGATATTAGCGTGCACAAACACACAGACAAATAGACAAACCGATAAACAGACAAAAAAAAAAAAATTCAATTTCGGGTTCGGCATCGATATAATAACAACCCCTTTTTTATATATTTCCATTGTCCCTAAATTTTTTTAATATATTTCCTTTGTACAGACACCACTTTTCTACAATTTTATTGTATGTATAGATAGATAACTTATTTTAATAAAACATTGTATGTGAAATATTTTATAATTTCATAAAATTAAGACAATATTTAGGTCGTCCGTCCATCTAGCTGGGGGGCGTCGCTTGCCGATACGCGGTCTCCACTCCAGGACTCGTCCACTCCACCAGCCATCGGCCTTTCGACAGACTTGGCCAGTTCACTGCCACTTCAGTTTGCTTACTCTGCAAGCTATGTCGGTTACTCCGGTTCTTTTCCGGATAATCTCATTCCTGATTTTATCCTTCAAAGAAACTCCGAGCATAGCTCGCTCCATAGCGCGCTGAGCGACCTTGAATTTGTGGACCAGCCCGACCGTCAGTGTCCACTTTTCAGCACCGTATGTCATGACGGGCAGGACGCACTGGTTGAAGACCTTAGTCTTCGAACACTGAGGGATAGGCGACGAGAAGACTTTACGAAGCTTTCCAAATGCTGCACAACCCAACTGGATCCTTCTGTCGGCCTCTTCCTCAAAGTTGTGTCTACCGAGCTGGATGACTTGCCCTAGGTAGACATATTCACAACTTCGAGAAGCGACCCTTCGATGTGGATTGGACTCGGCAAGACGTGCGAATCGTACATGACTTTTGTCTTGTCCAAATTCATGCCGAGGCCAACTCGCCGGGAGGCTCCATTTAGGCTGTGCAGCATTCGGTCAGCTAGATGGACGGACGACCTAAAGAAGGTAGCTGGGGTAGACTGTATGCGGAAGGCGGAGGACAGGGTGTTGTGGCGCAGTCTGGGAGAGGCCTATGTCCAGCAGTGGACTGCGATAGGCAGATTGAGTTGATTGATTGATTGAAAAAAATATTTCAAATACAATGTTTTTTTTTTACTTGACCGACTCACAAATCACCGGTTTCGTTCAGAATTAATTATTTATTCGTCTAGAAATACTCTTGACAGTTTAAAGAATATAATATATACTAATTCCATGCATATTCCTACACGCTCGTCACGACTCGCGTCGCTGACTGACCGACGAACACATTCCGTTTCGTCGGGTGACGTAACAGTCTCTCTGTCTGTCACGCCGCGCCGTCACGCGCGACCACCACTCAACGAGTTTTCCTCTCCCGTCGTTTTATCGACAGATTTATTGCGTGACAAAGTTTCACGCCCAAAGTTCGCTCGTCTCGTTCGCTAGCGATGTAAGCGAACATTACCATACAAAGTGATTGACGTGCAAAACAAAAAAGTTTACGTTGAATTACGCCCGCCTTGAGCGGAGTCTATCAAACGACTCGCCGCCCGGTTGTTTGTGAGGCACTTCACGTTACTGCCGAGTGCCAACCAACTTATAATAGTTCTAGCTTTAAAATACTGGATACGTTAATAGCGTAGTTTATTGATAAATGATAAATGATAAATGATTTATTTTCTGTAAGTAGGTTTGTACAAACACTTTTACATGTCAATCATATTTTTTTAAACTAGATGAGGTCGGCGTTTCCTATCTGACTACTCTGAGAAGAAAGGCCGAAACAAACTCAGAGGTCACAGTCTCTTTTAAAGTCCAGACATAATCTTGGTCAGATAATGTGAAGACCATGTAGATTAGTGTCTGAAATGGTCTTTTGAGTAAAGAACCACACAGATTGAGCGGACCTGTCCAGTCAGTGCACGCATTTGTCAAAAATCGTGCAGCTCAACTCAGAACTTGAGGAGCCTTACGATTCGACGAACAATACCAATGAAAGGACATTTGGGTAGGCCGCATAAATGACTCAAACTGCCAGATCATGATTAAAACTAACTAAGAAGGAAAACCGAAAAAAAGAAATGACCCACATAGTCTTCACACTCACAGTAATAATAATAAAAATAAGATACTTTACAAAGTAAATATCCATGTCATTGTTTATATAAAATTCATCAATGTCAATGTGTATATAAAAATCCGGATATAATCTTTGAGGACCATGTAGATTGGTGTCTGAAGTGGTCTTTTGAGGAAAGAACCACACTGAGTGGACCTGTGCAGTCAGTGCACGCATTCGTCAGTAACCGTGCAGCTCAACTCAGAACTTAAGGAGCTCAACGATTCGACGAGCAATACCAGGGACAGGACATTTGTGTAGACCGCATACACCACTCAAACTGCCAGACCATGATTAAAACGGAAACAATGACCCACATAGTCCTCACATTCACAATAATTAAAATAATATAAGACTTTAAACAGTAAATGTTCATGTCATTCTGTATATAAATAGATATTTAGAAAGAAAAAAAAAAAAATAAATAAAAAAAAACAAAAGTGTAAATCAGCAAAATAAAAAATAAACAACATTCACTGTCTAGACCTATTGGAGCAGCTCAATCCCAAGCTTTTTTGTCCTCAATATAGTCTTTTACAGTATAATAGGCTTTCTGGCATAGTTTTAGCTTTATGAAAGATTTGAATTTATTAATGCTTAGTTCTTGAATGTGGCTAGGAAGTTTATTATAAAAATGTATACATTGGCATCTAAACGAGCCACCTATTTTCTTAAGCCTTGTTGTAGGAACAACATATTTGTGTTTGTTCCTAGTATTAATATTATGGATATCACTGTATTTTTTAAACAGATTAATATTTTTATGTGCATACAAAAGATTATCATAAATGTACTGAGAAGGCACAGTCATTATATTAATCCCTTTAAATTTGTCTCTGAGGGAGTGTCTGGGACTTAATTTATAAATCGAACGAATTGCCCTTTTTTGTAAAATAAAAATTGTCTGAATATCGGCGGCATTTCCCCACAACAGAATACCGTATGACATCACACTATGAAAATAACTAAAGTAAACTAAACGGGCTGTCTCTAAATCAGTTAAGTCACGAATTTTCCTAACGGCGTATGCTGCAGAGCTAAGCTTTTTTGACAATTTATCTATATGGGGGCCCCATTGAAGCTTGGCATCCAAAGTTATGCCTAAGAATACTGTGGTATTTACGGGTTTTAACTCATCACCCTTTATAAGAACACTAGTTTCTACTTGTCTAACATTTGGTATCGTAAACTTAATACATTTCGTTTTTTTTTCGTTAAGAAGTAGGTTATTAACATTAAACCAGTTAACTACTTTTGCGAGGGCACTATTTATATTGTCAGTAACCAGCTGCTGACGTTTGAGTTTAAATAAAAGTGAAGTGTCATCTGCAAACAACACTATATCATGTTCGTCCCTTATGAGGTAAGGCAAGTCATTTATATAAATAAGAAATAAAAATGGGCCAAGAATTGAGCCCTGGGGGACCCCCATTTTTACTACAGATCCGGGTGACCTTTTTCCGTTAACATCAACTCTCTGAATCCTATCACTCAAGTAAGAAGTAAGAAGATCCAGAGAGGCGTTCCGAATTCCGTAGTAGTGAAGTTTCCTGATTAAGGTTTCATGAAGAACACAATCGAATGCCTTGGACAAATCGCAAAAGATGCCCAAAGCATCGCATTTGTCCTCCCATGCATTATAAATATGTCCTAAAAGTTCAACTCCGGCATCAGTAGTTGAACGACCCCTTGTAAAACCGAACTGTTTGTTATGCAGTAATTTATTTTTGTTAAAAAATCTTTGCATTTGGTTTAAAATAAGCTTTTCAAAAATTTTACTAAAGGTAGGTAGTACTGAAATAGGTCTATAATTAGTAGGGTCTGATGTACTACCCCATTTAAACAATGGTATGATTTTACTATGTTTCATAAGATCAGGAAACTCACCACGATCAATACAATTATTAAATATAACAGCTAAAGTAGGTGCTACAATGTTTATAATTGACTTAGCAACATCCACAGAATTACCCCATAGATCTGCAGTCTTTTTAACATTTAACATGTGAAAAGTTTTAATTACATCTGTACAGGTGACATATTGAAAGTGAAATTCAGAATCACCAACTGGAACGTTTTCTTTAAGTAAAGACTCTGCAGCAGTGGGTGACGAGCTTAGAGATTTAGTTGTTGACACGGGAATCTCTGAAAAGAAATTTTCAAAGGCCGCGGCGACTTGAGAATCTGATCTAATTACATTGTCATCAATAGCAAGGCTGTAGTCACTACTTCGGTTGCAAGACCTTCCTGTTTCGCTATTAATGACATTCCAAGTCATTTTAATAATGTTACTACTATTTTTATTGTGTTGATCTTTTGTTAAGGGCAGTATTCCGAGTCTTCACTTGACATTTCTCCGCTAATGATTACGTGCCAGCAGTTTTGTAGATATGTATATACTTAGCTACTAACAGCTTTAGTCATTGAAGAAATAAGCTGTTTCATGCATTTAGTTTCTGCAACGATCAGCTTGTCAGTAATCACATTGCGGCCCTGCCCACTGTTTCCCTGTGAAGTTCAGATTTCCGACTTTGTAAGAATACTACTATTGAAGTTTTCAGTATATTGGCTGTCCAGGATGTGTGTTTTGTATTTGTATTTTTATCTATTTTTGTTTTATATGGGTCACACACCTGAAATAAATGAAATTATTATTATTATTTATTATTATAATCTACTGACAGCGGTAGAGCTCTCTGGATCCTCCTCCTGATAAAACGTACAGATTTTGAAGAGGAGTATCGTATACAATAAGTGAGCTGATGTATTGTTATAAACAAGGAATAAACAGTTGGAAGTATTGAACAAGTGAATGGTGTCCATTGTGCGACGAAAGTCTATTCAATAAATCGCGCGAGCTTTGTGCGGAGAGCGGGACCCGCAAGAAGGGGGACGCGCGGGGCCCTGATGGGGTTCCCGGGGCCCGAGAAAGGGTGCGGGAAAGAGGTGCTCTTTTAAGAAATGAGATTTATTGAAGTCAATGTAATGGAAATTAAAAAGACAACCAATATTTCCTCGAAGCGATTAAACAAAGTGTAAGCGGGGATTTATTTATAAAACGGTGATCTTAATTAACATTGAGAGGTCAAGCGTGTCCGGCGCGTGCTACAATCACTGGACGTAATAAGAAATACCACTCTGCAATGCTAATGCATGCAAACTCGCTGCACTCGACAACTCTATTATGCATTTTCTGATAATGAGTTCTGACATTTTGTCTGATTTTTCGTCGCCATTGTTGGGAAAGTTTTTAATTAAGAAATTAGTACTTAGTTTCGATGTTGCAGAGCGGCCATTCAACGAACTTTTCAATACGTTTCTCAAAAGTAGCCGTCATGCTTACTTTATTCAATGCAAACGACATTGTTTGCGACGAACTGAATCTGTGCCGGAACCCGCCCAGCTCCCGGTGGCCACGGGAACATTTCATATTTGTCAGGATTTTTTTTTGAAAGGAGTCCCGGAAATGTTAAGAAAAGCCCGGAGGTCTCGGTCTGGAGGCGGCGGATTTTACTCGAGTCAATTTGTAAAATCCGGGATGAGTAGCAGCCCCTCTCCCGCTCCCTGCCCCCTCGCGTGCCTGACGGCGTGGCTCCCGTGTGTCAGCTGAGTTGAGACAGCATTTGGTCGATGGATTGCGTTAAGCGCCTACATGAGTAACCTCTGTAATATGTACTCGCATGTGTGCGTGGGTGCGCTTATCTCGTAATCTGCTTAACAGTTGCGACAGTTGCTATATATACGTGCGCGATCTGCCGTATCAAGTACTATTTAGTTATTCTGTGGTAGGTATCAATCAAGCTTGTACTGTAGGTAGATTACTGAAGGATAGTGTATCATTCAAACTATGTATAATGATCTAGCCTAGCACGCGTGTCCTGTTGATGTCTATATTAGTTGGCCGACGTAATTTTAGACTAGTAAATAATAAATCAAAGAAAATTAATTTAATTTTAAGTCTGGTAAATAAAAAATGTGACGCACATGTGTAATTGTTAATAACGCACGTTCCTATCTGTGCACCGGAGCCCGGAGTGCCCCGGACGGAGCCCTGGTTCATGGGCAAGCATCCGGGGCAAGGATTACCAAGTTTGGCCACTCGAGAATGTTTTAAAGGCATTTCCTTGAAGTGGTCGGATCTTAGCCGCTCCCCCCGCACCCCGCGCCGATTGAGTTAATATTTCAAGTATTAACCCGGCGTCATTGAGGTTGGGTCAAAATTATCCGGCTGGTTTAAAATTTCTAGTATTTTTGAATGTACGCGCGCTACGTTCTTGCCATTTTGTGCAGTAGCTGGGGCCAAAATTGTAATTTTTTTTTTGTATGTTTTGAGAGTTTTTTCAAAAGTTGATTAAACTCAATGAAACGTTTCTGAATTATTATTTTTCTGTTTTATTATCAAAACCAGAATACCTTTATACTGAAATAATGACACAGTTTACGAATTTACTTAAAAATTATGGAAATACCATGTATTAAATATATGGGTAATATGGACCCACCTCAACGTCCTTGTAACTATTTCCGACCACAATGACGCCGGGTTAAAGTTACTAGTACTAGAATTTCTGCAGGAAAATCTTACAATATTCAACCGCTAACATGTTTATTTTGGTTTACCTGAAGTGCTCTGCGGACAGGTAGATAACGGAGATATCAAAGGGAGCCAGGCAGTACCGAGACCGACACGCCGCGCGCCGGCCGCAGGCAGCACCGTCGGGTGCTACAGCCACGAGCAAAAGTATTAGGCACCTCTATTGTTTATACCTGTATAGAAAAATCATGTACAGATAAGCTTTTTATGGCCTTATTATTTTTTTGGGGGTGCGTTTACGTAGAAATAACATTGTAACAAATATTCATGACATGCAGGTGTGCAATAACAAATTATTTCTTAGAATTAGCAATTAAAAAAAATGTGGAATATTATTGTGTTGTCAGAGTTTGAAGTGAGTACACGTCTTGTGCGCAAATATTTCTGTCATATTCTTATAGAATAACATTTTTAGTGTGAACCATGCCAAAAAAATCGGAACTTAGTGCAGAACAGCGCTTAAAAATTAAGATTTTGCATGAACAAGACATGTCACAGGTAAAGATAGCCCGAGAAGTGAAGTGCTCGCGTTGTGCAGTGCAATATGCAATAAATCGCTTCAAAGAGACCGGTTCCCATGAAAACAGGCCAAGAACAGGCAGAAAAAGAGTCACTACCGATCGTGATGACCGATTGTTGATTAGGCAGTCTCTACAGGACCGCAAAAAAACAGCTATTGACCTCGCTGCCTGTATATCTGAAGCAAAAGGCAGAACTGTGAGTGTGCATACCGTTAGAAGAAGGCTTCTAAAAGCTGGATTAAAAGGTTGCAAAGAAAGGAAGAAGCCATGGCTATCGGAACACAATATGAAAAATCGGTTGAATTGGGTCCTCAAACATAAAGATTGGACAGTGGAAGATTGGTCCAACCTGTTATGGTCAGACGAAGCTAACTTTAAGGTAAGGTTATTTACTTTATGTTTTACATTAAAATTACACGAAATCTATGAAAACTAATTCTGTAACGAAAATAATGAAATCATAAATTTAACCAGTTTTTTGTCTCTACACAGGTGTTTGGAACTCCCGGTGCGACCTATGTCAGGCGCCAAGTGGGAGAAGAATATAACCCAGAATGTGTAGTGCCCACTATTAAACACGACGGAGGCTCAATTATGATTTGGGGTTGCATGACTGCCGACGGCATGGGTGAAATGCTGCTGTGTGAGGGGCGAATGAACAGTAAAAAATACACTGAAGTCCCAGAAACAGCTCTAGCTCCGTCAATAACGAAGATTTCGGCGATACAGATAGTGACGGAATAAAACTCCAGCAATACAACGCCACTTGCCACAAATCTGCTCATTCTATGGCGTGGATGGCTCAAAACAACATAGACCTTTTAGACTGGCCACCACAATCGCCGGACCTCAATCCAATTGAACATATTTGGTCTATTTTGAAGAAAAAGATACGGAGACACTCCATTACAAATAAAAACTAACTACTGGCTGCCTTAAATAAAGAGTGGCAACAATTTTACTGTCCCAAGAAGATTGCTTAAAGTTGGTAGCGTCAATGCCGAAAAACGTGGCTGCTGTTATAAAATCAAAAGGTGGACCGACGAAATATCAATTATGTTATTATAATAAAGCATACAAGTTACAAAATATATTTTATTTACATTTCCTATACTAAACCATCGTAAAACTGGCAGTTCAATAGGGTGCCTAATACTTTTGCTCGCGGCTGTATTTGTGAGGTATAAACGACACGCCGCGCGCCGGCCGCAGGCAGCACCGTCGGGTGCTATTTGTGAGGTATAAACGACACGCCGCGCGCCGGCCGCAGGCAGCACCGTCGGGTGCTATTTGTGAGGTGTAAACGACACGCCGCGCGCCGGCCGCAGGCAGCACCGTCGGGTGCTATTTGTGAGGTGTAAACGACACGCCGCGCGCCGGCCGCAGGCAGCACCGTCGGGTGCTATTTGTGAGGTGTAAACGACACGCCGCGCGCCGGCCGCAGGCAGCACCGTCGGGTGCTATTTGTGAGGTGTAAACGACACGCCGCGCGCCGGCCGCAGGCAGCACCGTCGGGTGCTATTTGTGAGGTATAAACGACACGCCGCGCGCCGGCCGCAGGCAGCACCGTCGGGTGCTATTTGTGAGGTGTAAACGACACGCCGCGCGCCGGCCGCAGGCAGCACCGTCGGGTGCTATTTGTGAGGTGTAAACGACACGCCGCGCGCCGGCCGCAGGCAGCACCGTCGGGTGCTATTTGTGAGGTGTAAACGACACGCCGCGCGCCGGCCGCAGGCAGCACCGTCGGGTGCTATTTGTGAGGTATAAACGACACGCCGCGCGCCGGCCGCAGGCAGCACCGTCGGGTGCTATTTGTGAGGTATAAACAAACAAATGTTAATATTACACTTTCATTTGAAACAGCATGAAGGTACATACATAGCACAGCAGTTATAATATGGAAGAGTTAAACTACTAACGTGACGAGGTGACAGTGAGACCTTCGAGGTTGCTCTCCCGCGCAATGAAAAATAATTTGAAAACGGTATGTCTTGTGCGAACATCTTTAATAACGTTTATCTACACCCATGCTATAAATCCTCTATAAAAGTTTCTGGAACAATTAGCTTATTGCTAACCTAATCACAATATCATCCAAACGAGTTTATAATGTTGTACTAAATTTCATTACGCAACTCCTTTGCTTTTTCGATCCCTTCCTTACTCATCAAACAGCCACATTCTCACCACTCAATTCGTGGTAACCTATTGAATTAAAAAAAAAAAACAACACACAAAAGTCATGCACGCGCGTTTCACGACCGTAGCGCCATAATTAACAAAAAAAAAAAACTTATGGGTTATTCGAATTCACGTCGTATCCCGCCATTTTTGTTCGATATTTATTTATTTATTTAATACTTCAAGCAGATAAATGTTCAGAGGCGGACTTAATGCCATAGGCATTTTCTACCAGTCAACCTTTGGGTGACTGGTAGAAAATATTAGTATTGCAAAAATTGAATACATAGTTATAATAATAATAATAAAATTGTATATTTATCCGAATTGTTTATAATCCGTTTGTTTGTTGTTGTTAGATACTCAGCAATTAAGCTTTCCATGAATTTACAGTTCTTACAACACTGTACAACACCCTATGGTTTCAGAACCTTTTATGCAGGATTCATATCATGGGTGTAGATAAAGTCTTGTATACAACTGTACATAATTAGGTATTAAAACACTCATGTGATACTATTATAACACTCGGCTTCGCCTCGTGTGATAGAATAGAATAGAATATATTTATTGTAAAACATGAGTATACATCAAATAATATGTGCAAGGACTTAAAATAACAGGTAGATCTGCATGTTTTGCCATTTATGGCGTACAAAAACAACATATTTTTGGCTTAGTATAAACCATAAAAATACAAATTTGAGTCTACACAGCAAACTATAAAATTTTAATGACTTAAATCCTAATGTTGATTAAAAAATAAAATATTGTTTTTACAGATTTGGGGGTCAAATTGTGAAAATATCGTAATTATAGGAATCTACTTAATTAATTGCGGTAATTTAAAAATTCTGTTATGGTATTATAGCTATGAGATATTTTTTTAAATGTATTTTAAACAGAACAGTCTAATGGGTTTTGGGATTTTATTATAAATGATTGGTGCTAAACAAAAAATACTTTTACGCATCAATGCCGCGGTTGATCTTGGTACGCATAATTTATTTTTATCCCGTCGATTACGAATAGAAACGTCAGATAGTTTCTTAAATAGGTTAGGATTGGTTTGCATAAAATTAGCATAAATAAATAAGGAAGGCAGACTTAAAATGTTATATTTAATAAAATACTGTTTGCAAGTATCAGTTGTTTTCAAACCAAACATAGTCCTAATACACCTTTTTTGTGTCTTAAAAATTATTTCTTTATTAGTAGAGTTTCCCCAAAATATAACTCCGAACCGCAATATGGAGCCGACAATACAATGGTAGGCCGTTATAAGCGCGTTGGTACTTATAATAGGTTTTAGTTTATAGAGGGCATAGGCAGAAGAACATACTTTTTTATTTAATTCTTCTGTGTGTGCTTTCCAGTTCAGACGTTTGTCAATGGTTACACCTAAAAATGTTGCTGTGTCTACATTTTTTATAACAGTTAATTTGTGTTGAACATTAATATTTGGTGCTTCTAAACGTTGACTGAAGAACATAATTTTTGGTTTTTTCAAGATTGATTTTTAAATTATTGTTATCTAACCAGTTAATTATTGAATTGATGGTATTATTAATTTCATGTTCATACCTATCTTTATATATAGAATTAATAGTGACAGTGCTGTCATCGGCAAAAAGTGATACTGGATAATTAGTTACTAATGGCAAGTCATTTATACAGGTTGAAATTGAAAATATGCGACAAATCGAAATGGGAGATTGAACTCATCATTGTGAACAATTTTTACTATGAGATAAAATCTGAAATCGCGAAAAAAAAATCAGCTGTTCTTGATGAAATAAGAAGCGAGGCAATATGAATACTAATAACTATTTATTACAAATTAAGAAAAATTACAACGTGACTGTCAGAGCACAAATCCATGGACAAGAGAGCGCCTCTAGTTAGTACGATGACGACATGCGCATCACATAACATTTGCTATTCATTTAAGCGCAGGCGTCCATACTCTCAACATCCTCTCCTGGACGCAGACGCTTTAAGATGAAAACCCATTGATGAGGTGAAGTTTTCATGTAACGGTCGATGAAGTCCCTTTGTCAAAATATCAGCGACCATGTCTCTAGTGCATTTGTATTGAACCATGACTTGTTTGGCAGCAATCTTCTCTCGTACGAAGTGGTAGCGGACGTCAATGTGTTTACTGCGTGCGTGGTATACAGCATTACCTGAAAGACTAATCGCACTCTGATTATCACAGTAAACAGTTAAAGGTGTACCTTTAAGTTCTGGTTGCAACTCGTCTGCCAGCTGTTTTAACCAAATAGCCTCTTGAATGGCAGACGCTAGAGCCATATATTCCGCCTCAGTTGTAGAAAGAGCTACGGTCTGCTGTTTCTTAGAATTCCAGCTTATTGCTGCACCCTGGAACAAAAATATGTAGCCTGTGCAAGATCTTCTATCTTCAATATCATTTGCCCAGTCTGAATCGCAATAGCCTTCCATGTTCTTGTTATCCTTTTTAAATGTAAGTTTTAAATCAATAGTTCCTTTCAAGTAACGAAATATCCTTTTGACTGCAATCCAATGTTGCATTGTTGGATTGTTATTAAATCTACTGACAGTATTAACAGCATAGGCTATGTCAGGCCGTGTACATTGTGACAAATACAAAAGACATCCTACAGCTTCTTGATAAGGTACATTTTTCAGTACTTCAGTTTCATTTTCAGCCTTTTTTAATTGAGTCCCGGTTTCAAAAGGGGTTGATACAGGCTTGCAATCAAACATTTTGAATCTCTGTAATATTTTCACTATGTACAATGTTTGATCCAACGATATTTCCTCCAAATTAGTATTTTGTGTTATTTTAAAACCAATACATTGTCTGGCTGTACCAAGGTCCTTCATTTTGAAATTTTCTTGTAGTTTTTCTTTCACAAATGAATATTGTTCTTCATTATTGAACATACAAAGCAGATCATCGACATATACTGCTATAAACAGTATATCATGTTCATTTACAATTCTGTAATACAAGCAAGGATCTATTGTTGAGCGCTTCAATCCAATATCAATAAGAGCAGCATTGAGTTTCTTATTCCACTGCCGGCTGGCTTGTTTAAGGCCATATAATGCTTTGTTAAGCCGACATACTTTATTTTGAATTTCATAACAAGGTGGCAGTGACATGTAAATTTCTTCATCTACAACTCCTTGCAAAAATGCTGAGATAGCATCCATTTGATGAATTTTTAATTTGTACTTAGCTGCTAAGCCAATCAAGTATCTAATAGATGAATAGCGTATAACCGGAGCATAAACTTCATGGTAATCTATACCTTTTGTTTGCTTGAATCCTTTTATGACAATACGAGCTTTGTATCGTGTAATGTTTCCAGCGTCATCTCTCTTAGTTTTAAAAACCCATTTGCAGGGAATTACCTTTTTGCCAACTGGTGAATCGATGACACTCCAAGTTTTATTTTCGATTAAAGATTCATATTCGGCTTCCATGGCTTGCTTCCATAGTTTAGAGTTTTCACTGTTTAGTGCTTCAGTATGATCTTGTGGATCATCATCCAATAATCTCATTGCAGATTCTGAATTAATGCACAAAAAGGACTTAGGATCAAAACTATTACTGTCTACTTGCCCTTTTCTTCTCTGTGAATCTCGACGAGGTCTGAGATTTACATGACATACTTCGGGAGAATTGATTGAATCTGAAGGCATGTAAGTCTCATCATTAGGATCCTCATAACAACTTGAACTATTAGAGTCTGATTCATAAATGTCTTCATTATGAGTTTGTGTTTGATTTTTATCGGTCTCAAAATATACTATGCAATCATTCCCTTCACTGCAGTTCTTAGATTTGCTTGTAAATGTGTATAATTTTTTCTCTTCTATTTTATTCTTTTCTTCCATTAATTCCTTACACTTTGTATCTGTGGTTTCAGTACAACTAGTATTTTTGTTTATTTTATTTTGGTTGACAGTTTCTTCTAAAAATACTACATCTCTACTCAATAATACTTGCTTGGTTTTCTTATCTATAAAGCGATATCCTTTAGAACATTCGCTATAACCAATAAATGTCAACTTACGAGACTTAGCATCTAATTTGCGACGCTTTTCTTTAGGTATGTGTACCATTGCTTGACAACCAAAGACTTTCATATGACTGAGGTCAGGCTTGAATCCAGTCCATCGTTCCTCAGGGGTGATGTATGACAGTGAGCGAGTTGGTGAGCGATTGATGATGTAGGCAGCAGTAGCTATTGCTTCTCCCCAATACTCCTTCCGTAATGAGGCATTGAGTAACATACATTTAGCTCGTTCTATAAGAGTACGATTCATTCGCTCGCTTACACCATTTTGCTGAGGTGTGTATGGAATAGTTGTTTGGTGCTTTATGCCAAATTTCTTCAGACATTTATCGAACTGATTGTTTATATACTCTCTACCGTTGTCGCTGCGAAGTATTTTTATTTTACAGTCCAACTCGTTTTCTACTTCATTTTTAAATTCCAGAAATTTTTCTAATACTTCTGATTTACATTTGAGAAAGTAAACAAATACCTTTCTAGAGAAGTCGTCTATGAATGTTAAGAAATACCTTGCACCTCCGAGTGACTGGTTCTCCATGGGTCCACATAGGTCTGAGTGGATGAGCTCTAGCAAGCTTGTTGCCCGGGAGCCTTCATGTTTGAATGGTTGCCTGGTTTGTTTTGCCTCCAAGCAAGATGTACAAATGTAGTCCTCATCTTGTTGACATAATTTCACACCAAGAGTACATTCTGGAATCTTATTAATATCACTAAAATTAAGGTGACCTAGCCTTTGGTGCCATAAGTACTTGTCTTCAGTTGTAGCTGCCATTGCCTGCCCACTTTGGTAGGTGAGTAATTTGTAAGTATTATTTACTAAGTTTGCTTTGGCCACTATCTGATTATTCATGTTCATTATTGAGCAACCGGTACTGGCAAATTCAATTTTATTGCCATTCATTATAATCTTGCTCACAGAAAGTAAATTTGTGGATAAATCAGGAATAAATAATACATTATTTACCTGAATACAGTCAGGTTCTCCTGTCGTTTCATTTGGTACCTGGATATTTACAGTGCCACAGCTCTGCACAGTTAGAATTTTGTTGTCTGCGATCCTGATACTTTGTACAGGCGGTGCAGTTTCATTTTCTAGCCAGTCACGGTTCATCGTCATGTGGGCTGATGCTCCGGAGTCCACATACCAGCTACTGCCATCATTCACCGATGTTGCTGAGAATGCTGCTACAAAACCATTTTTAGTACCTTTGTCTTCCTTGTTTTTATTTTTAAACCAACATTGCTTGCCCAAATGCCCATATTTGTTACAGTTGAAACAACGGGGGCCTTTTGGTTTTTCGGAGTGACTGTCTTTATGTTGAGTATTGTTCTTGGTTTTCTTAGTCTTTGCATAAAAGGCGGTAGTGCTTTCTGATTTTGTTTTTATTTCTTGTAATAGCTTTGTTTTTATCATGTCTGCACTAATTTTTATGCCTGAGCTTTCTATACCCATTATCATAGGTTTATATTCTTCTGACAAACCGGCCAACATTAGAGTTCCGAGCCACTCATCATCCACATTGAATTTTATATTCCTTAGCTTGTGCGCTGCTGTCATTACTTTGTTTACATAATCTTCTACTGATGAACTGTTTTCCAAATTTGTATTAATGAGGTCTTTTAATAAGCCTACTTTACGAGTTAATCCGCTGTCTTCAAATGCCCTTGCTAAATTTTCCCATACCTGTTTTGCGTTTTGGGCTTCTTGAATATGTACGTATAAAATCGGGTCTACTAATAGTATTAACTTTGACTTAGCTTTGGTGTCTTGTTTAACTGAGACAGGGTCAGAAGCCACAGGTTCTTTTAAAATGCAGTTATACATATCTTCATGTTGCAAGTATGCTTTGACTGCAAAACTCCAACTTGCCCAATTCTCACGACCCTTTAGCTTTTCAATTGACATCATTGAATTACTTCCAGCCATATTTATTTCGTATATATTCAATCTGTCAGTAAAATGGCTGAAATGAAAAAAAAAAACACTCGCGAGCCGGTAACCGAAAAGTGAGGTTATACTCGTGGTTTTTTTTTACATTCTAAATACTGTTCAAAACACAAAGATAACTTTAAACGGCAGGCTTGGGGCGGCCCATAACCTGATGAAATAAGAAGCGAGGCAATATGAATACTAATAACTATTTATTACAAATTAAGAAAAATTACAACGTGACTGTCAGAGCACAAATCCATGGACAAGAGAGCGCCTCTAGTTAGTACGATGACGACATGCGCATCACATTACATTTGCTATTCATTTAAGCGCAGGCGTCCATACTCTCAACAGTTCTAAATTTATTTTCGCATACTCGTCAAAATGTAGGGAACAGCTGATTTTTTTTTCGCAATTTCAGGTTTGGTCCCATGTTAAAAGTTGTTCATAATGATGAGTACAATCTCCCATTTCGATTTGTCGCATGTTTTCAATTTCACCCTGTATAGGTAGATTATGAACAAAAAAGGACCCAATACGCTCCCTTGCGGGACTCCATATTTTACTACACGTTTTTTTGATGCATATGTTTCTTCTTTTTTGGTATTCATGTTTATTTTAGAAATTTCTGTATATTGTTTACGATTTTTCAGATAAGATTCTACGAGATTTAGTACATTGCCTCTAATGCCATAAGCTTCCAGTTTACGGAGGAGAGTGTTATGATTAACATAATCGAAAGCATGGGTCATATGGCAGTAAATGGAACATACCGGCGTCCTTTTATCCACATTACCCATGAAATTATTTAAAAAATCAAAAATAGCCATGTTTATTGTTTTATTCTTGCGGAAACCTTTCTGGTCTTCTGTAAGAATGTTTAAGTTTTCTAAATAGTTATAAATTTTATTATAAATGTATTTTTCAAAAAACTTTCGAAATTATAGGAATAAGTGCAATAGGTCTGTAACATGATGAACCCGTGAATTCGTGTTTTAATATCCCTTATTATACAACAGTTGCATAAATAGCTATTAATAATTCTATTTGGGTTATAAAAAGAATGGTCGCGGGGAGAGTGGGGTTGATCCTGGTGCCCTCCTCTCCCGTCACCGCGGTGGTGGTGGTGGAAGGAGGGGGGGGGGGGAGCGGCGCTGTCCTCTCCGGCACGAATTAAATACACACTAATAATTAACAATGTCTATTACATTCTGTTTGCACTTGTAATAACAGCGTGTTATACCTGGCAGAGCGTCGTGCCTCGCCTGTGTTCCCGTTGCAGTCCGTTGCAGAGAAATTCCTGATGAAAATACTCATCCAACACTTTGCCCGACCTGGAAATAGAACCCAAGACCCTATGCTCAACATTATTATAGGTACTTGAAGTACATAGATATACGTGTGAAAGTGACGTAGGTATTTCCCTTCAGGCTGATGTGTAAGAGTATAATACGTATGCTCCTTTACTTTAGTGTCCCTACTACACTCCTTTATAACTGCTCGTGCATGCTAGCTTAGCACTATACCTTATGTAGTGCAGGTACTTAGCACTATACCTTATGTAGTGCAGGTACTTAGCACTATACCTTATGTAGTGCAGGTACTTAGCACTATACCTTATGTAGTGCAGGTACTTAGCACTATACCTTATGTAGTGCAGGTACTTAGATTTAAGTGTTATAACCAGTGATCGGAATAGGCTGAGTATATTTACCTAAAGTTTAAGGAACAGAGATGAAAATCGGAGACTTCCTTATGGCTAAATTTTTTTTACCGGTTTTGCTGGAACCTTAACTTAAATTAAATTATTACAATTAAAGCTTCTATTAGCTAAACATTCATCCTTCGAACATTTTTTACTTATTTTTTTTATTTTCAACTGAATTAAAAATACGCATAATTATGTTGCATCATTTCTCAGGTAACGATTTTGACGATTCTTTTAAACTTTTTGTTTCAAAGATCAATAGCTATTACTTAATATTTATTCAATTTATTATATTTACTTATTATCTATTTTCGATATTTAGTTATTTTATTTATCAAAACATTGATTACGATTTATTAAAGCATTTATCATGTTAATGACAAAATAAGATATTGAAAGTTACATAATTAAATTTCCGGTAAATTTACAGTAAAAAAAGTGTAGTAATAAGGAAGTCTCCGATTTCCGTCTCTGTTCTTTAAATATTAGGTAAATATACTCAGCCTATTCGGATTACTGGTTATAATCTATACAGGGTGGAATTTTGTAATGCCACCTGAAGGGAAAGTACTCTTAATACTCTACATAGAAAATTTTACTCAAATAAAACATTCCTTTATTTTGGAATAGAAAAAAAACTGCATTCAAAGATTTTCGAAAATTTGCTTGCCACACCCGGGAATCGAACCGACTAAAATCTGTAAAAATTACAACCTGTACTTTTATTGCGTTGATTGTTAGAATCAATTATAAGGATAAAATCTCTGTAACAAAATTGATAAATTAAATGATAGGAAAACCATGAAATCTTAAATTATTTTAATTATATACAAAAAATGGTAAACTAACTAATTAGTTGCTCGAAATGGGCTCCATTTTCTTGAATACACAAACGTATTCTTCTAACGAATTCATTTCTAGTAACCTTTAATAACGTCTTGTGGTGAATATTATAAATCGTATTCTGAACTTCAATTCTTAACTCGTTTACACATAAGATTTAATATAAATTTGATTTTTCACATGTCCCCAAAAAAATATCTAAAGCTGTGAGATCTGGTGATCTCGCAGGCCATCTGATTGTGCCGTTTGTACTAATCCAGGTATTAAATGGTTATTAATGTAGGCAGTAGTGATTCTGCTGTTATGGGCTGCAGCACTATCTTGCTGTAGAATTATTTGATTTTGCTCTTGCTCGGGGAAACCATTTAACTAATTTCTTAAGAGATCCAGTATTTCAAGATACTTGACAGTGTCCCTTTGAACGCCAAGCGCATATGCGTATGCTCTCTACGCTAAGCCATTTATTTACTATTAAATAGGTACCTACAAAATGCTAGTTATAAAATGTTAAAATTAATCCTTTTACCCATTTTCTTTAATATCAGATAATAAAGTAGCACATCTATTTGTCGCCTAAACTCGTCGTTGGCGTTTTAGCGCCCGATTACGTTTGTCGCTTGTAAGCGTCATTGGCGTTCAAAGGGTTAAATGACCTTCGTACACGTGGACTAACACAACCATATTTCTCATAATTCCGCACTAAAAAGAAAATCTTACTTGATTGTTAGTTTCATCAACACGAACAGGATTCACTCGAGACCAATAGTGGTTATTGCGGCGATTGTACGTAGGCGGTCCCAGGATGAACTGGCCTAGCTATGAAATAATTAAGAAAATGAGATGAAACCAATTTTATTTTTCTATATAATCTCCACTAATATCAACACACTTTTGACACCTGCGAACTAACATCTCTAAACCTTTGTAAAAGTAACTGCACTGTCTTCAAAATGACTAAAGACGGCCGGATTCACGCTTGCTTTCTGGATCATAATATAAGACCATAGTCTCATCACCAGTAACGAGCCGCTCGATTACAATCTTTGGGTTTTCCCCACAAAGATCTAAAAACTCGGAAGCACAGCGCACTCGCTCCTGTCTTTGCACAGCTGAAAGAAATTTCGGAACCCAAGTTCGGAAAAAGGTTATTGCAAGAACTAGCTTTTTTCATATGTTCATGGATTGCACGATGGCCGGTACTTTTAGAGAGCCCAAGTCTAGCTGCAATTTCTCTAATCTTCAAACGGCGGTCACTTAAAACCTCCTCCTCGATTAGAGCAATAGTTTCAGGAGTGAGCACTTCCACCGGTCGACCGTCATGGCCGATGTCTTCGACGGTTTCTCTCCCGAGGTGAAACTCTTTCACCCAGTTTTTGACTGTGTTATTTTATTTGGGCGGGAGATAAGTCTTCTTTAAACAGACACTTTATGAAGCTTCGATATTCGTTTTTCGACATTTTCAAAAAACAGGCGACTCTTGTTGTGCAAACCACTGCTGAGCTGAGACTCCGCTTTTCATGTCGATGCATGTTCGTCTATAATATAAAGTAACACGATAAACGTACTATCCGAAACAACATCCTAATATGTATCGACATGTCGCGTAGAACTATCAGGCCAATTCTTTTTTGGGACCTACTACGTAGTTACATGCTGTTATTGCTGAAGTTGGTTTCGTCAGACCATACAATGTTACTCAAAAAATTAGGGTTACGGTCAATTTCTCTCAGCATGTTTTGACAAAATTGTAATCGTCTCTCACAATCTCCCGGATGCAATTTTTGCACCAACCGACCTTCACGATAACATTTATACTTTTTCAGCACTTTAAGTACGCGAGTGTGGGTTGTGCCTAATTCTTCGGCAACATCTCTGCTTGAACCCTCGGAAATGATTCAAAGTATGTTAAAACATTTAGATCAAAATCGAAATAGTTCTGGTGAAGACTTTGCCGCCGCTTTTTGAAACTACCCGTATTCTTTAAATTTTCTACCATTCTTTTCAATACGAACCGAGTTGGTGCCTGTCGGTCTCGATATCTCTCTACATATCAGCGCAGAGCTAGATTCACGTTTATGTTATTTAAAAAATAAGCTTCCATTAAATCAAATTGTTCTTGTTAAGCCATTTTTCCTGTGAAATAATCAATGATATTATAACTATTAAGTTGTCTCATAAGTTCTTGCCATATTTTATTTTTCTCTAATTTTCTCGTATTTAAACTAAAACGAATTCAAAAATGTTTTAGATCTTTCTAGTAAGGATGAGTATTTTTTATGGTGAGGGTATAAATAGGCGCGGACGCAACGCAATAATTAGGCTTTAGTGAAAATGGATCAGCGTCAACTGCGAGCTATTATGCTATATGAGCATCGACTTACAAGTATCTTCAACAGAAACGGCTAAAAAGATTAACACTGCATTTGGACCGGGTACTACTAGCGATCGGACTGTTCGTTTCTGGTACAAGCGTTTTGACACCGGTGATATAAGCTGCGAAGATCAACCTCGCCCAGGCTGACCCACCAGCTTCGATGAAGATGCTTTGCGTCACGAACTTGAGCTACATCCAGACTATAGTACGCGCGATTTAGAGAAGGTGCTTGAACAATTCCACGCGGCTATAGATCGTTATCTCAAATCGATGGGATATCGCAAAGTGATGTCACGTGTTCAGATTCAGATTCAGATACTTTATTTGCTAAACATGTGTGTACCTAGTCAAATATGAACGCGCAAGACTTGTTAAAAAAATATATTTATTTAATTAAATACACGTGTGCTCAGCATGAGCGTTATAATAAGAAGAACATTTAAATCTAAGTTACATGGTCTTATATACTAGTGAAATGTATGTATGTGTGTGTCGGTGGCTGGACCTCACAGTGGGTCAGTAACAGGAAGCCACTCGTATGTCAGATCATACTCTTAATTGTTTTGGTCACCATTACTTGGTGATTTATTGCAAGTAAACATTGCTACCTGGAACTGATGGGTGGCATGGCGTGATCTTAGTTTATCAAAACAGTTCGGGGAAGAGGTTGGCTATGCATAACTCCTCCCTCCGTAAGTGCAAAATCACCATCCGAAGGTGCATTACGAGGGTGATGATTTTGTGTAAGCTTTTTCAACAAACTTCTAAATCGGTATAATATAACTAAAATTAATACAAAAAGTAAAATGACGTAAATTACAATAGTTCCTATGCTAACACTGTGCACATTCACAAAATGACTTTCAATGTTTTTCACTTCACTGTTATCTTTTAATGCGCGCGTTAGGAACTGTAGGTTTTCCAAGTCAATCTCGTCTAGACTTATAGTTTTGCTTGGCGTGATGTCCTTTGGTGTTATAATACTGGGCAGATGTATTGATGGTGAACTGTGGAAGACGACTTCTCCTGTTTGTAAGCGGCGTTTTCTTAATGTGGAAGTCCCAAGTTTTACCTCACAGGCATTGTTAAGGGTTAGAATGTAGGTGCCCATGATGTCATGTTGGCTCATGTCGCCATCACAGTTTTCCTTCAGGAATGTAGGGAAGCCTGTGAAAATAATCCAAGAGTCTTGGCGTATGGATTTTATTTTGATGTCAGATGCGTTGACTGGAAGAGGTAGGCACGATGTTATCTTCGTAGAGAACGTCATCAAATCTTTGATGCATTGACTTTCTTCCACTGAAGACATGTTGCTCTCGTAACAAAGGAACTTTCCTTCGTCTAGTTCTCTGCAAGGCTGGGAGAGCGATACTACTTTCGACCCTTTCGCAAGGATATGGGAATGTTTAGGAGTAATTAGGAATGATAGACCAAGGTGGGGATTGTACATAGGAAAAGGGTGTAGGGTGTAATAATTGTAGACATCTGATTGGACTATTGGTACTGACATAATAAAAGTTATTTGTTTGCCTTTTACATAAGCTTTGATGTCAATACAATGTTCGATATTAACTAAGTTTTCATTAGTAACAGGGAAAGCTAACTTATCCGTTTTCTCGATATCTTGAAGGATATTAATTAATTCAGTGGTATCTAATATGGATTGGTGTAATACATTAACTCTACTAAATGCCAACGCTGTCTCTACTTCATCTAAGCGGGTCAATAATATCTGTAAGTTATGAGTTAACATGTTATAAGTATCTAAGACAAGGTTCTTACTCCTTTGGAATTGAGTTTTGTTTAAAATTTCTTCTATTTCCTCTATAGTTTTCTCAAGTATTATAAAGTTGTTTCTAGTTGAGTTAGTGATATTAACGAATGTGTCAACTATTTCAGAAATAAAAGTAACTTTATTCATGATTACATCTTGTTGCAATTGTAGACTGTTTATCCATTTATCATATCTAAGTGCATCTTCGTTATCTAAATTTCCAGTTATAGCTTTAATTATGGATCCGACAGGATTGATAAGTCCCCTTTTTATTCTAATGCTTGGAACTAACTGATTATAGTGTTCTATAGTTATGTTCATTATGTATTGGGTCTGCAACTCAGCATCAACAAGACTACCATCTAAAACGTACATGCTTAAATTATCTTTCATATAGTTAGATATTTCTTTATATTTTTCTACGTTATATTCTAGATTCCTATGAACTAAATTTAAGTCTAGTCTCTTAACTATATGCCAGTTATACAGGCTAAGTGAAGCTTGTCCTTCTTTAACGGGGAGGATTCCCGGATTGTCTTCAATCCTTTGAAGTTGAAGGCCCAGGCTGAGGGCTGCTTGCATCGCTACCACCAGGACGAATCTGTGAAGGACGTTTTATGTCTTTAACTGGTATTTTCTTCGTTCTATGGTTTTTGCTTTGGACAGCTACTGTATTTCTTTTGACTTCATCTATAACTGTTGCTTTTTGGTATCGAGGCTTATCTTTACTACGTCTGGTATTAACTCCTTTCATATAAATTTGATTTCCTTTTTTAATGTTAAATTGTTTTTCACCGCCGCGTTTTTCTTTGGTTTTTTCTTTGGATTGTATCATTTTATCGGTTAAATAATTATACAGATATTTAGTGCGCTTCACATGGTCCTTTACTAACTGTTGGGTGTAGCTCTTATTAAAGTCTACTGCAAAGGTACTTGAGGCATCAGTGTGTCCAAAGACTACTTCAAACGGTGTTAAACCAGTAGTTGAATGAATAGACTGGTTGTATGACATAATAGCATATGTCATGACAGATGCGGCGTCTGTTATTTTTCTCTCGTACTTTGCAAGTCGATAGATTTCTATAATAGTGGAATGAAATCGTTCGACTAATCCCATAGAGTTTGGATTATGGGGCGTACCTATGTGTAGATTAATCTTGTAAAATGCTAACATTTCCTTTAATAAGTTATTATTAAATTCTGATCCTGGGTCTGCACTAATCTTTGATGGCACACCATATGTGGCGAAGTATTTTATAAGTGCTCTTATGACTTCCGGTGTAGATCTATTAGGTACTTCTATAGCTTGACCTAGTTTACTAAAAGCGTCAATGATTGTAAGAAAATAGCTTCCTTCTATTGAGAAAATGTCTATAAAAAGTTCTTGAAACGGTTTTGTTTGGGTTTGAGTTAATTGTAGTTCGGGTTTTATGGGTTTCCTATCATACTTCATGTGTTTGCAAAGTTCGCATGAGTTGATAACGCAAGCTACGGTATGCTCTAAGTTATTCCAGTAGTATGTTCTTTTTAAATGGGCTACGGTTTCTTTAATACCACGATGACATGTTTTTCCCACGTGATATTTTAGGACTATTTCTCGTTGTTCGTTTTCGTCTGCAACGTGAATGACTCTTTCGGTGCACTCATATATGCTTATTGCATGTTTTTTAAATAAAGTTGTAATAATTTTTGAAAATTCTTTGCGGTGATGTTCGTCCTCGAAATAGATAAAATATTTAATTTTAGGACGGATATATTCCTTTAGGAATTCTTTTATTAATTCTGGTTTATCTATTGGCATGTGTACTTCGAATACTTTTTGCTTATCCCTAGATAAGTCTTTAACGTTGCACTCATTTCTATGCCATGTGTATACGAGAATCTGATTGGGTTTCGTATCAATGGCTTCCTTTAATATTGGGATATCAGAAGAGTCTGTATTTTCCTCCGAATGTACTGTTACTAAAGAAGAAGAGTCTGCTCCTTCAGATGCTGTGACTGTTTCGCTTCCTATTGATGGTACTGAATATGGTGATCTAGGTCTATTTTTAGAGTTCCTAGATGAAATAGTAACATTTTCATCTTCATCTGATGAAATTACAATGGTTTTTGAACTATCGGTGTTCACTATCATTGAAACATTGTCTAAAGCGTTAACTTTAATTCTGGACAATGCGTCGGCATTGCCGTTTTGTTTACCGGGTTTGTACTTAATTTCATAATCGTATTCGGAGAGTCTAAGTCTCCATCTCGTGAGCCTACTTCCTGGCTCTTTAACAGAATTTAACCAGACCAATGGTCTATGATCGCTTAGTATTGTGAATTTTTTTCCATATAAATAAGGTCTGAAATGTTTGCATGCCCAGACAACTGCTAATAGTTCCTTTTCTATTGCGCTGTAACGCGTTTCAGCGTCGTTAAGTGTTCTACTTGCAAAAGCTATTGGTTTATCGCTACCAATTGTACCTTGTGATAGGACTGCTCCTAATGCAAAGTTAGATGCATCCGTTGTTAAAAGGAAGGGTTTTTCGAAATCTGGGAATTGTAATAATGGTGCATTGGTAAGTAACTCTTTGCATTTTTCAAATGCGTTTACAAATTCTTGGGTTATGGTGACTTTATTTTTCTTTTTAAGGCAGTTTGTCATAGGTTGTGTTATTTTAGAAAAATCTTTGATGAATTTGCGATAGTATCCTACTAAGCCTAGGAAACTTTTTATTTCCGTTGGTGTTCTAGGCAAAGGAAACTGTAATACGGCTTTAATTTTATCATTATTTGGTTTAAGACCGTGTTTGGTTATTGTGTGTCCTAAATATAACACTTCCTTTTTTAAAAATTCACATTTATCTAGGGTTACTTTAAGATTTGTTTGTCTAAGCCTATCGAATATTTTTTTGAGCTTATCTATGTGTTCTTGAAGGCTGGTAGAATAAACAATAATGTCATCTAAATAAACAAGACAATGTATGCCCTGTAGTCCACGGAGTACATTGTCCATTGCTCGCTGAAATGTAGCTGGGGCTGTCTTTAAACCAAAAGGCATACGAGTAAATTCGTAATGTCCTGATTGTGTTGTAAATGCTGTTTTCGGTTGGTCCTCTTTTTCTACTTCTAGCTGATGATAGCCACTAGCTAAGTCTATCGTAGTAAAATAAGATGCCTTTCCTAATCTATCGAATAGGTCTGTGATGTTTGGAAGTGGGTATTTATCGTCTATTGTTATCTCGTTGAGTCGCCTATAGTCTATAACCATCCTAAACTTCTGTTCGCCTGAGGCGTCCATTTTCTTAGGAACTAAGTGTACAGGGGCACTCCAAGGTGAGTGTGATTCTGTAATTACTCTATTTTCCAAAAGTTTATCGACTTGTTTTTGTATTTCCTCATTTTGACTAACGGGGTGTCTGTATGGGCGTATGTAAATCGGATCTTCGTTCTTTGTGCGAATTTTATGTTTCACTTGATTAGTGAAAGATAGAGGTACGTGTTCACAATGAAAGATGTCTTTATATTCGGTACATAAGCTACTTATTAATGATTTTTCTTCTGTGTTCAGGTGGTCAAGTCGTAATTTACTTAAATTTTCATGTAATAGTTTTTCTAAATCATAGTTGTGGTTTAAATTATGAACAAGGCATTTATCTATGTCCTGTTCTACACTATCGACTTTAAAAGGCGTTTTAAAAGTTATAGTCATCTCAGTGTCTGTAGTATTTTGGATGACAGTGTGCGCTAGGGAGTCTACGCAATTAACTAAAGCGTCAGGCATACGAACTCCCGGGCAGAATTCTATGTGATTTAAAATTGCATTTCCACTGTTTAGCATTGTTGGCACTTTAACGCGTGTTTCTGATCTAGGGGGTATTACAATCTGGTACGATGGGTTATATAAAATGGGAATTTCTGTTGTATTTGTTCTTAAGACCTGATTTTTCATGTCTATAGTGGCTTCTAACTCTTTTAATAAATCTGATCCAATAAGACCGTTATATGCTTTGTCTACGTTATATATATAAAACTTGTGATGAATGTCTGTATTAAAAGTATCCGTTAAGGGAATGTATGCGACTTCGCTATGCTTGCTACGTCCATGGGTGCTGATTACTTCGAATGGTTCTTCGCTCTTACAATACTTGAAATACTGATCGGCTAGTTCGGCGTTTATAAAAGAACGTGTACTACCTGTGTCTATTAGAAAAATTGCTTCCATTTCTGGTAAATAGATGTGTGGTAGCCTAAGACCACTGTAATTTAGGTTTATTATTTCTGTTTCTGGTCCGTTTGGTCCGTTGTAGAGGCTTCTATCTGAAAATTTGCTGGTTCGTTTACATCTTGCACGCAATCAATTTGATTACTATCATCTATTAACACAAGGTTCTCGTCATCTAATAAAAATATCTGTTCGCAGTTAGATTCAGAGTCAAGTTCAAGTGGTCCTTCAATCATATTACTATGAACCGTTCGCATTGACACGTCATTATTTTGCCTCGGCTGTTGATTGAGTATGCCAAATCGGAATTGTTGGTTTGGATTTGCTTTAAAGAAGCCTGATTGTTTATAATTATTAAACGTACGCGGAATCTGTTGGGGTTGGTGAGTTATAGCTTTTTGATTTGGTTGGTTACTGGTACTTGGTTTAGGTCCTTGCGGTTGATTTGCGGCTTTTTGGTTGTTATTGTTTGTAATAAAGTTGGGTTTAAAACCATATATTTGTCTAAAACCTTGATTGTTATTTGCCGGAATACCGAATTTGAACTGAGTTGGAGCTGTAAAGTTTGGTTTAGAAATATTAGATTGGTTCGTGTTATTAGAATGGGTTGGTTTGTTTTTATTTCGGGCATTGTATCGCGTTTGGAAGTTAACTTCCTCCGTTACAACACTTAACGCGGACTCCAAAGTAAGGCATTTATTAAGTCTAACAAACTTTATCATATCTTCTGGTAAGTTATAAAGGAAAACGTTTAGAGCTATATTGTTATATATTATATACTTGGCAGCTTTAATGCCCTCATCAGTTAGAAGGTTTACTTTTGAAATTAATGAGCTTCTAACATTCTGTATTCTGTGGCAAAAGTCTATAAATGACTCTCCATGTTTTATCTTGAGGTTTTCTAATTCAATGTTAAGGCAAGCTTCGGATCTCGGATCTCCGAAGTGCTGGACAAAGAGTTCCTTAAGGTCATCCCAGGTTGTGACGTTTTCACGTTCACTAACTAAAACTGCTGCTTTACCAACCAATCGGCTTGTAATGCAATGAAATAGATAAGTCTGTTGTGCTGGGTTATTCTCCCCTCTAAAGCTTCTAATCACATATTCGCACTTAGAAATAAAAAGATTAAGCAACTTATCATCTCCATCGAATCTTGGGATGATGCTTTGGATTTCCTTAGGTATAAGTTGGATATTCATTACTATATTTAATTATAAGATAAAAATTAAAATAACGAAGTTGGCGATTTGAGTCCACACAACGCTTTGCTACGCTAGAATGTCTAAATTAGCTGAAGTTTGAGCAATTTAAACAAAAGAAGTGTAATGGCAATGTAAGTCCAATTACGTATTTCAAATGAAACGCAAAACTAGTAAACTGGCAATGTGAGTCCAATTTATTTAATAAACTAAAATAAAATCTAGATTCGGCGATTTTTGTCCAAAAATAGATAAACTACGCTAGTTGGCGATCTCTAGTCCAATTAGACGTTAGGGGTTGAGACAAGGAATGGAACAGTGCGAATAAAGGTCTACTCACAGTATGCTCGATCCCATGCCGGTTCTCGTACTGCTGCTGCTGCTGCTGCTGCTGTTGCTGCACACGCGACGTTCTTTTGACGAATTTGTTGAAGAGGTTCTTTACGAATTAGAAGTCTATAGCGTCGAGAATACGTTACGACCGATTTATGTGTCTATTAACGAAACTGTTCGCGACTTTAGCTAATCCGACCCGGCTGCGCCAGTCAAATATGAACGCGCAAGACTTGTTAAAAAAATATATTTATTTAATTAAATACACGTGTGCTCAGCATGAGCGTTATAATAAGAAGAACATTTAAATCTAAGTTACATGGTCTTATATACTAGTGAAATGTATGTATGTGTGTGTCGGTGGCTGGACCTCACAGTGGGTCAGTAACAGGAAGCCACTCGTATGTCAGATCATACTCTTAATTGTTTTGGTCACCATTACTTGGTGATTTATTGCAAGTAAACATTGCTACCTGGAACTGATGGGTGGCATGGCGTGATCTTAGTTTATCAAAACAGTTCGGGGAAGAGGTTGGCTATGCATAACTACCTACATACAATAAAGCATGCATGGTTTTATAAGTACATGGAGTTGTTCTAACATGTTTACCATATTGTCATGGTGTGCAAATATTAATATAAGTTTAACGAAACAAATAACAACAACTTTCATTAACATCAATAACAACAAATGCTATCCTACTAAAAAAATTGATTTCAATTGATTTTTTACATAATTAATTCATATATAAATAAATAAGTGTTACATACAAACTTGTCAAATATTTAATTATCAAAACAAAAACGTAATAAAAAAAATAAAAAATGTCAACGTAGGTTCAAAAATATTCAATAAAACATAAATTATCAAAATCATTATTTCATTACTTACATTTCAGATTAAGGTAATATATATAATAGAGCATGTCAATTTAAAACGATTCCCTTAAAAAGTCATTCACATCATAATATGCTTTACTAGCTAAAAAAGATTATACATGCCTTTTAAATGCTTCTACGCTTAGGTAACTCTTTCCAGCCATTGAGAAGCTCATTGTATATAATGGGAGCCATACAAAAAACACTCTTGCGCATCAGTGCAGTCCTTGAACTATGTTGACAGAGTTGACTGCTATCCCGTCTATTTCTAGGAAACCGGTCTGCCATGCGTGGAAATAGCTTAGGGTTTGATTTAACAAATATCGCGATTTCCAAAATATAAAGTGATGGTAAGGTCAAAATGTTGTGGCTTACATAGATAGATAGATTTATTTATTTCTGAGTATATGGTACATTAAGATCTTAATATTAAACAGTTTCACATACACTACCGTTGCCGGTGTAGAAATATTAAAAATAACTTATAAAGTCAAAGTGGCCAAGTTCTAGGCCGCAACAATATAATCATAGTACCTAGTTAGTTTGTCATCGAAACGATAAGAAGAAGATATATCCCCATTAATATAATTATAAATTCGTTCAAATGAAAATTGTTAATTTTATACAATGTCAAGTTTTATAAGCACAATTTTATTATATTTATTATTTATGAATGAAAAAATGTCAAAAACAAACAAAAAAAAAAAAACAGTACTAGTCAAGAGGTATACATACACACACAAAGTAAGTATTGATAAAATGTAAGTAATGTCAAAATTTATAATTCAAAAATTCATTAACTGAATAGAAACAGTTGTCTAAAAGCCAGGCAAATATTGTTCCTCTGAATTTATTTGTGGGCAACACTCTGATGCGTGAGGGTAAATTGTTAAAGATTTTGATGGCCATGCAATCGGAATTCCTGCTGTACAGATGTAGTCTCTGGCTAGGTGCAAGTAATTTATTTGGGCTTCTGCTTTTCACTTTTTTAGAAATGTGTTCATACAATGGAAACATGTGCGAATACCTTTTTACAAACATGCAAATTTCAAAAATATATAGGCGAGGAAGTGGAAGAATTTTCAGTGCTTTAAATAATGGCTTACAATGCTCTAAATATTCTGCTCCATACACAGCTCTGATACATTTTTTTTGTGCAATGAATGCTCTGCTCACGTCTACTGAATTTCCCCAAATCACGAGGCCGTAGCGCAGCACTGATGCAACATAGCCATGATACGCATTGAGGGCTATTTCTTTACTGGCTATTCGTCTCAGTTTTCGAAGAGCAAACACAAATTTGTCGAGTCGAGTGCAGACTTTTTTTACATGTTCTTTCCAATTTAATTTTTCGTCAATAACTATTCCCAAGAATAAGGTTGAAGGTGCGGGTTCCAAAGTTGATTGATTGTAGTGTATTTGAGGTGGTTTTACCAAAGAATTATTGTATGTTTGAAATTGTACTAACTTTGTTTTTTCAATATTTACACGTAAATTATTAGATTCCAGCCATTTCATTGCTTTTAGTATTTCATTGTTAGTTTCAGTTTCTAGATCATTCCTATTTGAACATTTTATTGTGAGAGTAGTGTCATCAGCAAATAGTGTGCAATTATGTTTTAAGCTCTTGCATAGGTTATTTATGTATATTATAAATAATGGAGGCCCTAATACGCTTCCCTGAGGAACATCACAACTATTTATTTTTAACTGCTGCGGTCTGCGTACCTAGTTTAGGAGCCCGGAAAACTGACAAGAATTTTAAACTTGGTGGTAACCACAACCCACTGTTTCCGTGTGCTATGTACTGTGTTGTTATTTTTCTTTTGATGTACTAATAAATTATTATTATTATTAACTCTGAACAGTAGGTTTTTTTTGTGTTATTGTCAATTTTTGATACTACTGTCCTTTGCTGGCGACTCGATAGATAACTTTTAAGCCAGTCATGCGCCTTGCCTGTTATGCCGTATTTCTCCATTTTGCAAAGTAGACGATTATGTGGAACAAAATCAAATGCTTTGCTCATACCTAAAAACACTGATAATACAGACATTTTGTTATTAAGGGCTTCAAATATCAGTTTGACCAAAGTAAAACAAGCAAGTGAAGTTGAACTATTCTTCCTAAAACCAAATTGATTCTCAGTAAGTATGCTGTTTTTATTTAAAAAGCATTGCCTTTTCAAAAATCTTTGATAGGATAGGGATCAATGTAATGGGTCTATAATTGGACATATCCGTACGGTTACCTTTTTTGTATAGCGATAGCGGTTTGACTATGGATTGTTTTAATCAAGTAGGAAATGTTCCTGTCTCAAATGAAAGATTAATATATAACTTAAAGGTGCTATTATGATTTTACTGCTTAGTTTTATTATTGTTGTGGTTATTGTTGTTGTTGTGTATCATTTAAAGAGTTGATAATTTTTAAAATGTCTTGTTCATTTACTGGAGTCAATGAGATACTGTCAGTGTTAGTGGTAATGTCATTGTTACTTAAGTTATTACTATTGCTAAGGTTACATTTATTGGTCATTTCTATAAAATAGTTATTAAATTGATTACATATGGCATTAGGATCATTGATTATATTATTATTGACTATTAACTCTTTGATGTCCTTTTTATAATTATTATCATTATTTATAGTATTTTTTATGATAGACCATGTCGCTTTGCATTTGTTTTTAGAATTATATAAATGTTTTTTGTTATTTATTAATTGTGAATGTGATATACATGTTTCTAAAATTCTAGAATAGGTCAGGTATCTTCTTTTATGATATTTTTTGCTTAGGGCATCGTGTTGGTAAATTATAATATAAAATTCTCTTTTTTATGCACGATATTTTTATACCCTTACTAATCCATTTATTTTTTATTGGTTTATTATATTTTTTTATTGTTATTTCTGGGAAACATAGTTTGTAAAAGAGAGTATATATTGTTTTTCAATATTGTTTTTATTGTAATCTCTTTTGACCTCATAAAAGAAGTTTGGAATCTTCGGCTTATAATTGGCTGTCGGAAGAAAGAACGTTAATGACTGCTGAGTTGTAGCTGAAAATCAGCGTCAGGTGATATACACTGTGCTGTCATCTGACATTATGCTGAGCTGAGGCCCTTTTGGCATTATAGTCTTTGTTTTCTGTCTTATAGTTTTAATGTGTATTTATTTGATGAAATGCCAATAAACGCATTTTATTTCTTTCTTTTCTTTCATGATCTGACAGTTCTAGGTTGTGTATACTGCTTTTTGTGTCTAGGGTCGAGATATTACTAGCTATTTCATCTATGCAGCTTTTTTTCCTAGTGGGCATTTTAATATGTGTCAATAAGTTGAAATTATTTAAAATAGATATTAATTCTCTTGTTTGTGTAGTGTCTTTCCGCATAGTGTCTCCGCATATTATGATACGATTCCTGCTTTTATGACTTAATTTGTGTAACAAAACTTCCATTTTTTTGAAAAATATACCTGCATCGGAATCCGGGATTCTATAAACACATACTAGGATTAAGTTATGACTCGGAACTTCTATGCCGCAGCATTCGAAAGAATAATCGCTAGTCATTTCATTTGTCATTTGTAAAGTGCTAAAAACTAAATCTTCTTTCACCAATATGCACGTGTCGCCCCGTTTTTTATTGGATCTTAAGTAATTCGCAGCTAACTTATAGTTTGTAAGTCGAAGATTACATTCATGACCGGATTGTATAAAGGTTTCGCTAAGACATATAAAGTCTATAACACCCATCTCTTTCGTCAACTCAGATATGGTTACTTCAAAGAAATCTAATTTATTGAGTATTCCGGCTATATTTTGATGTAACAATGCAAGTTGTTGTTTATGATTCCTGATATTGTTTTTAAAGGGTGGGACGAAAAAAAAAAAGAAAAAAACTTATTTTGTACATGAGCTTTACTCGTCAATGATATAGGCGAATTTTCATGGTCATAATCCAATGGGTAATTTTTGATGTCAATAAGTATGCGACTGAAAATACTTCCAAATATACATTTTATACCTAGTTTATTAAGTTTCTAAGGAGAGGTCACGATTCCTATCCAAGAAAGAAGAAATATGCACAATAAAGAAATATGCATAATTATAGTTTTTTATGTCCATGTAAAGCAAATTATTAAACAATTCCACTCGATAATTATGAACAAGGGCTCCCCTTACGTATACCGGAGAGCATACAATCACATTTGTATGAGTTGTTTGTTCCAAGGATTCTCTAATTATTAGCCTAACAAGTTCGATGGAGTCTTCATTATCTTTAAAGTCCTTTTCGCCAATCATTACTATACAATAGTCGTCCATGTTAAAATCTTGAACCTTGTTCGTAATATTTCTGAGTATTTCTTTAATTTTACCATTAGGTGACACATAATGGCAATACTCAAACTGTTCGCAGAAAGTATCTTCTATAATTTCCACCGGCCGGTAGTTGTTGCAGTTACTAAGGACACATAGTTTCCTTTTTCTTTACTTTTCTTTTCTTATATAATTTCCTCGCTGGTTCTCTCTTTGTATGATTTCTGCTTCGGAACAAAAACCGATATGTCTTAATTAAGACATAATTTTTTTTTTCTGTTACAAAATGTTTAATTATACACCCTTCAGGAAAGAAATCAATTAAAAAACAGTTACATCCATCTTAAAAAAAATATCAAAATACTGTGGTCAAATCAAAATCGGCAAATAAATTTTTATAATCAACATGTTCTTGTTGTTGGATTAAATGATAAATGATAAATGATTTATTTTCTGTAAGTAGGTTTGTACAAACACTTTTACATGTCAATCATATTTTTTTTTTTTAAACTAGATGAGGTCGGCGTTTCCTATCTGACTACTCTGAGAAGAAAGGCCGAAACAAACTCAGAGGTCACAGTCTCTTTTAAAGTCCAGACATAATCTTGGTCAGATCATGTGAAGACCATGTAGATTGGTGTCTGAAATGGTCTTTTGAGTAAAGAACCACACAGATTGAGCGGACCTGTCCAGTCAGTGCACGCATTTGTCAAAAATCGTGCAGCTCAACTCAGAACTTGAGGAGCCTTACGATTCGACGAACAATACCAATGAAAGGACATTTGGGTAGGCCGCATAAATTACTCAAACTGCCAGGTCATGATTAAAACTAACTGAGAAGGAAAACAGAAAAAAAGAAATGACCCACATAGTCTTCACACTCACAATAATAATAGTAAAAAATAAGATACTTTACAAAGTAAATATCCATGTCATTGTTTATATAATATTCATCAATGTCAATGTGTATATAAAAATCCGGAAATAATCTTTGATCTTTGAGGACTATGTAGATTGGTGTCTGAAGTGGTCTTTTGAGGAAAGAACCACACAGATTGAGTGGACCTGTGCAGTCGGTGCACGCATTCGTCAGTAACCGTGCAGCTCAACTCAGAACTTAAGGAGCTCAACGATTCGACGAGTAATACCAAGGACAGGACATTTGTGTAGACCGCATAAACCACTCAAACTGCCAGACCATGATTAAAACGGAAACAATGACCCACATAGTCCTCACATTCACAATAATTAAAATAATATAAGACTTTAAACAGTAAATGTTCATGTCATTCTGTATATAAATAGATATTTAGAAAGAGAAAAAAAAAAACAAAAGTGTACATCACCAAAAAATAAAAAATAAACAACATTCACTGTCTAGACCTATTGGAGCAGCTCAATCCCAAGCTTTTTTGTCCTCAATATAGTCTTTTACAGTATAATAGGCTTTCTGGCATAGTTTTAGCTTTATAAAAGATTTGAATTTATTAATGCTTAGTTCTTGAATGTGGCTAGGAACTTTATTATAAAAACGTATACATTGGCATCTAAACGAGCCACCTATTTTCTTGAGCCTTGTTGTAGGAACAACAAATTTGTGTTTGTTCCTAGTATTTATGTTATGGATATCACTGTATTTTTTAAACAGATTAATATTTTTATGTGCATACAAAAGATTATCATAAATGTACTGAGAAGGCACAGTCATTATATTAATCTCTTTAAACTTGTCTCTGAGGGAGTGTCTGGGACTTAATTTATAAATGGAACGAATTGCCCTTTTTTGTAAAATAAAAATTGTCTGAATATCGGCGGCATTTCCCCACAACAGAATACCGTATGACATCACACTATGAAAATAACTAAAGTAAACTAAACGGGCTGTCTCTAAATCAGTTAAATCACGAATTTTCCTAACGGCGTATGCTGCAGAGCTAAGCTTTTTTGACAATTTATCTATATGGGGGCCCCATTGAAGCTTGGCATCCAAAGTTATGCCTAAGAATACAGTGGAATTTTCGGGTTTTAACTCTTCACCCTTTATGAGAACACGAGTTTCTACTTGTCTAACATTTGGTATCGTAAACTTAATACATTTCGTTTTTTTTTCGTTAAGAAGTAGATTATTAAAAACCGATAATTCTTATTAAGTTTTACACAATTCAACAATGGTCGGTTCAAATTCAATTCAGTTCAATACCGACATATCCATTTTGGTTTCGTCAAAAACCGATATATCCAAATGATCGCGTCAAAAACCGATATATCCATACTTGTCCGCCAAGTATCTCCCTAAATTAAGTATCTACCCTCCGTCAAGTCACTTTAACTGCAAATTGACATGTTATAATTTTCCACTTTAGTAACAATAAAAAACTTACAAGCTTTTTTTTAATTTGTGAAAAATATCGTAAATTCGATATATCGGTTTTCGTTCCGACGCTCCTCAGTTGAAGTTGGTCCCTCAGATGATTTTATTTTTTTAATTTCAGCTACAGCTCCATCTGTTGTGCATAGATCATACTGCTTCAAGTTGCAGTTGAGATCTAGAGGTGAACCATTCTTGCTCATACTGCGTGCAGCGCCATCTGTTATGATTTCCTTACACTTTTTTATTTCTAGATCTCTATCAAGGTTCTTTTTGGTAATATTTAAATTTGGTGTCATACATTTATTTTTCTTTAAAGTTGAGTGCTTTTTTGTACTACTAGGTTGGCCGCTACAAATATTTTTAGTTTAGCTATAATATTTTGTTGTTCATTCGTTTGTTTCTTCAAAGTGGCATTTTCCATGAACAAGTTGTCAATTTCATCATGAGCAGTATTTAATTGCATTCTCAACTGTTCAATATCTCCATTTAGTCTTTCACACTCCTCACAACTTCTGGTAGTTCGTGGTAAACTTTTTGAAATATATTCAGAATTAGCGGAGTCAAAAGAGGAAGTCGGAGAGTTGATTACTGTTTTATTTCTTCGCATAGTTATATTTTGAAAATCCATCTTTGTTTCTTTTTTTTTTTTTTTGAACTACCACTTTTTATTGAAGTTTTGAAGCGTGGCGTAAGGTAAGCCTGCTATAAACGCGTAGCGTAACCTCAAGCTGCTAAAACAATCGCCTAGTGTATGTGTAAGCGTTGAGTATGTGTGCGTAGAAGCGGCCGATCTGCGGGTTGCCCTAGGTCAGTGACGCATCGCTGCTGGGGCGCTGTCAACGCTGCTTCCCAATCTGGGGGGCCCGAGCGCCGCCTGTAGGCGGCTCTACGTGGGGATCGTGCGATCCATGGCCCTGTACGGGGCCCCGGTGTGGGCTTCTGACCTGACGGCCGGCAGCATTGCGGTTTTACGAAAACCGCAAAGAGCGATGGCCGTCAGAGTCATCAGGGGGTATCGCACGATCTCCTACGAGGCGGCTTGCGTACTGGCCGGATCCTCGCCCTGGGACCTCGAGGCGAAAGTACTCGCGTCACTGTATCGGTGGCGCGAGGAAATGAGGGCGCGGGGCGAGCGACCGATGCAGCGACACTGGGAGCTGCGTCGGTCTCAGCTCCGCGAGGTCCTGGTGGCGGAATGGCGGGACAGGCTTTTACGCCCTACCGCCGGCCTCGCTATTGTCGGGGCGATCCGACCAGTGCTCGACGAATGGCTCGGGAGGAGGCACGGCTCCCTGTCGTTTCGGGCGACGCAGGTGCTCTCGGGGCATGGTTGCTTCGGGAAGTACCTGTGTCGCATAAACAGGGAGCCGGACGCCCGGTGTCACCACTGCGTCGACTGCCGGGAGGACACGGCGCGGCACACGCTGGCTGAGTGTGCCGCTTGGGAGGAGCCGCGCCGTGCCCTCATCTCAGGAGTAGGCAGTGACCTATCGCTGCCGGCCGTGGTCGAGTCTATGGTCGGCAGCGAGGAGTCCTGGGACGCGGTGGTTTCCTTCTGCGAAACAGTCGTCTCGCAGAAGGAGGCTGCGGAAAGGGAGAGGGAGATCTCGTCCCCTCACCCTGCCCGCAGCAGCGCACCGGGCGTCGGCGGAGGGCGGATAACGCCCTCTTCAAGCCCCCCTAAATGGGTCCAGGGGCGACGGACTTGGGGACGTCCGTCGCCCCCCACACATCAGGACCCGAGGCGGCGGCGCGTAGTGTTCCACGCGCGCCCCTCTTAGACGTCGCGGGGGGAGTTCAACACCTCACTCCCCCCCCTGACACGAGGAGAGGCCCGCAGGAGCGGGCCAGCACCAGCCGGGGGTTGCGGAAGTATCGTACGTTCCCGTGACCCCCGGCGTAGGTGAGAAAGGGAACACCGGGGTGGTTTTTAGTCAGTAAGAGTCTGACAGACCCTGCCGCCCGCCCCAGGGCGGCGGACATCCATGAGGATTTTCCACCCCGAAATGAGGTCCTGAGAAGAGATCCAGATTGGGAAGCAGCGTTGATAGCGCCCCAGCAGCGCCCAACAACTTGGGCGCCAGCCGCCGGAAGTGGGGCTCGAAATTCCACCGGCTGTCGAGCACCAATCCTAGGTACTTCATGGTGGACTCGACAGCGATCCGAGCCCCCCCGACCACGATGTGTGAGCCGGGCGGTGGCGCCCGCAAGGGGCCATGAAACACCATGGCCTCCGACTTGTTGAAGGCCACCTCCAGACCTAGGCGACGTATGCGGCCCACCACCTGTGAGACCGCAGCCGTCGCCAACAACGCTGCCTCCCTGTGCGAGCTCCCCCGGGCAGTGACCAGCGTGTCATCGGCATAAAACGTCAGGTCCATGCCCGGTTGGAGCTCGCCCCTCAGCACCCAGTCGTACCCGATGTTCCACAGGAGCGGGCCCAGGACCGAGCCCTGTGGAACACCGCACGACATGCGGTGCTGGTTTCCGCCATCACGTCCCACGTAGGTGACACACCTCTCGGACAAATAAGCCCCAACTATGCGGTGGAGGTAGGGAGGCACCCGATGATACCGCAAGTTGGTTGGATCCTGGTTCAGCACCTAAACAATGCCTTAAACGAAAACTTACCCCTAGAAAAGTGATGGTCACTGTTTGGTGGTCTAGCGCCGGTGTGATTCATCACAGCTTCTTACCAAACGGGGTGAGCATTACTGCAGATGGGTACTGTGAAGAACTGAACACAATGATGGAGAAGCTGGCACTTCTCCAACCAGCATTGGTCAATCGCTCGTCTCCGCTGCTTCTGCACGACAATGCGCGACCTCATACTGCACAGCAGACGGTCTCCAAGTTGCCAGAACTGGGGTTGGAAGCTCTCCGTCATCCGCCCTACTCACCAGACCTTACGCCTACAGACTACTACTTTTTCCAGAATTTGGATAACTTCTTGGCGGGAAAAAAATTCAATACCCGAGAGGCAGTACAAAATGCCTTTGAAGAATTTGTTGCCTCCCGTCCAGCTAATTTCTTTAAGAAGGGCATCAATAAACCATGGGTGATTACTTCGATTAAAAAAAAAATACATGAAAAAAATTCGTTTAAATTTTTTCATACAAAACGGCAATTTCATAGGTAAAGACCTATTATCACTCTTTAGTCCGTTTCACAAGCTTTACAACGATATACAGCACTAATTAATTTATCAACTTTTAACCACTTTTTTTACAAATTTTACGGAGACAAAACAAATACGGTGCTAACTCTTTGAATCTCAACGAACTTTTTTTATGAAAAAAGGCTTGCAAGTATCAGTCATTTTTAATTTAAATATGGATCTAAGGCACTTTTTTTGGGCTTTGAATGCGATATCTCCATCCGTAGAGAGTCCCCAAAAATAATGCCGTATCTGATAATAGGCCCTGCTATGCCATAATAGGCTGTTAATAGGGCCTCAGTCTTTAACATCCGCGATAGTTTATATAATGCGAATGCACTGTTACTTAATTTTTTGCTAATGACCTCTATGGGAGCCTTCCAATTTAATTTACGATCTATGGTTAATCCTAAAAACTTAGTGGAATTTACTGCGTCAATTACATTATTATTATATTTAATTTTAAAAATTGGAAATTTTAACTGCCTTTGGCTAAAATGCATTATTACTGTTTTAGTTAAGTTGATCTTGAGATTATTATTTTGTAACCATAGAATCACTTTGCTTAACGTATTATTTTTATCAGTTTCATACACATGCTTATTATCACAAGCAATGGTTATCGTGCTGTCCTCTGCAAAAAGTGTCATACTGTGTCCTATACATTTAGGGAAATCGTTGATATAAAGAGTAAATAGTGGTGGTCCTAATACACTTCCCTGGGGCACGCCATAGTTGACGTTACGCTTCCCAGATGTAAAAATTACTTCACGTTTAGTGCTCGCATTAATCGTTGTTATTACCGTTGTTTGCTTCCTTTCTTATAAATATGATTGTAAAAGCTTTTGAACATTTCCTCTTACACCATACGCTTCGAGTTTTTTTTAATAGAATATTATGCTGAACATAATCAAATGCCTGCGTCATGTCGCAGTAAATTGCACAGACGGGTGTATTTTTATCCATATTTATCATGATTTTGTGTAAAAAGTCGTAAACTGCCATATTTATTGTTTTACTTTTCTAAACCCGTTTTGCACATTACAAAGTAACTATATTATGTTTATCTATATATATGCTTAGTTCTTTCGAAATATACTTTTCAAATATTTTTGAAAAAATGGATATTAATGATATTGGTCTGTAATTTTGCATTAGGTCTTTTTCTTGCTTCTTATGTAATGGCTTTACTATAGATTTTTTCAAGGCAGTAGGAAACGTTCCCTCACAAATACACAAGTTCATTATATGACACAGTGGGCCACATATAATCTCAGCGACACTTTAAATAATCTTTGTACTAACACCATCATAACCTACACTATTCGTGTTCTTTAGGGCTAGGATGATACGAGTATTGAATATGTCTATAGGCACGCTGGGAGCCATAAACATCGAATCCTTTCTGTTCAGGATATGGTTAGTGATATTTGCTCCTGCGGTAATTGGTTTTATTTTATAAATGAAAAAAAATCATTAAACAGGTTTGTAATTTGTTTAGGGTCTGAAATTATCGTATTGTTGATACGAATTTTATTAATGTTATTCTTAAAAGTATTTAGTTTATTTTCATTAATAATGTGCCATGTCGTTTTGATTTATTACTAGACGTTTGTATTTTATAAGAATTCTGTGCTTTTTTGGTCAAATAGATGACCTTATTGAACGTATTACAAGATTTTTTAAATAGAATTTTGTTTCGTTGCGTGGGTTTTAATCGATATTGCCATAATAAATGGCGTTTATTTGCACAAAATTTTTTAATACCGCGCGATACCCACTTTTGCTTCTTGAATACTTTCACAGTTATTTGTATTTTAGGAATTTTAAAAGCATTGGTTATATAGAAACAAAAACATTTCTGTGAATGCATTGTAAGCTATATTAGCATCATTACATTCATATACATTTGAAAATGTCAAACTACTCAAATATGATTTTAATTTATTGACATTGTCATTATTATTTACACCTCATGCGTTAACGGACCATGACCGGGCCGTTCGTGTGCCCATTTGTCAAAGTTTGTTACTTCGTCCGCACAGACGAGACTTTCTCAAGGACATTATTACATGTGACGAGAGCTGGATACATTATGAAACTAACGCGCGTCATGCCTATTGGATTCCTCACGGGGAAAAACCACCAGCCCAGCCTAAATATAATGAACACGGTCGTAAGATTATGTTGTCAGTTTTCTGGGATTGGCAAGGAATAATTTTCTGGGAACTCCTCGAATCTCATCAGACTAACTATTAACGCCAATCTGTATACGCAGCAGCTTCGCAAACTAGCAGAGATGTTAAAAATTAAGCGGCGAAAACGATTTGGAGTCCAACTGTTGCATGACAACGCACGATCTCATTGCGCCAAGTTAACACATAAACAGCTGGAGGAGCTAGGATGGCTGACTGTTCCACATCCACCGTATAGCCCGGATCTTGCGCCTTCAGACTTTCATTTATTTTGAGTTCTGTAAGTATTAAAATTGAACTTGAAAATTTTTTGGAGTCCCAGCCTGCCTAATTTTGGGAGAAGGGTATTCAAATTTAGCCCAGTAGATGGGTGACTGTTGTTTATAACAAGGGAGACTATATAATTGATTAAATATATTTTTATTAATAGAAAGATATTAATAATAATTTGTTTTTTAACTGGCAATAATTTATGAGACAACCTAATAAAAAAGGTGTAGATAGGTTACCTACACAACATTCGATATTCAGAAACGACACACTAACGCACACATAAATAATTTCATATTGCAATAGCACACTAAATTACGTTAAGACGTCAAATTTGGATGTCATCATTCAACTATCGCGGGCGAAAAAGAGATAAACACAATTGGCGACAGTGCGTCGTCTCGAGTACTAGAAACGATATAGAATAATAATCTGATATTATACCTTAAATTATACATTTTACCTCTAACCGTGATTTATGCCTAAAAATGTGATTCATTCAGGAGTTCATGTAGTAATAGTAATAAAGTAGTAAAATTGCATTGAAATTAAATTAGGTACATAAAAAATATTGTTGCCAGTAGTGTATCTGTCTTCGTCTCTAAAAAGAATGGAGCATATTTTATTATATTTACTAGGTTGCCAAAATTCTTCATTTCTCTCATTGCGGACAATATCCAACCACTGGATGCGCTTAGTTCATTTGTTGGAAATCTAGAAACAATTATTAATGAATTTAATACTTACACCCAAAGAAATACATTCTCCTTTACGACTCACTAAAATAATTAATGTTTTGATTTGAATTTAGTAGTGTACGTATGTATGTGTTTAATTTATCCTATCTCATCATAACAAAAATAAAAATTACATTTAAGTATTTATTTATTTATTTATTTATTAGTATAAATAATGTGCCACCATTTGTGCCTACCTACTGCCAGGCTGACTTCTCTGTTCTTAGGCATCATTTATGCCTACCTACTGCCAGGCTGACTTCTCTGTTCTTAGGCATCATTTGTGCCTACCTACTGCCAGGCTGACTTCTCTGTTCTTAGGCATCATTTGTGCCTACCTACTGCCAGGCTGACTTCTCTGTTCTTAGGCATCATTTGTGCCTACCTACTGCCAGGCTGACTTCTCTGTTCTTAGGCATCATTTGTGCCTACCTACTGCCAGGCTGACTTCTCTGTTCTTAGGCATCATTTGTGCCTACCTACTGCCAGGCTGACTTTTCTGTTCTTAGGCATCATTTGTGCCTACCTACTGCCAGGGTGACTTCTCTGTTCTTAGGCATCATTTGTGCCTACCTACTGCCAGGCTGACTTCTCTGTTCTTAGGCATCATTTTTTTTTTAATCTTAATGTCTTTATTAAAGCTTCAGAATTAATTTAAGTGTATTATTTTATTTTATTTTCAAGTGGTATCTGATGATATGAAAAACACAACTATTTTGTCTATCAAAATTTTGTGGCAATTTGCCATCGTAAGTACGTGGTGCGGCCACGTACTTACGATGGAAAATTGCCACAAAGCGGCCGGCCGCAGACGTATTACTTACAGCTACGGCGTAGCGATACCACATCATTATAAATGTGTAGTACAAGCTACGTAGTAGCGCTTGGCGGCTACGTCGTAGCTTATATTTCGTAGCAAGTGCTACAAATATCGAATATCGTAGCAGATATTTTGTTTATGCGTTATGATTTAATTAGGGTATCATTTAAGCAATCACCAATTTAATTAGTTTTGTGTTTCTTAAATAATAGGGTTTGTCCTCAAAATAGTAGATCTGTCACCAAAATGTAGTCACCAAACAATGCAAAATCAGTTCCACAATAAATCACCTAAAATCCTGAGATATAAGGTCTAGTACCAAATAAATGTTTTTGTATGTATTATAATAGGTGTGTCCTAATAAGTATTTAAGCAAACTAATTTAAAGAGATCACCAATAAATCATATTATGTTACCAAAATGGATTAATGGTCACCAAATAACGTTTCCTAAAATATTATGAAATAAATCCATTTTTTCCTATTATTGTCTGTCATAAAAATATATGGACGCCTTAAAAATACACTTTAGACTAAATATTATATATTGTGCTACTTATCTTTAATAATAATAAGGTGTAGTCGACGGAGCCCCGCTTCGCGGGGCCCCTATTTCTGTCTGCAGGGTTTAAAGGAACCTAACACGAAGTGGATGACGGGGGCTCGTTCGCTCGCTCCGCTCGCTCACTTGAGCCCCCGTCATCCCCTTCGAACCTAACCTGTCCGTGTCGGGGTGCCCAAGAGATTTTTATTCCTTTGATCATTTTTTCATTAAAATTATAAATTGATGTATTAAATTGGTAACGAATACTATTAATTTAATATCTGAACGAAATAAAATGTTACTACTGTATTGGTGACAAAATATCAAATAAAAAGGAGTCGCAGTCAGGGATCGATAATCGATTTATTTGGTGACAGATCTACCATTCTGAGCACAGAGCTATTATTTAAGTAACAAAACTGTTATTATAAGAACGAAGTTTATATTCATGTAATGCAATATAATTTTATTGGTTATCGATCTCTTATTTTACACATATATTAACATTAATTTGATAATTCATACCTGGGAACAATTTTTGTTTATCTGAGAACGAAAATATTTCGTGGCGATAGATCTATTTATTAGGTGATACAACTTGATGACAAATATAAATTTTGGTGATAGAAAATATAGTTCCCATTTAATTACCGTGCAGAGAAAGCATTAATAATTTTGAATGTTGATTAAATTTGAAGTTGAATGGCAGACGTTATGATTAACGTCTACCATTTAAGAGCCTATACAACCTCAGCTCAAATTCAGATTTCGCCCCCACTTCCCCGCGCCACCTCTCTCTTTATCTCGCTCGCACACTACTGCTCGCGGTCACGCGGGCACACGAGCTCGAAGTGATTTTATTAAACTACACTATTATCGGACGAGTACTAAGTAACAAAATTATCAATCATAATTTAATATTAACTTGTCATTATATGAACATGAAATTATATATCACAAATTTAATTTCAATATAGGTACCTACTAGCGTCTACACATACACATTACACACATTGTCCAGTATAAGCTGACCTCTCATTGTAGGGAAAGCCTATACAATGCGAGATCAACTTATACTGGAAAGTTATAGCTTGATGTGTAGCCGTGCGCGCTGTTTTACCTACTGCTACAAAATACTAGTAAAGTGCGAGCCAACTTTGGGCTGAGGGTTCCGCTCATTGGTTTAGTAGTAAGTTTGCATTTTATAATATTTTCGCCGTGTATGTATGTAATGTGACAGCCGTTTGCGTATGTAATTATGTAGGTAGTAGGTCTATGTAAGTGCCTACCTATACATACATACCTATATTTTAGACATTTTGCAAACCGATTCGTGTGCGTTCGCGCAGCGGAATGTTGTTGAATTTAAAGATTTTAATTATGCAGATATTTAGTGTATGACGTCGTATAATTGTGTATGGTAAAAAAAAATTTGTGCACGCAGCCATTGTGGAGAAATTCACCAAAAACTGATTCCGCTGGGCGAACGTTGTCCTGGCGGAACTTTTTTTAATCCATAGACTTTAGAAGAAAAGAGATGTGTCCAAAAATTAGTGTGTATTTGTGTGTAATTGTGTATGTATGAATAAAATTAGTGCATGCATAAACTTCGGAGAAATTCAAGTTTCCGCTGCGCGAACGTTTGGCCATTAGCTAGTTTTCATATAAAGCGCTTACATAGAGAGCTGTAGATTTTTACATACGTTGTTTTGAATTTGTTTATATTTGTTTAAAAAACAGATTTAGAAAAAATCGTAGGGCTTAAAAGATAAAAATATAAACGTAAAATACGCTTATTAGGTCTTAGTTCTTAAAGTATACACTTTGGGGTCTAGATTTTCACGTTTATACAAACCTTGTAAGTGTCTGCAACATGGTGCCAAGTATCAATGATGTTCCGTTAGTAATTAAAGAGTTATAGGACAATTTACCATGAATAGATCACTGTTTACAAAGCAGTCAAATATCACGACGTTCTAAAGGAATTGCATGGTAAAATGTATGCTAATAATTAGTGTATTCATTCAACTATTCACATGCAAAATTTCATGTCATTAAATTCAGTAATTAAAGAAAAACAATTATAATACTGACGAAGCATCGAAAACCTACATAACCCGACCAAGTTCGGATGGCTACAAAAAAGCGGCCGTGCAATATATTTGGGTAACATCCCAAAATTTACAGTATAATACCGGTATTCAATTGGTATAGGTGATAACACAATTGTTATTTCGATATAATTTATAGGTCATTTATTTTTGTACACCTACTTTTTTAAATGTATTTGACTATGACATAAAGTAGGTACTATTTACGTAGGTACTTTATTTAAGTATGCGCTTGAGACTTGAGATATAATCTAGATATATTATTTAAGACAAATAAAATTCATACAGCTAATTTCTATTGAAGATTTCACGGATCAGGATTCTAACTATAGACCCCTTAGGGAAGTTAAATAATTACCACATGTAAGTACTACTGTTTAGGTAAATATTTATCATATTGTAGCTTATTACACTATTTAACCAATGGACTAGGCATGCACGAGCGTTCCCCTTTGCAACTTTAGTGGATCAAACAATCTAATAACTTAAAAAAAACTACTTCTTGAATCGATTTTTTAATTGATGTAAGCCGTTGTACTGGTAGTGACTTATGCATGTGAGCGTGTTCCCCCGCACCCCACCAAAATATGCAGAATTATTTTGTTCGAAGCGGTACGCTTAAGGCTAGTCCTTTGGTTAAATAGTCTAAGTATTGTAGTTATGAATTGATCAAAAATATTCTAGTGTGAAAAAATAGACAACGCGCTGCGCGCAACGAGCGATAGGCGGCTTCCCGCTTGAAACGGTACTTCCATCCTTGAAGAAAAGAGAGGGCAATATGTTTTCATTAGCCGCGGCCCGCGCGTATTCGTTTGCTGTTGAACTTGAACCTGATTTTGTTTTATTCCCAGTCACAAACAAATGTGCAGTCAAGGACAATGTGCGTATGCGCTGTTGTTTTGCTATGCATCGCCAATTCTCTGTAATAATAATATTGACAAAGTGTGTTATTAATGTTATAGTGTAACAGTGAAGCTTAACATAATTATGTAGTAGGTATATTGAGTGAGTGATAGTGAGAAGCTGATAACAGATATAAGGTAAGATTTTATAATAAATTAATAGCTATACACTTATTCATTTACGTAGTTTATTAGGCAGATAAATTATAATAATTGTGTTATGTTAACATTGGACAGACACCATAAACCCAAGTTAATATCTACGGATTGATCTAATCCTATATCTATTTACTTAAATTCGTAATAATAAATTATTATACTAGACATATATTATAATAAAATCGTAACAAAGTAGATGTTTTTCCTGGTTAAAGACAAACTACTGAATAGAAAATTACAGAATAACTACTGAATTAACTAAACGACCGACCAGATTGTAACGAAATGTTGAAAAGAAATATTGTTATTAAATAATCACCTTATATTTATTACCTATATGTAATGATATACGTATAAGGCAGATTTTTATTAGCTACTTTCTTTTTGTGGGATTATGTGTAGAGATGGCAATAACGGCTGTTTTTCAATAATTAATTATGCATAATTAATTATTGAAAAACAGCCGTTATTAAGTAAGTTATTATTAAAAAAATATTTTTCATTCAAGAAATGCAATTGTTTTCTTTTTTCCTAACGCTTGTGTACGCAACTGTACCATATTAATAAATACTATATTGGAAGGTTAAGAACGTTTCTTAGATATATGGCACGGCCGCTTTTTTGTAGCCATCCGAACTTGGTCGGGTTATGTAGGTTTTCGGTGCTTCGTCAGTATTATAATTGTTTTTCTTTAATTACTGAATTTAATGACATTAAATTTTGCATGTGAATAGTTGAATGAATACACTAATTATTAGCATACATTTTACCATGCAATTCCTTTAGAACGTCGTGATATTTGACTGCTTTGTAAACAGTGATCTATTCATGGTAAATTGTCCTATAACTCTTTAATTCCTAACGGAACATCATTGATACTTGGCAACATGTTGCAGACACTTACAAGGTTTGTATAAACGTGAAAATCTAGACCCCAAAGTGCATACTTTAAGAACTAAGACCTAATAAGCGTATTTTACGTTTATATTTTTATCTTTTAAGCCCTACGATTTTTTCTAAATCTGTTTTTAAACAAATATAAACAAATTCAAAACAACGTATGTAAAAATCTACAGCTCTCTATGTAAGCGCTTTATATGAAAACTAGCTAATGGCCAAACGTTCGCGCAGCGGAAACTTGAATTTCTCCGAAGTTTATGCATGCACTAATTTTATTCATACATACACAATTACACACAAATACACACTAATTTTTGGACACATCTCTTTTCTTCTAAAGTCTATGGATTAAAAAAAGTTCCGCCAGGACAACGTTCGCCCAGCGGAATCAGTTTTTGGTGAATTTCTCCACAATGGCTGCATGCACAAATTTTTTTTTACCATACACAATTATACGACGTCATACACTAAATATCTGCATAATTAAAATCTTTAAATTCAACAACATTCCGCTGCGCGAACGCACACCCAGGCGGTAGTGTCATGTGGGAATAGCTAATTTCGTGATGATCAAACACGTAGGTATTATACTTACAATTCAATATTTTGTAATATATGAAGATTTGTTTCGTCCGAATTTACTTCTAAATCTTTCGAAGGTATTATTTTGATTCCTGTAACAATCAAACGTGGCAAGTTATAATACCTACCTAGACCTTACATATTTTTATTTATCATTTGGTTACGGAACCCTAAAAATATAAAAAAGAAGGCGAATAATTTTACTTACCTACGTTTATTATGGAAATACAAATTTAGTGCAGGTACGCGTAGCTACATATCAAGCTATACTTTTCCAGTATAATCTGACCTCTCACTATAAGGAATGCCTATACAATGTGAGATCAGCTTATACTAGATGTTTAGCTTGATAATTATGTAGCTGTATGAACTACTATCAGATCAGTTATATGTTTAGGTAAGTAGATGATACTCACGAATCTACCGGAATATTTTCTTTATCTCCATCGTCTTCAGTACTGAGTAATTGACGTCTTCTGGAAAGATACACTATAAATTATTTAGCTAAACTACCAAGGTACGTCAGTAGGTTCATAATTTTTATGTAGGTGGTAGGTACCACTTCAGTCGGATAAGTAAGTTACAGTTTTGTTTCTAGTAGTTAGGTAATAGGTAGGTAATTAGGTAGTAGGTAGGTACTTACCGAACATAATTATTTAGGAGTTAGTTTATTTAGGAGTTAGTGACCATGAGGGAATTGCGAATGTTTTTAGGGAGCATTTCTCTATACAGTCCCCTTTGGGGTCGGCAAGTGGAGTGTTCAATGCTGGGTTGCCTAATGAGATTGTTGGGGTACGTTACGTGGCCAAAGACGTGGCCACAATCATCAAGAATATGACGAGAGGCAAATCCCCTGGGCATGACGGTCTCAGCATTGAACACCTGCAACATGCTGGCCCACATATTAATCGAGTCCTCGCAATGTTTTTCTCACTGTGCGTGAGCCACTCTTACCTGCCCTCGGATCTTATGAGGTCTGTGGTGGTGCCTGTTTTGAAAGATAAAACTGGTGACCTTGCTGATAAAGCGAACTATAGGCCTATCTCGCTGGCCACCATCATAGCCAAAGTGTTTGACGGTTTGCTTAATTCACAGTTGAGTAAGTGTGTAAACTTGCATGACAACCAGTTTGGTTTCAGACCACAACTATCTACAGAGAGTGCTATACTGTGTCTTAAGCACACCGTCAGATACTATACGGACCGTAGGACCCCCGTATACGCGTGTTTCCTCGACTTATCCAAGGCCTTCGACCTGGTTGCGTATGATATCCTGTGGGACAAGCTCGCGGGTATTAATCTGCCTAGTGAAATTGTGGCCATCTTCAGGTATTGGTATACGCATCAGGTCAACACTGTCAGGTGGGGTGAGGCAGTGTCGGATCCATATCGTTTGGAGTGTGGTGTGAGGCAGGGCGGCTTAACCTCGCCCACCCTTTTTAACCTCTACGTAGATGCACTCATCGTCGCGCTCAGCAGTGAGCATGTTGGTTGTCATGTTGACGGTGTGTGTGTCAACAATTTAAGCTATGCTGACGACATGGTCCTGTTGAGCGCGTCGGTCTGTGGTCTGCGGAGGTTGATACGAATCTGTGAGGATTACGCGCGTGAACATGGTCTAAAATATAACGGCTGTAAAAGTCAATGCATGGTCTTTGCGGCAGGCGGTGCTAAGTGCCCAGAAACGGTACCTCCGCTCTATCTGAATGGTTTACCTCTGGATAGAGTGGATCAATTCAAGTATCTTGGGCATTTGGTCACGTCTGATCTCAGGGATCATGCTGACATCGAACGGGAGCGGAGGGCTTTGTCGAAAAGAGCAAACATGCTCGCCCGCAGGTTTGCACGTTGTTCTAATCCAGTTAAAATCACCCTTTTCAAGGCGTACTGCACCTCTTTATACACGTGCAGCCTGTGGGCTCGCTACACACAAGCTAGCTACAGTGCCCTCCGCGTCCAGTACAACAATGCGTTCAGGGCAGTGTTGGGGCTGCCCCGTCTCTGCAGTGCCTCGGGCATGTTTGCGGAAGCGCGCACCGACTGTTTTCACGCCACCATGCGCAAGCGGTGCGCGTCCTTGGTGCGCAGGGTGCGGGCCAGCTCCAACGCTGTCCTGGCAATGATTGCAGGTAGACTTGATTGTCCCTATATGAGGCACTGTTGTAACCGGCATGTTGCTAAGGTCTAATAGCTATTATCCTATTTTGACATTTATCCTATTTTGACATTTATCCTTATTTGACATTTAATCACTTTGTAATTGCTCATTTTGTAACTGGATTTTTTATTTTTATAATATGATAATTTTAATTTGATATCTATTAATTTATTCCTTATCGATTGTGTATTTGACTTTTGACTATTTAATTTAATTTAATTTAATTAATTAATTAATGTTTATGAAGTAATTCTGACCTTTTGGATTTGGCTAGCCGAGCAATAATTTATGTGTTTTGTATTTGTATTTTTATCTATTTTTGTTTTATATGGGTCACAGACCTGAAATAAATGAAATTATTATTATATTTTTTATTACTTTCTAAGCGCTTGGCTGCTGCACTATGGGTTGCGGGTTCGATTCCCGCATGGAACAAATATTTTTATGGCCTACAGATAGTTGTCATTGCCGGGTCTGGGCGTTTGTGAATGTAAAGATTTGTGTTTGTAATCGCACCGTGTCCGATTCAGGAGAAATGCTGGAGTGGGGCAACATTATAAAAAAAACAATTACTAGGTATATAGGTACTTAGATACCTATATTTTGTTGTAAATTGTCTAAACAAAAACGAACCTATTTAGGTAACTTTTTATCTTTTTATTTTTTATAAAAGTTGTCCCATACTGGATTTCTCCTGAATCGTGGACGGTGCGTTTACAAACACAAATCGCTGGCCCCGGGCAATATAGTGGTTAACGCCGGTTACGTCCTTTTTAATGTTATTTGATTTTTGGCTTCTCTGAGTATCAATATATCACTCTAATTTTTTTTAGATTTTTTTTATTAATATTTCTTTAGAATGATTGACAATAACAGCTTTATTGCATGGAAATTATCTTACGGCTAATTTAGGTATTATTGCATTACTCTAAGAAATATAACACAAAAAACCGGTGAACATCATTACACTAAATTTCTGAACAAAGAGTAACAGTAATAAATTTAGCCGCGTTTTTGGAAATAAACGTATTATATCAATAAACTGTAAACACCTAATACGAAGTAATCACAAGAGATTTTATTCTGTACAAGCTATTACGCCTTTCTTCCCGGAAATTTATTGTAACCCCGGCCACTGATGAGGATCAGTGGCACTATATCTTACGACATGTGAATACTAAAGATATAAAAAAAATGCAACTAGTTAGAACAAAAAACAGGACACAAACTATTAGCTATTTTTTCAAGATAAATGGAGCAGAATCAATGGAAGTATGCAAATTTTTTTTTTTGAATACACTTGGCATAAGCGAAAAAACAGTTTACACAGCAATAGAGAAAGGAAAGTCTGAAGAAGTCGAAGATAACAGGGGTCAGCATGAAAATAGACCACGGAAAATGAGTGTTTCAACCGAGCAAAGTGTTATTACACATATAAAACAATTTCCAGTTAAAGAATCACATTACGTCCGAAGAGATACTAAGAAGTTATACTTACATTTACATTTTAACATTTCCAAAATGTACAGACTGTATTCTGATGACTGGTTTAAGAGTGCAAATTATCCAAATGATGTAAAGATGGCCACAAAACGACAGTACGAAACTGTGTTTAATACAAAATTCAATTATTCTTTCCACAAACCTAAAAAAGATATGTGCGGCCAATGTACATTGTATCATCAAGCTGATGGTGAAAGAAAAGACCAACTCCAAGAAGCTTACACAAAGCACATTAGAAACCAGGAATGTGTTCGTGAACTGAAAACTAAAGATAAAATAGAAGTCGATTCTACAACTACTGTCGTCGCTATTTATGATCTGGAAAAAGTCCTGACGATTCCACAATCAGAGGTAGGAATCTTTCATTACAAGCGAAAGTATCCTATATATAACTTTACGATTTACAACTCACTAAGTGGAAGAGGTTACTGCTATCTTTGGCACTATCAAGTGGCCAAAAGGGGTGCTAATGAAATCGGCAGTTGCGTCTTAAATTTCATTGAAACTGAGAGCCAACGTGGTATCAAGAATTTTATATTTTATTCGGATGGTTGTGCTGGCCAGAATAAAAATAGGATTATCTTTGCTCTTTATTTATATTTGTCCAAAAAGTATGGAGTTAACATAATACATAGATACTTTGAAACTGGCCATAGCCAGTCTGAAGGAGATTCGATGCACTCTCTTATCGAACGCGCAAAAAAAAACCACACGATTTATACTCCTGATCAAATGTATGGCATAATCATGAATGCCAAGATCAATGGTGAAAAATTTCATCTTAAAGAAATGGAACAACATAATTTCTTCGATTTAAAGGAGATAATGGACAAAAGACACTGGTTGCGGGCAGACCAAACGAATGAAAAAGTTATGTGGACAAAAATTCACGAAATCAAGATTACTCAAGCGCACCCAGATGTTATTTATTTAAAGTATAACTTTGACGATGAGTATATTTCTTTAAATACTGCATCAAACACCAGATCTTCAAGAGGAAGACCCAAAAAGACGCCAGTGACTGATGTTTCAGGAGATGGTCTGAGAAATCTATACAGAGAGCCCATCGCCTTACCAAAACCACTTTACGATGATTTGATGAGTCTCTGCAAAACTGAAGCAATCCCGAAACATTATCATACATTTTATAACAATTTGCATTGTGTTGGGAACTCTGAAGAAGAAATCGATATTGAAAGCGAAGATTCAAATTAAAGTTGCATATTTTTTTATTTTTTTTAAGGTTTTGATCATTTTATTTTTGTTTCCAAAGATATTAATAAAAATTACGTGATTTTATTCAAATTAAGGTAGTAGGTACAGTATTTTTTATTTTTTAAGTGTTATTGTGTTGTGTTTCCAAAGTTAAATATTTAATAAAAATTATGTGATTTTATTCAAATTAAAGTAGCATAGTATTTTTCTTTTTTAACGGTTTTTTTGTATGTTTGTCTCCAAAATTTAATATTTAATAAAAATAATGTGATGTGAAAGGTTTTTTTTACTTACAAAATAATTTCAATTTAAAATTTAACTAAACAAAAATTAGGTAGAAGTAACATTAAAATAAAATGATTAATTTTATAAAATACCGTCTAAAATAGTCAAAAATAAAAATAAATCACATTATAAGGTCGGTCTGTTACAATGGTTCATAAACATATGTTTCATTGATAGGATTCTAAAATAGCGATAAGTGGATAATACAGTTAAGATTTGGCTACAAAATTTCCCTGAAGAAGGTGGTAATCGGCTGGTACGCTCGAGATCTAAAGTGAAAATTACGTCGTATTCTTTTCTTACATTCCTAAATCTCAGTGGTCGGGCTGTTTATAAAGTCATAAATGATGTTGCAATTGAAACAGTATCGACTATAATTTGTATTATACATTTTTTCAATTATTTAATTAAATATTTATACCATTACAATTATTTTTAAAAGGTTAAATTGGTAAAAAAAATAGCTTTCATTTGACATTTTGAACGCCTATTTTGGATCACTGTACGCTGCACTATATACAAATTAGCTTCTTTTATTTCTCCTGTAAAATTAGATTTTTGATATAACCGCTTTATTGCCCGGGGCCAGCGAAATCTTCACATGCAGAAACACCTGCGACTCGTAGCGCAGCAGCCAATCGCTTAGCCACTGCACCAAACGTGTTGTTTGTATGCCATGTACTACATGCTTCTAATCACTAATCCTGTAAGTAGATAGGTCGGTAGATACTTACTTCATTACGTTTATCATAAATGTTTGCCTGTTTGTTTACGCCAACCCAGTCGCTTCTTATTTTTATTGCGGTTATTTCCCATTGCGCCGACACTGTAAACCTACAGTATTTTAATTTTACGTCGTCCTATTGCGTAATGTGTTCCGAGCGCAAGCGACACAGCCCTCCCGTTCCAAAGCCGAAGCGAGACTGACCGGGGGTGTCGGGCGGCAGGGAATAAACTTCAAGACACCGATAGTTTAGGTAATTTCTTTTTACGGTGAAAATAATGGTAATTTAAAAAAAATAAAAAACATAAGACCTGCTTTATACTTAGATCAGTTAGTATGCAAAGTTTCATGATCTAATTTGAAGTAGTTTTTGAATACCAGCGGTTTATTGTTCGGTTTAGAGGTAACTTTGGAATTTTTTTCTATCGAGAAAATTTTATGGAATCGTGTTTTCGTCAAACATAAGACCTAACATCAATCCTCAACTTTAACATATATTTATTTCAAAATTAATGCTGCAGTATTTTCGACACAACGGAGGATCACGCTAAGCCATTTGAGGTAGTATAGGCTCTTAACGTTTTATTAATAATTTCCAAACAAAACTACTTCTACTTCTAAATTGAATGAAATGTGGAAACAATTGTAGGCTGACCTATCATTACATAGTATAAAACAAAGTCGCTTCCCTCTGTCTGTCCCTATATATGCTTAGATCTTTAAAACTCCGCAACGGATTTTGATGCGGTTTTTTTTAATAGATAGAGTGATTCAAGAGGAAGGTTTATATGTATAATACATGCATAATATAGTAGAGAAACACTGATAATTTTAGAGGTTTCTAATGTGATGTCGTAAATAAACACATTTTTTGCGTTTACATTGCAAACGCTGGCTGAACCATTCGAGATAGATCAAAATAATGTACTACAGTATTGTACACCTTAAAAAGCTCTACAAAAAAGTCCGCGATGGTATATGTCTATCTCTTAGGGATAACCCACAATAACGATTTTTTATCCTATACTTTTTAATGGCTCTAAAATTATCAGTGTTTCTCTACTATATTATGCATCTACTATACATATAAACCTTCCTCTTGAATCACTCTTATCTATAAAAAAAAACCGCATCAAAATCCGTAGCGTATTTTTCAAGATCTAAGCATACAAAAAGGCAGACAGACAGCGGGAAGCGACTTTGTTTTATACTATGTAGTGATCAGCATTGCACCCGTGCGAAGCCGGGGCGGGTCGCTAGTTAATAAATAAATAAAGAAATAAAAGCTACTGTTAATTTTAATTCAAATGACATAGTCAAATGGGTACAATAGTGCCGTCGTGTAACAACAACATCATATTCTAGCTACGACCCACGTCTTCTCACGTGTCGTGCGCCGACGGTTCGGGCTCACTAACAGAATAAGCGCACGCATCTCGTTAACAAAGGAGATGTCACACATATGGGGCCCACGCGACCCTCGTCAGCGGCGGGGTGCGGCCACACCCCGGAGCCCTGGCTCTGTTAACCGATAGTTTGCCACTAATTAACCACTGCAAGGCACCGATGACGTCACCTCGTCAGGTACACTCCTCTCATTAGTGCGTAATAGCGATCCTGTAGGGATGTGCCAATATCGATATCTGGATACGATATCGACATCATGATGTTGAAGTGGAAGTATTATAAATTATTTGGCTTGTCGAATACTTACACGGACTTTATTGGTTTTTCATATTCATGTTTATCTAAGAGCTACGAAAAATCAAGAAAGAGACTTCTCGTAAACAAGGGGAAACGGAGTGTTCTGGACGAAAGAAAACACGCCGTCACGCTGTTTTCCTCATAAAGTTGCGCTGTTCTTAGAAAGTACGTGTCAGTGTGCGGCGTGTCGGCTCTCCATCCGACGGTCCTACGTATTACCATATAATGTACGACAGTCCGTAAACTGACTCCGACAGGTGTAATTAGGACGCACACTACAGTGCTGCATCTAGATGAGCTCAGAAGGTTCGTTCGCTTATTGTGCAGGGACACAGTGAGGTGTGCACGGAAACATCTATTGATTATTGTGCAGGGATACAGTGAGGAGTGCACGGAAACATCTATTGATTATTGTGCAGGGACACAGTGAGGAGTGCACGGAAACATCTATTGATTATTGTGCAGGGACACAGTGAGGTGTGCACGGAAACATCTAGTGATTATTGTGCAGGGACACAGTGAGGTGTGCACGGAAACATCTATTGATTATTGTGCAGGGACACAGTGAGCTGTGCACGGAAACATGTATTGATTATTGTGCAGGGACACAGTGAGGTGTGCACGGAAACATCTATTGGTTATTGTGCAGGGACACAGTGAGGTGTGCACGGAAACATCTATTGATTATTGTGCAGGGACACAGTGAGGTGTGCACGGAAACATCTATTGATTATTGTGCAGGGACACAGTGAGGTGTGCACGGAAACATCTATTGGTTATTTTGCAGGGACACAGTGAGGTGTGCACGGAAACATCTGTTGATTATTGTGCAGGGACACAGTGAGGTGTGCACGGAAACATCTATTGATTATTGTGCAGGGACACAGTGAGGTGTGCACGGAAACATCTATTGGTTATTTTGCAGGGACACAGTGAGGTGTGCATGGAAACATCTATTGATTATTGTGCAGGGACACAGTGAGGTGTGCACGGAAACATCTATTGATTATTGTGCAGGGACACAGTGAGGTGTGCACGGAAACATCTATTGATTATTGTGCAGGGACACAGTGAGGTGTGCACGGAAACATGTATTGATTATTGTGCAGGGACACAGTGAGGTGTGCACGGAAACATCTATTGGTTATTGTGCAGGGACACAGTGAGGTGTGCACGGAAACATCTATTGATTATTGTGCAGGGACACAGTGAGGTGTGCACGGAAACATCTATTGATTATTGTGCAGGGACACAGTGAGGTGTGCACGGAAACATCTATTGGTTATTTTGCAGGGACACAGTGAGGTGTGCACGGAAACATCTATTGATTATTGTGCAGGGACACAGTGAGGTGTGCACGGAAACATCTATTGATTATTGTGCAGGGACACAGTGAGGTGTGCACGGAAACATCTATTGGTTATTTTGCAGGGACACAGTGAGGTGTGCATGGAAACATCTATTGATTATTGTGCAGGGACACAGTGAGGTGTGCACGGAAACATCTATTGATTATTGTGCAGGGACACAGTGAGGTGTGCACGGAAACATCTATTGGTTATTGTGCAAGGACAGAGTGAGGTGTGCATGGAAACATCTATTGATTATTGTGCAGGGACACAGTGAGGTGTGCACGGAAACATCTATTGGTTATTGTGCAGGGACACAGTGAGGTGTGCACGGAAACATCTATTGATTATTGTGCAGGGACACAGTGAGGTGTGCACGGAAACATCCATTGATTATTGTGCAGGGACACAGTGAGGTGTGCACGGAAACATCTATTGATTATTGTGCAAGGACGCAATGAGGTGTGCACGGAAACATCTATTGATTACATTTCCATGGACATTTTCATGAACGACATCCAAGAAGCTGCGGATCTTATCACATGCAATCTTTCATCGTGATTTCAATTATTCAGAAGCACGTACAGGATAAATTTTTAACCAATGCGCCAACTGTAACCATAAATAAATAAATAAATAAATAAATTGTTTATTGTTCCAAAATCATTACATACATATATTATGAGGCGGCCCCATTAAGTTATTAATAATACTTGTGTTGGGGCCGACTCGCTTCTTCCCCTATTTTACATCAACATAATGGAGACTAATAAACTAAAAAATACAAAAGAAAAGAAAATAAAATAGGATGCAAATTAAAAACTGTGATCTAAGTTCAAGATAGCTCAATTGTGTGTGTATGTGTGTGTGTGTGTGTGTGTGTGTGTGTGTGTGTGTGTGTGTGTGTGTGTGTGTGTGTGTGTGCGCGTGTGTGTGTGTGTGTGTGTGTGTGTGTGCGCGGCCCGCGCGCGTTATTGTGTGTGCACGTGTGTGGGTGTGTTTTTGCGTGCATGTTTGTGCCTGTGGTCTGTTTTTTTTTGTATTAATTTTTAGCATAGTCTAATCAATATTTGTTCAATTTCCTCGTATGTTAATGTTTTTAACCAGTCAGTTATGATCTTCTTGCACTTATGTTGAGCCTCCGGATGGAATTTTAATTTTGAATTTATTTTATTGTATACAAAGGCAGACTGAGCAACATACTGACGCTTAGCAAAAGCCGTACGAACCCGCGATGAGTGCACCACCATATTATTACGTCGTTTACCCTGGTCTGCTGGGTTAAGTGGTGTAGATTTATGCAAGTATAGAGTCATGTTTAACAGATATAGCTGCCTAACTGTTAGCAAACCACACATACTGTATAGGCTGTTAGTCGGATATCTGTATGGTTTAAAATATATTACTTTTAAAAGTGACCGCTGAGCTCTTTCGAGCTCAAGTAACTTAGTTTTTGCGGCTCCTCCCCAAACCGGAATACAGTATGTTATAACAGATTGTGCCAGCGCAACATAAATTTTACCAAGTACGTCCGGAGGCATCACATAGCGAAGAGTTTTGAAGATCCATATCAATTTTCTAACACGGGATATATTAGCATCAATCTGTGCCTGCCACGATAAACACTCATCCATAACAACACCTAAGTATCTAGTAGAGGTGACTCGTTGTAAGTTTTGACAGTTTCTGTTTAAGGGAGGACACGAAACACTCTCGCGGATTGCTATGACAAAGTCCGGACCTGGTTTAGATTTTGCACTTGGAGAAAAGCAGATGTAGTTAGTTTTTGTGACGTTTAACGTTAGTAGGTTAGCTTTTAACCAGTCTACTATGATACTTAGGCCACATTCAGCTTTTTGGTGCACTACCTCCCACGATTGACCAGAATAGACAACGGCTGTATCGTCTGCGTAAGAGAAGATCTTCCCGCCGCTATTCCTGAGGTTACATAGGTCATTTACGTACACCAGGAACAGCGTCGGGCCGAGCACACTCCCTTGTGGGACGCCAAAAACAACGTTTTCTTCTTCACTGTAAGAGTTTTCTATCTTCACCTGTTGTTTTCTTCCCCGAAGATAGCTGTCGAAAAGCGAAAGAGCTGTACCTCTTAATCCTATGGCTTCAAGCCTCTGCACAAGGATGGGAACAGAAACGGTGTCAAACGCTTTTTTAAGGTCCAGGAATACTGTTATGCATTTATACCCTTGGTCTACTTCTCTAACGATTTCAGTTGTCAATGCTGTTACAGCATCCTGTGTCGAGCGCCCTTGTCTAAAACCATATTGTGAACTAGAGAGAATATTATATTTATTTAAGTAGTTCACAAGTCTTTTATTTAGTATTTTTTCTAAAATTTTGGAGATTGATGGCAAGACAGAAATTGGGCGGTAGTTATTGACATCGTTTGTGCCCCCCCCCCTTGTGCACAGGTGTGATTAAAGAACGTTTTAAAGCAGCTGGGAATATACCAGTTGTGAAACACAGGTTTGTTAGTCTACATATTAAGGGAACAACAAAATCTCTGGACAATTTAAGGAAGTCATTGGGTATGCCGTCCCATCCGGATGCACTTCCTGAATCAAGGGCCATCAGTATCCCATTCACTTCCTCCGGGTCGGTCTCTAGCAACACAAAAGAGGTCATTTGAGAGTGCGAAAGGGAACAACTTGGTCCGTGAGTCATATGTCCAGTCTGAGTCATAATTTCTTCTGCTAGTATTTTACCTATTGTAGCGAAAAATTGATTAATTCTGTTCAACGAGTCAAGTGGATGTATTGACGGCTGTATTAAATGTACATTAGAAGATTTAGGTTTTTTGTAGTGGGTGATATTATTAATGTTACGCCAGAGTTTTTTAGGGTTTTTAATAGAGCACGCAATTTGTTCTTTATGATATTGCCTTTTAAGTTTTTTAATTAAATTAGAGCAGAAGGTGCGGAAACGTTTATAAGTTATTTTTATCACATTGTTGTGCGGGTCTTTTTTCAACTGCAACTGCATATTATTTCTAAGCCTGATGCATCTTAGTGCACCTGTCGACATCCAGGGCTTAAGAATACGCTTGGAACTAGAAACTGTACGAGTCTCAGTGTTATGAAGGAGGGACTTTCTGATTATCTCTATTAAAGAGTCAGCAAAATAATTAGGATCATTATAAGTGTTAAAAATAGATATATCCGTGTCTACCAGGTGTGAATATGCCTTTTTGAAATTAGTAACTTTTTTATATTTAACAATATCTTTAGTGTGGTATGAATGCGAAACTTTTAATAAAACAATAGAGTGATCGGTAATCGTAGTGTTCAAAACTATAACACTGGCAGAGTTCTTAATTTTTTCAAGTTTTAATATCATGTGATCAAGGCAGCTCTCACCTCTGGTAGGTAAGGAGTGTCCCGGTAGAAAGCCATGAACTGATGTCATATTTAAATACGAAACTCTGTTGGTCCTTACTTGCGATGGTTCCGTAGATCTTTCAATTAGGTTTATATTGATATCTCCGGTGATGATAACATTTTTGTGGGTATGGATTGATTCGAGATGAATATCTAATGAGTTTATAAAGTTTTCCGCCGATACGTTAGATGGTGAGCGGTAAATTCCGATTATTGTGAAATTTGAGACAATTATTTGAAGAGCAGAGGCATGTGATATAATAATTTCTGTTACCTGGGCTAAGTGACAATTTCTGACGTACGCAACGACACCATCATTTTGATTAAGATGATTAGATGTATGAAACGATGTGTAATTATTTAGTACTGGTATAGGTTTGTTCGAGTTAAGTCTACATTCAGTTAGGATTACGACGTCCACATCCAGTCCGATTTGTGCCAGTGCTATTTGGAAATCGTCAAAATTACTATAGATACTCCTTATATTCTCATTTAAGACAATGAAGTTGTTGTTATTATGCGGCCAATGAGTTGATAATTGCTCAATGTCAATGATAGCAGAATTTGCAATTTCGACATTATCCAATTCCTGGAATGTACATATATTACTATCCATTTTTAAATTTTGTTAAAGAAAGATGCTTCTCATCATTTACTCGAGTGTACGACATGACCGGCGAGAGTATCCATAAAATCCTATTTATATTTATTTGTTTAAAAAGAGGCAAGTGTGTTTTTACTATGTTAAGTCCCGTGTTGTGTGAGTGTGATTGGGTATGTGTTGGGTGAGAGAGTAGTTTAAATGGTGTGAGTGTAATTATGTTTATTGTGTGAATTAATTCGTAATAATTATTGTGTGTATAGAAGAGATGAGCTTGCTTGTAGTAATAACATTTTAAAAATAATCTAAATTTTAGTACAATTAAGTGAGAACTCTTACTTAATCTAGCAAAATACAACATTAAAAACATGGTAATGAACAGTACGGTAAAAAAAATAATTGAAGTCACAGTACGCGTTAGTCATGCACTTTGTAAGAGGTGGTGTACCTGGGCTTCACTATTAATAACTATTGCACGCGAGTTCTCGTCCTTTTTCACTAAGACACGTCCGTAGGATGTCCAACAGAACTTGTATTGTTTAGTGTTTGATAGGTCTCGAGCTAGGAAGAACAGGCGAGCGCCTTTAGGTGTCAGTTGTTCCGAAATAAACACAGGAGCTTCCGCATTGTTCGTCACTCCGAGTTGTTTCGCCTGAATTTTAGTCTTGTTTTTAATGTTGTAGGACTTAGCCTTTTTTAGTATGTTTGTTTTTAACATAGTGGAGCTAGTTTCTACGATTATGGGGGTATTTGTAGCTCCTTCCTTCTTGGCAGGCAGTCTATAAATGTCCTTTATGTCGCGTGACTCCATCTCAAGTCCTATATTTTTAGATAAGTTCAAGACCATATTAATTAAATCATCACTACTTTCCTTGGGCGATTTAGGAACATTTTTTAGTTCGATGCAGGTTTTTCTCGCGCCGCGTTGAAGTTCTTCGAGCTTATCCTCTAGTAAAGCAGTGTATTCACGATCTTTTTTTCTCTGTAGCTCTAGTGATTCAATCTTCTTCCTAAACTCCTCGTTCTGAGTTGTCAAATTAGCAATAGAACATATTATGTTGTTGTTTGTTTCTTTAATTTCATTGAGATTGGAAGTGATTTGTTTTAGGTCGCCTTGTTGAATATTCATATGGGATTTTAGCATTTGCTTTATTTCATCTTTAAATTTATTGAATTCCCCAGGTAGGTCCTCTTCTCTCAATCTTTTACTACGGGTTGCGACGAAATTGGGGGGGGTGATATCCCCCAATCCACTTATATTCGTATCGGAAAACGATTTATCCATTTCGATAAGTTCGATGTACCAGGACGCTATGAACACAAAGTGTTAAGTTAAAGTTGTCAATCACTTGTGGGAGGCGCAAGCGCAGGGCAAAGGTAACCAATGCTGCGTTAAGGCGGGGTCCGTCCTTGTGGGTGGTGGCGCTTGACCTTGACCGGTGACTGTCTTTCCTGTGGCGACAAGTTGAAGTTGTCAATCACTTGTGGGAGGAGGCGCAAGCGCAGGTCAAGGTACCCAATGCTGCGTTAAGGAGGCGGGGCCCGTCCTTGTGGGAGGCGGCGCTTGACCTTGACTGGTGAATGTCCTTCTGGTAGCGATAATGAGCTTATTACTTGCGTGGCCAATTACAGTGCCAGTACTTAGCGTGTGCGTTGATTTGTCGCTTGTATCTGCAGTACCAGGGTAATAGACTTAGAGAAGTATTTTGTGCGTTACTCACGCAGTTTGCTGTCCAATTCCACACCTCCTTACACTTGCTGCAGTTCTATTATTCCACTGAAGTTAATTTGATTTAATTTATTGATATTTAATTTATTTTAAACTCTGTAACGGGTCTAAAGCACGTCTACACCTTGTGGCGGTCCGGGGGGAAGGGTACCAAGGGTAACCATGAATTCAGTATATGTTTCTGAATGCCCTGGAGTAGAAATTTTTTCGGTTATTAAAAAAAAAATAGCTATGCCATACATTCTGACCGCGTAAGTATTGCACTTTTCTATGAAACAGTTGTTCTTTTTTGGATAACCGACGAAAAATTTCTACGCTAGGGGGTCTAGAATCATGTGCTGATTCATGGTCACACTTTGCGCACTCGTTCAACACGTGTGTCCTGTATATCCAGCAGTTACCAATAGAGCAACAGTCATTTTTTCAAGATTTGTGATGAGTAGTTCTTCTGTTACTTAATTCGAGGCAGTGGTCTCCAGGGCTCGCTTGGGTACGTACAGCGTGTCATTGCGTCGAGGGGGTCACAGGTGGCACTGATGAGGTACCCCCCGCACCCCGCACCCCGCGTCCGACCGCAGCTTACCGGACATGTGATCCGTCTAAGGAGTCCGCACCGGATCTGAATGATTAATCATTACCTGCACACTTGCACAGTGCACTGCAGCTCCACAAGTGCGCTCAGGCGGTAGTGATGTGTCGAGAAGGTATCGCGCCGCGCGGATGTACGATAGCGTCGGCAGGCGATGCTTGGATCAACTGCCGACACTGCCGTTCGAAGGTATACTTACATTAACTTTGATCGTTCAACTAGTTACGAGCCATCAGAATATAATATCAGTCTCAGCACTATCAGATCTTAGATATCTTCGAGTCTTACGGTGCCTACTTGTGTAGCGGCGTTATGAGTTATCTCTAGATAATTATGTCCTCGGGTGTGTGGTGTCCTATTAATTGTAGGGAAACCTTTTAATTTCTGTTTTTTTGCGCGTTTACGCAACGAAATAGTATTCGAGGAACTTTAAACAAAACTGACTTAAGCCGAGGTGTCTTGAGTATAGCAAGCGGGGGCTCGGGGATCGTGGGTACAGGCGGCGGGGACTCGGAGCTCGTTGGGATGTGGGACGTGTTTTCATCTCGGCCGAATAGGGTAATGCGCTTGGGTTTGCGTCCAGACGCGCGCTAATAGAACAGAAGCATCCGTGAGCGGTAGCAACCACTCGCTAATTGAACAGAAGCGTCCGTGAGCGGCAGTAACCATCCGCTAATGTCCACACTACACCCACGGTTGCTCCATTATGCCCACTAACTTTCTAGTTTATTTGTGTCGTCATTGTCAACATTTCCATATCGTTTTAGTTCATTACAAATTCATAATAATTATGTTAGAAGGAATAGGTCTTTTTACCCGATTGCGCGAAAGCAAAGACTATTATGTTTTTCATGCGTATTTTTTAAATGTATATTTGAATGTGAGATTCTTCATACCCTCGAAGCATCCTATCGGCTGGATGGAACAAATGAGGTGTCTGTCAACTCGTCTAGGTCGCGCAATACTTATCTTGCTTGCTTGGTAAGGTTTCGGGTTTTGTTTTTATAAAAAATAATGGCACATTTTAGACGTCAACAAGTACCATGTCATTAAGATACAGGAAGTGAGGAGACGATTCCAAAACTATGACACACTAAAAGGTGGAAAATATAAAAAGCCGACTGCAACAAAACAGTTTATAACAAGCTCACTTGTCAAGTCTGATGCAGTCGCTGGCATCGAATCTGAGATTGAACTAAAACAGTTTATAACAATCTCACTTGTCAAGTCTGATGCAGTCGCTGGCATCGAATCTGAGATTGAACTAAAACAGTTTATAACAAGCTCACTTGTCAAGTCTGATGCAGTCGCTGGCATCGAATCTGAGATTGAACTAAAACAGTTTATAACAAGCTCACTTATCAAGTCTGATGCAGTCGCTGGCATCGAATCTGAGATTGAACTAAAACAGTTTATAACAAGCTCACTTGTCAAGTCTGATGCAGTCGCTGGCATCGAATCTGAGATTGAACTAAAACAGTTTATAACAAGCTCACTTGTCAAGTCTGATGCAGTCGCTGGCATCGAATCTGAGATTGAACTAAAACAGTTTATAACAAGCTCACTTGTCAAGTCTGATGCAGTCGCTGGCATCGAATCTGAGATTGAACTAAAACAGCGGTCACCAACTGCATAGACGGGTGATCTTACGAGTAATTTGAAATTAAATGTTGCAGTCGGGTTTGTTTGTGCAGGTGGGGCTTGTGGCTAAGTAATAACAGCCATACGGGTCGTTCGATCAGGCTAAGTAATAACAGCCATACGGGTCGTTCGATCAGGCTAAGTAATAACAGCCATACGGGTCGTTCGATCAGGCTAAGTAATAACAGCCATACGGGTCGTTCGATCAGGCTAAGTAATAACAGCCATACGGGTCGTTCGATCAGGCTAAGTAATAACAGCCATACGGGTCGTTCGATCAGGCTAAGTAATAATAGCCATACGGGTCGTTCGATCAGGCTAAGTAATAACAGCCATACGGGTCGTTCGATCAGGCTAAGTAATAACAGCCATACGGGTCGTTCGATCAGGCTAAGTAATAACAGCCATACGGGTCGTTCGATCAGGCTAAGTAATAACAGCCATACGGGTCGTTCGATCAGGCTAAGTAATAACAGCCATACGGGTCGTTCGATCAGGCTAAGTAATAACAGCCATACGGGTCGTTCGATCAGGCTAAGTAATAACAGCCATACGGGTCGTTCGATCAGGCTAAGTAATAATAGCCATACGGGTCGTTCGATCAGGCTAAGTAATAACAGCCATACGGGTCGTTCGATCAGGCTAAGTAATAACAGCCATACGGGTCGTTCGATCAGGCTAAGTAATAACAGCCATACGGGTCGTTCGATCAGGCTAAGTAATAACAGCCATACGGGTCGTTCGATCAGGCTAAGTAATAACAGCCATACGGGTCGTTCGATCAGGCTAAGTAATAACAGCCATACGGGTCGTTCGATCAGGCTGAGCTACGTGTACGTGGATGGATGATCATCTTCACATACCGAGACCCATCCGTGCCTCGGAAAACACGTTAAGCCGTTGGTCCCGGCTATCATTCGTGGATCTTTGACAGCCGTTATGGGTCGTCTAAATCCCGAAAGTCTGACAACCAGTCTTACCAAGGGGTATCGTATTATTAGTGACTGGGTTGTGGACGTCAAACAGGCAGTCGCTCCATGTAAAATACTGGTATTTAACTCCATCCGGCTAAACTGGAACACACCCCCGACGTAGACGGGAAAAGGCGACGCAGATGCAGATGCCATGAGTCGGGTTTCTTTAATCTTTTTATTAAATGTAGTTCCTCCGAATTTATTTATCATCTTCTCATTTTCAAAACATAAGGATACTGTCATGGAACTTGCTCTCCATCCATGGTCCGGCCCAGCGGGGCGAGCAGCAAGCAGCACATGACTACCGCACTGGAGCAGCACTGTTGACTATCCCTGCACAGTAACTAAAAGAGAGATCTTGAGATCGTCCGTAACAAAGGTTTTCATGACGTGGATTGCGTGTAATCGGAACTTAGTTGTTTTTGCACCTACACAGCGCTTCACGATGTGTACTGTTTGGTTGCACCTACACAGCGCAACACGATGTGTACTGTTTGGTTGCACCTACACAGCGCAACACGATGTGTACTGTTTGGTTGCACCTACACAGCGCTACACGATGTGTACTGTTTGGTTGCACCTACACAGCGCTACACGATGTGTACTGTTTGGTTGCACCTACACAGCGCTACACGATGTGTACTGTTTGGTTGCACCTACACAGCGCTACACGATGTGTACTGTTTGGTTGCACCTACACAGCGCTACACGATGTGTACTGTTTGGTTGCACCTACACAGCGCTACACGATGTGTACTGTTTGGTTGCACCTACACAGCGCTACACGATGTGTACTGTTTGGTTGCACCTACACAGTGCTACACGATGTGTACTGTTTGGTTGCACCTACACAGCGCTACACGATGTGTACTGTTTGGTTGCACCTACACAGCGCTACACGATGTGTACTGTTTGGTTGCACCTACACAGCGCTACACGATGTGTACTGTTTGGTTGCACCTACACAGCGCTTTGTTTGGTTGCCAATCAATCACCGTCACATCAAGCTACACGTCTTTTTGAGAGTTTACCTAACTTTTGAGTCTAAGTAAAATTACATACTGCCATTACTTTTTCCGTTAACGCCTATGAAAACAGACAAAACCTGAAAACAAGTCGTATTGTTAAGAAAACAACGCAAAAGCGACGTTGTGTGAGTACCTACAAAGTGTGTATCAGAAATACATTAGTCGCGCACCTTCAGACGTAGCCCCGAAACGTTACGTGACGTCATCAGACGTTTAGGTAGCCCTGGCACGTTCCGTGACATAATCAGACGTTCACAAAGACAAGTCGTAGCGCGAGACGTGAAGGACGAACAAAACAGTTCACTCTTTCACTCTTAACCTTCGTATCGGAGGCCTTTGCTCGGAGTGGCCTATTTATACCGGGAATATTATAACATTGAAGAGGGCAAGGCTTGCTCCATTGGAGGCAATTTATAAAATGTATTGTGGAGTGCTGACAGCAGGCAGGGCCGGGCGGCTGGCGGGAGCGCGGCGTGTTCAATATATTCGTTTATATTGCCGCCGCCATGAATGTTCCACACAGCCTCTTTACATAATGTATCGCAGCGTACGTAGCAGTTGTAGCAGTTGTAGCGTACGTAGCAGTTGCAGCGTACGTAGCAGTTGTACGTAGATACACAGGCACAGGTGGAATGGACAACAGCGGCGCGAGTGAGACTCAGTACTGTTATCAGACTGACTGACTGACTGACTGACTGACTGACTGACTGACTCATCAACGCCCAGCCCAAACTGTTGGACCTAGAAAGCTGAAATTTCGCACAGATGTTCCCTTTATAATGTAGACAAGGAATAAGGAATTGTTCGAAATACAACCCCTAAAAAACCCCTAATTTTGTATGGAAAATCGTCATTTTTGTAGTTTAAACCATGAAAATTGGTGTTTATCATTCTGGTTAAAAAATAAAAACCACGTGTTTCAGTGTTTTTGGGAAATCAGCCCCTCAGGGCGTAAAATAGTGTGGAAGTATAAATGGGAAACGCGCGGACAGTTGTGTTTAGCCTTTTGGTTGGTCATTAATAATTACGTGTATCAGCGTTTTTGAAATATCATACCAGAAATTTACAGGTTTCCTATACAAATTTTAAAGCTAACCCATAAAATTGGTATTAAAAGCCTTTTGGCGTTTTTATAAATTAATCCCTTAGTCGCCGCGCGACCCACCTCGGGTAGTATAATAAGCAGTGTGAGAAGACATTGTTTATCTGGATTAACACATAAGGTACTTTTAATCCCGGTAGTACACGCGGGCGAAGCCGCGGGCAAAAGCTAGTATATATATATCTCTCGTCAGGGATGTGATAACAAACAGTACTGAGTAACCTCCTTTGTGGTGTCGCTGCGGTACATTATATAAGGAGGATTATACAACGTGTAACGTTAAATGCGCAAAACCTCAGACACCCCAACTGATTTTTAATTCAATTGCCCTATTTCAGAGAGAAAATAAGTCATTAAACAAATTGTAAAGGTTTTATGTGCTGTTTTAGTTTTACTGGCCATTCTGATCGTTTCTTACGTCTGCGACGACGCTTTATCGAGGGATGAGTCATCACCGGGCTCCTGCGCCGCGCTGACATTGGCTTGCTTGACCTACTAATAAATAGACACGACAACGTTTTTAATGAAGATTTTTTGAAAAATGTGACCTATATTAAAAAGTGGTTCAATTAATTCTGCTCGTTATTCTGATCAAACTATTTTCAGGTTTTGCGCATTTAACGTTACACGTTGTATATTAGTAGAACTAATAACTGATAGACAAAATTAATAATCAATCTAATATCCCCATTTCAAGAATTCTAACAATACATGAATTTATTACAAAACAACTGTTAGTTATCAATATTCAATGTATTATTAAACGCTTGTTCGCAAAATAGAAGTAGTCAACTGTTTTAGTGAGGACAAATGTTTAATAATGAATTAATCAACAATTAGTGAAAGTCCAGTGTTGGGTATCGGCCGCGGGCGGTGCGGGGCCGCTGTCCGTCCCCGGAGAGAGCCGCACCGCTGTTGTGCCGAGTCAGCTACAGTGTACCACTTTGCATCATCAATCCTATTATTAAAATCGAGTTTTGTGTAATGTTATGTCTTGCGATGTCTCAATAGGTACTTTTACAAGTACAACGTTTTAAAGAATTCTCGTTGGGTTATCGTCACTTAGAAGCTGATCAGTAAACATTTCATAAAGTTAGGATTTACAAAATAATGCGATATCAAATAATAATGACAATGCGCTCTGAGTAAGTACAATTGAAGTAACATTGGTATAATAGGCTTCAATATTATTCTAGTCTATTATCATTTTGTAATAACATTTAGGTACCTACGTGTAATGCGTTTGAAAGCCCTTCAAACACGTGGTCACGTTTTTTGAATCAGTAGTAATATAATATGTATGAGCATACTTACAAACGTTCGCTATGTAATGATACACAACCGGTGTTGCGTGGCTGGCATGTGGCGCCATCTGTTCGCGACACGCTCATTGTGTCCTCGTCCGAAACTAACGGCGCGTGCTTCAGTTTGATGATGCCTATCATCATCCTCGCGTCGCTGACCCGCCGCTGTCCGGAGCGGCTGAGCCTTTCCTAATGTCACTCGTCCGCCGGCTGACGTCTTTGTAATGCCGTTTGCAAGACGGAGAAATGATCGAATAAATAGCGGACATTTCGGAAGTAGTACCTGCAGCTCGGCAGGTCATTTCTTTGTGCGTGGACATTCGTTTGTGTAGTACACCGACGCTCGCTAGATATCTTGAGTGTACCCACACCGGCTCTTGTCCAATAACATTACATAATAGAGTGGCCCCGTATAAGCTCGTTAAGCCAACTACTTAAACAACGCTCTATCTACTTGATCTGGGCTCTTGTATACGTAATGAGGACCACGACTCATGATGGAGTGCTTTCTGAATTCTGCGAATTTCTGGAGATGCATACTTATGTCTAGTTGAAGGACAAAAGAACAGAAGAATACTGAAAACGACAACAAAGCAGCATATTCTCATTCAAAATAACTACAGGTATTTTATGGAACGTACTTAAATATGACCCAATTGAATGCAAAACAGAATTGCAAAAAGACGATCGAACTCACTTAAAAAAAAAAATGAAAAAATGGTAAAGCAATGCGGCGCACAAAAACCGACCCGTAAAGGAAAACGCGTTCGTGGAATGTTCACAAACTGTGTCGGTCGTCGGCAGGCGGACCGGACCGGCACCGGACTGGGCGGGTACTTTTTAAAAGATACCGTGTAATCGGGCAAACTTACTTGTTATTGGGAAGATGGGATAGACACAGAACAGGCGGTGGTGGTCGAGGCGGTGTGTGCCTGTGTCCATGTGTCCTTCCTGAGGACATGTGTTAGCCGCGGCTGATTTTAAACGGCTGATGATGAAAAGAGTCGTTTCTTACTATAGGTATACATAAATAATATTATTATGTACGAAATAACTACATAATAATTGAATTTGAAATGCCAAGTCAGTTAGTAAGTTGGGAAGCAGGTACAAATGTGTGTATTAGGCGTGGCATGTGACTCAGGCTGGCTGGACAAATCTTCAAAATAGCTTGCATTTAACTAGGTCAATAGGGCACTTTATGTGACGGATAATCACCCTTATTTCAAAAATTTTGACACTACAGAATCTTAGATAATCGATCGAAAACGTGTCCAGCGAGCTTGAAGAACCACTTTTCGCTGGTCTCAATCTCGGTAACGGAAGTGATTTTGACGACTTTTTGCATATCAACGGGCGTCACATAAATTTGTGACAGGCATCGAGCTAAAAGTTTTGTGATACGTACAGCGGTTTAGTAGAAAAATGCAAAAATCTGTGTCCAGCCATCTTGATTTTACGTATAAAACTTTTGGCTGGCACTTCCGAATCTCTCACTCTCACTATCTCAATAACGGGAGCGTTTTCGAATATGGTTCCTTTACTAACATTTAGTGACGCAATTTGTGACAGTAATAACGTATGATTTATGGCGTCACATGTAAAAGGGTTTACGAGAAATCAATAAAAACTTAATGTCCAGCCAACCTGAGCTCAAGCTGGCTGGACACATGTATCTCCGCTGCCTGATGATCCACAGCCTTCGAAATATGTTCAAAATTTTGTGACAGGGACGATAATAATGATAACCTGAATTTGTGACGGAGAAACTTTGAGTAGTTTCAAAGATATTGATCATTTAAATTTTCTCATACAAACATCCATTCATATTGTGAGGTGACCATAATATTTACATAAATAAAGGATTTCTTTTTAATCGACTAATCGGCCGGTAGCAGCCACGCCTGCTTTTTATTTGATTTTCCCGTGGGAATAAAAGGTTTTCCCGCAGTAAAAAGCGTAAGTATGTGTTAATAATTGACTACCAGCACTGCAAAAGAGAGCCCACTTGTATTTCGCGTTTAGTTCATTATCTTAGGTAACTGAAAATGAGAACTAAACTCGACGGTCGGCATTGTATGTACAGTGAGCGCTCAGAAGTCCTTAAGCACGCTAAAGCTCACATTGCCATGAACAGTACGAGCGCGATACAGTCAGTGCGTGTGCGAGTGATGTCTCAACATTCCGCAGATAACACACACTAATGAACTGTCGTCGTAATAGACGAAATAGCATGATATTTCTGTTGCATTTACAATACGCGTCTGTTCTTACCATAGCATTGCTAAAATTCGCAAGCATCTAATATGTGCTGCTAGCTATTTGCGCTAAGCAACAGGTTCACGATCAATGAGGTCTGAGTTCGAATCTAAATTATTAGCCGTTTTTTTGTTTCTTTGAAACCATAATAATGTTAAGTAAAAACTTATTAGGTTTATGTTTATTTATAATGTATTCATGCTTATTATCATTTTTATAAGAAGCATATATTAGTTATTGTATTATTATTTAAGTATTTATGTGATATTTAATTTATTTTTTCGGTTTTGGAAGGTGGAATTAAAATAGTCGTGCTAAATCATAACAAAAATGTTTATTCGTTTTATTTATTTATAAAATTAACAATTTTGATGACAATAATTGTGACGTCACATTCCTACTTAGATAAAAGAAGTTCTCTTGTAACCGTTCATAAGATTTTTTGTTGTATACCCACTTAGTCAATTCATAATAACATAACAAGGAAAGGATGTTCTAATAACACAAATATAACTAATTGTTGATACCCACTTATTAGAGGTATCGGTATTCAGTAAAGTTTATTGAAAAGTAATATATGGGTCATTCTTTTGGACAGGTTTTTCAAGCGGCCTTACTTAAAAATAATAGAAATCGAAAAGTCAGCAAGCCATTTTTTTTTCGCGTAAACCTTAAATCCTCTCTAAACTGGGTTACTGAACTTATTGATTATCATTCAACGATCTTTATAATTAAATATCATTAAAAAAATAAAATACCCCCATTCTTTGATTTTCGTGGAGTGTCCCAAGCCCCGTTCTGGTCACTCAGTAAATTAAATATTTTAGACTAAATGCTACAGGCTTTCCAAAAAAAAAAAAACACTAAGTCCTAAGAAGTTTACAATGCTATGATAAACGAGACCATATTTCTAAAAGAACTACATTTCCTAAAAAAAAATTAAATGTAATTGTCCCGAGGTAATTGCTGACTTGCGTGGATTATTATATTTTCACTAGAACATCTCTAAATTCGCGGCCCGATGATCCGTCATTCTAATTCGAGTTACAACTGGTCGCGCTCCGATGGCCTGGCAGAGTGCCCTCAAAACTTTGATTTGCGTGGTACAATTATCTCCGGTGTCTGTGAATTTATTTATTTAGTAAAATGTTGTAGCGAACAAATATAAGGTAACGTAACTTAAGTATAATCAAAAGACAGCTTATTTGCTTAAAAGGTTTTTGTATATTTTTAGCATAAAGGATTTATTTTGATTTCCGTGGTCGTGATTGGCGTGGTTTACGTGGTAGTTTTGACCCACGCAGATAAATTTTTGACCATGCAAATGAAATAACTTTGAGTTTTGTACTAGTTATGAATGAAAATATTGTTTATTACTTTAATTAAATGTAAATTCAATAAAAAAATACTGATTATGTTCCTAACATTATGACTAATTATAATAAGAGAAAGTGGCATTTTTTTGAAAGGTTAAAATTAGTGTTACTTATACAAATGACTGATTATAATAATAGTGTTATTTTTTTAAAATGTTTAAATTAATGTTATATTTTTGTAATTTCTTTAACAAATAATAAATAATGTTGGACTGATTCTACTAAAAACGTTTTCTGCCTTAGTAACCTACCTATTTTTTTTTACCTCATAATAAAATAATTTCTTTTCAATATGAAGTAACAATAAGTTGAAATTGAAATTGTTTATTGAAATTGAAATTGTTTATTGAAATAATTGATTTACATAAATATTTACAAAATAGGGCCTTACATTAGAGGTAGGTAAGAAATAATTGTATTCTACCTGAACTAGGAATAAACCTGTATCTCAGGTATTTCACTCAAGTGCTTATACATAAATATTATCTAAAATTCCTACAAATAGTAAATAATTTATTTAATTTAATTGAGCAAAATACTACTACTGCTACTTTTTTGCATCATCGTAAGTTTTTGCAAACATATTCTATTATGATTTTTGCAATGTTACATTTTTAATAAGGTCGCGTTTACTTTGTCATACAGAAAAATTTGCCGTGTCAACAAAATGTTAAGATTGCATGTTTACTTATAACATAAATTGTAAAAAACTAAAATTAATTTTACGGATTAGAACTAGTAAAAGACAAAATAAGAATAATTATATAACATAAAGTAAAAAATAAAAAAGGCTTATAACTAGATAAACATTGGCGGTTTCACGCGACGTCATTATAATCTATAGAATTGATGTATCTTGTCTCGGCAATTTTCTTTGCGGGGCATTCTTGGTCGCCTGTTTTGTGATTGCTCGGTTTTTTAAATCGCAAGCATGTTGCACAATGTGATGGTTCAGCATGTTTAGTGCACTCATTCACCTGATGACGATGTTCCCCATAATGTCCACACGTATAGGTAGCCTCCCTACAAGTCTTTGCAGCATGTCCATACTGTTGACATTTAAAGCACCTGGTCACAAGTGTGAAGTCCCTCACTGGGCAGGAAGTCCAATTAACGAACACTCGAGGTTGCTTTATAAGCGCCTTTCTTATGCTAGCAGTAACTTCAAGGATGAAGTTGCACGTAGGTCCCTCTTTTTTACCTGACTTGTGACTTAAATTTATAGAGGCCAAAAAAGAGTCACGGGACAAACTAGGCAGCCTCTCGGCTACATTCTGCTCATAGATGCAATCATAAACTTCTTGATCACTTAAACCAGTCGGTACTCCTATAACCACAATTCTTGGTTTTCGCTTATGGAGCTCTTCCACTTTCAGGCCAGAACTACTTAGCTGGGATGATTTCTTAAGTTTTTCTATGTCGTCTTTGGTCTCCGTGCTGATTATAACGCCTCCGTTTTTAGTTTTGCGTAGTCCTCTAACGTGCAATTTCATTTGTTCAGGGCATATAATTTTTTGAACAAGAGATTTAGTGTCCTCACCAGATTTTAATTTATCCGCTGGATAAATTACAATAGAACTCACATTATTGGGGCGCAAATAATTATTTTTATTGGTTTTCACCATGTCAGCGAACGAAACATTTTCTGCCATAGTTGGTTTAGCGCAGTTTTCTTGAATGGTTTTCTTGATATTTTCAAGGCAATCTGTGAGGTCGCCTTTTTCTTTCAACACTAGTTTAGAGTTTTGTATTTCTTGGGCTTTTAGCTTCAAATCCTGGTAGTAAACCGCCATTTGTGAAACGCCATGTCCAACCTTGCGCGATAGGGAATTGATCCTCAGCTTTTGCTCTGAGTTCAGCTTTCCTTCCTGAGCAATGGTACAAACTTCATTCAGGCATGATTCAATTGAGATCAACGAGTCCCTGGTGTCCACTGCTTGAATGTTTCCTTCTGCCGCATGGTAAGGTACTTGAGATTTGCTGGCAGGGCTGCCTGGTGGTGGGATACTCCGAGGGCTGTTTTCACTATTTGACATACTTAAGTCTTAATTTTTTCTCATAATTAAATGTTATTCACTACAGCAAATCACAAACTTAGCAGAAAAATGCGCGATTCGTTTTCTAGGTCACATATCACTCGGAAATATTTTAACGACATATGGTAAATAATAATGCTTATAAAATTATACACACGTCTGCTCTACTTTAGTGTCAGTAGAGTAGATCCTCATTTGAGAAAGTTAAATTAAAATTTTCATTTCCGTGGGGTGTTTTGTGACTAGCGTGGCCGCCATTTTTTTAACCTCAATTATCTCTGTAAGTATATCGCTCTCTGAGGTGCCTTTTATATAAAAAACTAGCGACCCGCCCCGGCTTCGCACGGGTGCAATGCTGATCACTATCACTACATAGTATAAAACAAAGTCGCTTCCCGCTGTCTGTCTGTCTCTATGTATGCTTAGAACTTTAAAAAATAAGCAACGGATTTTGATGCGGTTTTTTTAATAGATAGAGTGATTCAAGAGGAAGGTTTATATGCATATAATACATGCATAACATAGTAGAGAAACACTGATAATTTTAGAGCCATTATTTCTCTTAAAAAGTATAGGATAAAAAATGGTTATTGTGGGTTATTCCTAAGAGATAGACATATGCTATCGCGGACTTTTTTGTAGAACTTTTTAAGGTGTACAATACTGTAGTACATTATTTTGATCTATCTCTACGGGTTCAGCCAGCGTTTACAATGTAAGCGCAAAAAAATGTGTTTATTTACATTACATTAGGAACCTCTAAAATTATCAGTGTTTCTTTACTATATTATGCATGTATTATACATATAAACCTTTCTCTTGAATCACTCTATCTATAAAAAAAAACCGCATCAAAATCCGTTGCGTAGTTTTAAAGATCTAAGCATATATAGGGACAGACAGCGGGAAGCGACTTTGTTTTATACTATGTAGTGATATTACTTTTACGTATATTTTAAGATTTTGATATCAATTAAAAAAAAATTGAATTTGAAAATTGCCACGAAAATCACCAAAGAATGCCTTACTCGAAGAAGCACCCATATGATTTAGACTTTATAAACATGTTTTTTCTAATGTAACGTCACAATAAATGTATTGAGGTAATAGCTTAATTTTTCATTTTCTTGACGAAAAGAAGATTGAAACTAAACCTCAATTGTTTAAGGTCATTAAATAATTACGGATATGCTAATATTACTAAATATTTAGTTACACCGTCTAATTATAAAAAACAAAACATTTAGATATTAATATTGCATGTATAGCTACATAAAAGCTAGTTCTTCTGGCCCTGCTGCACTCATCCATCCCCACATATTAATCGTAATTCGACCTGACTCTGTATTAGGGCATACGTTTTTATCACACCAGCGAGTGTTATCCTTGCGCCATAAATGAAGCCTACCCTTATGACTGGATTTAAATGTCTTTTGATCTGAAAATATGGTAGTATTCCAGTCAAAATCTAAATAATCCCGTGCGAAACGTAATCGTTCTTGTTTATGTCGTTCTGTCAACAAGGGCTTCTTAGCTGGTCTTCTGTGCAAGCCTTCAGCGTGGAGGGCACGGCGAAGAGTTTGCGATGAGGTGTCGAATAGTTCAGCAAAGTGTCTCGTTGGTGTGAATCCATTCATATCGTTGAAATTATGAAGTACAATCACTTGTTGACGACAATGATGGTACATGTGTCTATTCTTGAAAATAGAAGGTCGTAAGTCAAACTAAACGTCAAGCTAATGCTTTGTGAGAATGCCTATGGACTTCTGGAGGCCACTGTACAAGAAAAAATAAGCAAAAGAATCATAGGGCATCAAACAATTCGTCCGCATCGCTGTCAACAGGAAGAGTGTAATTAGAATTAGCATTGCCACGTTGTATGGCGATGCTAATTCTAATTACTTATTAGCTAATAGGCTAGATCGTAATGTGAATAAAGTATCACCAATTGTGATCTTTATAAAGGAAAAAAAAATGATACCAGCCCATATTTTTCAACTACAGGACCAAGACTTCTGTACTCTCTCTTTAAAGCTACTATAAATATGCTAGCCTAGCTGATCATTATAAATAGGCAACAAATAGACCGGGAACCTCGCACAGTGGAGAAACTCGTCGGCCCGTGCTGCCTACTCCCTACGCGGAGCAGCCGCGAGGCCGGCTCGAGCGAGAATAATAATAAAAATAAATAGTAGGTATAACTTGTTATCGACGGAAATTCGGGTCCGAACGATTCGTACCGAAGTGAGTCCAAACTTTTATATTGAAACAATTTCGTATTTGTCCGCGCGAATTGTCCATAAAAGGTAACGGCTCATGTAAATAAGCGACTATAAAGTATGTCGCAGACGAGTATGATCACCGAGGCCGTCGCGCGTCGCTCTCATTACGATACGCGAGCACCAGCGGCTCCGGCGCTGCAGCATGCGTCGCTGCACTTAGCGCATTGCCTATTCATTCATTGTTCTGCAGGCCGTCACCCCCTGCCTCCCCTGCCACCGTGCTGGCACACTGTTCATTGTTCTGCAGGCCGTCACCGCCTGCCTCCCCTGCCACCGTACAGGCACACTGTTCATTGTTCTGCAGGCCGTCACCCCCTGCCTCCCCTGCCACCGTACAGGCACACTGTTCATTGTTCTGCAGGCCGTCACCGCCTGCCTCCCCTGCCACCGTGCAGGCACACTGTTCATTGTTCTGCAGGCCGTCACCGCCTGCCTCCCCTGCCACCGTGCAGGCACACTGTTCATTGTTCTGCAGGCCGTCACCCCCTGCCTCCCCTACCACCGTGCAGGCACACTGTTCATTGTTCTGCAGGCCGTCACCCCCTGCCTCCCCCCTCTGCCACCCGTGAAGGCAAATTGTTCATTTTCCTTCGAGCCCTGCACATTATACACATCATTATACTCAACAGGCAAGTTCTTTTTGTATTAGGACAGGCGCGCCGGTGCACCCTGACAATACAATTGACTTAATATTCTTTGATCAGAATAGAATCCTAATAGATACATATCAGATAGGAGAGCGCTCCTTGTTTCGCGTACTGACAGTGTGTCTATAATGTGCACATATCGAAATGAGGGAATGTAAGCTTAATTTAATCGACGGAAAACATATTAAAAGAAATCAAATTAAAAAAAAATATTTTTATGGAATTTTTAAAAATTTTGTTCGCTACTGTGACCCGAGTGTAAACTAAACGGTGTAACTCTGAAACTAAATGATCTCTCGCGATGAAACAAACTCCATAGTGATTGGAAGTAATTAAGCGTCCTCATAAAATGAAAATTGTGGAAAAAACTACCCTCCATTGAAAATAAACATATTTTTTCTAGCAAAAATCAGTTAGTTTTTTCATAAATCTTTGCAATAATCGTAAAATTTCTTAATAAGACGCCCCAGTACCTACCTTTTTTATTATTTTAAATAATTTTTCATCGTATTAGCTACCCAATAGACATTGTATGTTTCTAACTTAAACATCACATTTTCTATCTAGTGTTAAAATATGGCTCTGAAAACGCGCCATTTACTGTTCTCTTGAGGATGGTTCATTTGGGATGATCATTAATACAAACAAGTTCAAATAAAGCCATTTATTATTTTATACAAAATTGAATGCATCAGTTTCCCAAAATGTCTACGTTGTTGTAGGCACAAAGCCGCGCGAATTAAAATTTCTTGTGTCGCTCTCCTTATCATTTCGGCATCATTGCGAATATCATTCGCACATTTAATTATGCGGTCACGCAAATCAGCATCACTGTTGATAGGGTACCATAGACGCGTTGCTTCACTGTCCCCCACAGGAAGTAATCAAGGGGCGTCAAATCGGGTGACCGCGCCTGCCACCCTACAGGTCCTCGCCGGCCCGTCCTTTTATCACGATAATTATCTTTTAAAAATGATCTATTTGTAGAATAATGGGCAGGGCATCCGTCCAGAGGGGCCCGTGGTTAAATAATAAGAGCCGCACAGGTCGGGTAGTCTGTGGATGGGTGACCATCTTACATACCGAGACCCCTCCATGCCTCGGAAAGCACGTTAAGCCGTTGGTCCCGGCTGTCATTCGTAGATCTTTGACAGTCGTTACGGGTAGTCAGAAGCCCGAAAGTCTGACAACCAGTCTCACCTAGGGGTATCGTATTACCCAGTAACTGGGTTGTGGAGGTCAGATAGGCAGTCGCTCCATGTAAAATACTGGTATTCAGCTGCATCCGGTTAGACTGGAAGCCGACCTCAACATAGTTGGGAAAAGGCTAGGCAGATGATGAATGGGCAGGGCATCCGTCCATCTGCAGAAACACCCTTCGACGCAAAGCCAGTGGTACGTCCTCCAATAATTAAGGTATTTCATTAGACAATAGACTTAAAAATCTTTGAACGGTCAACGTTCTCGGCGATATGACTGGTCCAATCAACATGTCATCGATAAGACCAGCCCAAACAGAAATTACTTAAAGGAATAAAAAATGGGGCGTCTTATTGAGAAATTTTAAGATAGTAACAATTGATGAAAAAAACACAGTTTTTTTCTAAAATTTTTTCCACAATTTTTATGAGGACGCCTAATTAGTTTCAATCATTATGGAGTTTGTTTCATCGCGATAGATCATTTAGTTTCAAAGTTACACCGTTTTGTTTACACTGGGGTCACAGAGCGAACAAATTTTTTAAAAATTCCATAAAAAAGTATAAAAAAACAGATTTATTAAAATATTTTTTCCGCCGATAAAATTAAGCTTAGATTCCCTCAGTTCGATATGTGCACATTATAAAGACTCATACTATACAAGTGTGTGTGCAGTAAGTTATTATCTTTTATTCACATGGTCGGTGTATCGGGTCCTTTACCCGATACAAACAGGTGGTTTTATCCGCCCCGAACCCGCACTCGCCCCGCTCTCGCCCCGCTCTTGCTACGCACTCACCCCACTAACGACACGCACTCGCTTCGCTCTCGTCCCACACTTGCACCTGTACCTGTACTCATATTTAATTTATTCGTGTAGGTAACGGCTCATGAACGATGATTTTGAATGGCAAAGGTGGTGATTTAGTTGATGCATCATAAACGTTTTATATACCTATTGTTTACAGACAGGTAGTGCCCGCATGTTGCCAACAAATAGGGATAACGTTCAATTTGAGGCAGATTATCGTGAACCGCGTCACAAGACACGGAACAAATACCTGCACGAATAAATTATGACGCTATCAAAAGCCTAATCAAGTAACCAAGTCTGACTGAAAAAAACTATGGAGAACGAAAATGTGAAACTATCCGCTTGTCACAGGTCGCTCTGTTGTAGTCTCTGTGGAACAGTTCTACGATCGTGTTAGACTTTTTCTTGTAAGGTTGTTATATATTACCCCTCTCCTGGGCACAGGCCGCTCTCCGCTCCTTTCATTTTTTAATTGATTAATTGTAAGAGTAAATGTTTGAATGTTCAAAATGTGTGACTTGTTGTTCTAGCATGTCAGTGAGCAGGAGCTGCGGCCAGTGGCAGTGCACAAGAGATGTCAGTGAGCAGGAGCTGCGGCCAGTGGCAGTGCACAAGAGATGTCAGTGAGCAGGAGCTGCGGCTAGTGGCAGTGCACAAGAGATGTCAGTGAGCAGGAGCTGCGGCCAGTGGCAGTGCACAAGAGATGTCAGTGAGCAGGAGCTGCGGCCAGTGGCAGTGCACAAGAGATGTCAGTGAGCAGGAGCTGCGGCCAGTGGCAGTGCACAAGAGATGTCAGTGAGCAGGAGCTGCGGCCAGTGGCAGTGCACAAGAGATGTCCACGCAGCAAGAGGCAAGGTGAATATAGATTCAATATGCCACACAAATTATTGGGTTGGCACAAAAGTAATGATACACTTTACAAAACTATATACATTTCCTTTATCAAATTAATTGTTTTCGGTAATATTCTAGAGTGTTGTAGAACATTCTAGGTACTTGTGATGTGGGGGTATATAAAGCCGCCCTCGCGATCGGTTTAGTCAGTTTGAAGAAAAATGAACGATCGACAAGTTCGAACACTATAGGTACTTATACGAGTACTTGTTAGGCCACAGTACGCGGGCTGCGGATTACAATATGAACACTGCATTGGGCGCTGGAAGAACAAGCCATGCGACGGTGTCCCGATAGTTTCACCGTTTTAAATCAGGAAACAGGAGCCTTGAAAGTCAGCCACGCTCAGGACGACCACCCGCAGTGAATGGTGACGATTTACGCCGCGAACTGCAGTCGAATGCGGATACTACTACTCGTGAATTAGCGGAAGCACTTAACCGCAGTCACCACGCCATGGAATACCATCTGCATGAGCTCGGGTATCGAAAAGTTTTGGCTCGGTGGGTACCGCACATCCTTACAGACGCCAATCGTGCAGTCCGTGTCGCTATCTGTCAATCACTTTTGCTGCGACCCCGACGTAAAGAGTTTTTGTCTGATCTGGTTACTGGAGATGAATCATGGATGCATTACGAGAACGATACACGTCGTGCTTTTTGGGTGTCTTGAGAAGAAACGCCACAAACTCAACCGAAGCTGAGTCAAAAGAACTGCATAAAAGTTCTGCTTTGCTGTTTCTGGGACGCGCAAGGCATGCTGTTGTATGAACTACTAGCATCCGCCCGCAACTTCGTTTGCGTAGAATTCGGAATTCCCGCCGTTTAAAAATATGTTGCTTAAATAATGTGGTTAATGTAATTGGTTTATTTATATATGTATAGAAAGATAAATTAGGTAGGCTTAATCCATTCGTGTCTGTGAAACCATGGAAATACACATACAAAATTTCAACCCAATCGGCCAAGCCGTTTAGTAGTTGACATACCGACAGCAGCGCCACCTACCGGGTCCAATTGTATTTTAAAAATAATCCAGGAAACCATCGAAATACCCATATAAAATTTCAACCCAATCGGTTCAGCCGTTTAGAAGTTATGTGAAAAAGATAAGTACGGAAGGATAATTCATACTACCCGTTGTCCTATTACTCGTTTTCCCGTAGGAATGAAGCATTTTCCCGCGGTAAAAAGTAGCCTATGTTCATCAGGGATAATGTCAGCTTCTAATGGTAAAACAATTTTTCAAATCGGTCCAGTAGATTCGGAGCCTATTCAATACAAACAAACAATCAAATCTTTCCTCTTTATAATATTAGTGTAGATTACACAATGAAACCATAAACGCTAACAAATATTCAACCCAGCACACCAAACTATCTGCTGCTATCAAGAAAAAACGACGAAGACGAGTACACGATAACGCTCGACCTCACGTCGCATTCGCCAACAGTTGGAGAACTTGGGCTGGGAGACGATACCCCACCCATCTTATTCCCCAGACCTCGCCTCATCAGACTATCATTTGTTTAAAGCACTGAAACAATGTTTGCGGGGTAAACGATTTAATCTTTTCTCTGATGTAGAGGCGGAGTTGAACAACTTTTTCAAGGCACAGCCTTCAGAGTTCTGGGTGAAAGGCATGCTTTGCCGGATCGTTGGCAAGAAGTCTTAGATGCTAATGTGATTACATCTTTGACTAAGCTTTTTGTATTGTAATAACAATAAAAAATATAAAACGTAAACCAAGTGTCTCAGTACTTTTGTGCCAACCTGATATTAACGAACCTACCTATTAGGTCATCCCACTTCCAGTGTCATATTTTTTTTTTCCAATATTTATGTATTGCGCAATGGTATGCAATAGTTAATACATGTGTTGTCTTGTACAATCATGTTAGTTTAATTTGGTGTGTTGTATTGTCAAGACGTGCATTGATTTAAAATGGAAGATTTAAAAAAATCTATTAATGTAGTGGAGCAACGTATATTTCTAAAGTTTTGTGCTTTACTCAACTACTCTGGAGGAGTTGCGCACGACTTACTGGTAAAGTGTGTTGGTCGTAACGCCTTAAATAAAAGAACCGTACAGCGATGGCTTGAAATGTACAAACAAGGAAGAACCACAGCTGAAGATGAGCCGCGAGCACCTCGATCATTATCATCGACTAGATTAGAAGCAAGGGACAAAATCAAGGAAGCACTTCGTCAGTCACGTAGGGTCAGTGTCAGTGATCTCTCCACTCAACTTAACATTCCTCATTCCACTATACATAGAGTACTCACGGAGGATTTATGTCTGGTCAATAAAAGTGCAGTGTGGGTGCCCCACACTCTGAACACGGATCAGAAGGAGTTTCGTTATGAAACTGCGCGTAGCCATTTATCGTGGTATCGCCGTAAGAAAAATATACTTAATAGATTCATATGCCTTGATGAAACTTGGGTCGAATTTTATACTCCTCGTCAAAGACATCAGTCACGATGTTGGGTGGAACCGGGCACTTCAGCTGAACATTTACCACGTGCAGAGCTACATGAACGAAAAATACTACTAATAGTAGCTATGGATGTCAGAGGCATTGCTTTTTGGAGAACTTATGATGAAAATACAACTATGACTGGAGATCGATATAAGTCATTTTTAGAAGAAAATATTCCTATTTGGGCAGACGAACATCATATAACGAGTCCTATAATTTTACATGATAACGCCAGACCGCACAAATCAAAAATAGTTCAGAATTTAATTGAAGATAAAGGATGGATTGAAATGATTCAGCCGCCATATTCCCCGGATATGAATCCTTGTGATTTCAATTGTTTTGGCCATGTGAAGAGGAAATTGTCGGGTACTCGATACAATAGTAAAAAGGAGTTAGATATTAAACTAAAGAGCATTATTGATGAATTAAATGAAAGTGGTACTTTAAATGGTGTTCAAGATTTGCCAGCAGTCTGGGAGCGAGTGATTAATAGTGGTGGAGATTATTGATTAGTGTCACAAGGTTATATAGTATAGTAGTCAGTTTTTGTAAAATAATAATAATAAAAAAATATGACGCTGGAAGTGGGATGACCTAATATTATGTTAAGTTTACGTTTAGAGGCCGCAGGAGTGAATCTGTGTAGGAGTATTGTTGTTTTTGATGTGAAGATGAACGGGCGATAAGTTCGCTTGTAAACATGAAGATAACGGGCTACGACTGTCATAAGGCCTTATACGAGCCTTATACGACCACTAATGTGAAGCCCTGCCTATCAACCGAGGTTCTCTTGTGCTTCACCGACTGTTTGCGGGTGACAGTTATGTGTGCAGTGTGGGCACACCGCGCCGCTCGCGATCGGTTCTGGATGTCAATATTATGAGATTAAACAGTCAGAGACACGATTACTTTTCTATTATTACCGAACTTAATAAGTTTGCCTAACAAACGAGGGGTGTGATTAGTGTTAAAACGATTGTGTCAAATAGGTAATACCGAAATACAGTTTCATTTCATTTATTATATTTTATTGTTGCTTATTATTTGAAAGAAAGAAAGTTTTTTTTTTTAACCTAGGTCAAGGCACACAATATTTGCACTAATAGAAAAACTTGAAATAGCATTGTGTGCCTCACGGTTTCACCGCGCAGAGCTGAGCACTCATCAACTGATAAGCAGCAATGTAATTATTGTACTTGTGTGAGTGAAATAAACTTATTACCCGTAATTATACTTTAGCGTCGTCCTCGAGATTAGCATTGTACACTTGTAGTAACACATATGTATAATGTCGCCTCTTATGCTCTTTACTTTACACCTCTTTAAGATTTTTCTAAGATGGATGCTTTATTCTCGCTGTCAGTTTGCCGTCAATGCTTCATTCGGTGCAGTTGTTTGCCCCTGAGAGAAAGAACTGAGATGCTTTTAAGTACACAAAAGTATTTTTTTTTTGTCAAAAACAATTTTTTTTGTCGATGTGAAGGCATGTATATATTTCTTTCTTTCTTTTTATTATAATTTTTTTAAAGTTGTAATTTTGATAGTGTAGATGCTATAATTTATTTCTCATTATATGTTTAAAAAAAAAAAATCTAATTTATTTACTGTAAAGTGCTGGAAGTAAATTCCTAGGCTACAAGGTTGTGTCTATGTAATCCCTGCATCTTAAGAACCACTAACTCCCAGCAAGAAAAATACAAGCTTGACTTAGTTTGGGAGTTGGTAGATCATCAGTTATGTGCTGCTGAAAAGCAGTAGAATCCCTTAATAAATTGTACTGTAGTTAGATTAAGTTTTTGTTGCACTTTGAGAGCGAAATAAATGAGTATTATTATTATTATTCACTTTTTAGTGCTCCGCTATTATTGCTCACAAAATATAATTATGTATTTATTTACGATTTACGTCGTTTTCTCGTTATAAAACTATAAAATTATAAATTAATATTATGCCGAAAAGGATGCAATCGCATAGAAACTGCATAGATCTCATCACGAAGGAACTATAAGGAAGTTGGAAAGGAATTTGACGAGGAGGTGTCACAGGTCATCGTTTATGGTCCGATGTATCTGCAGGGTCATAGCACCCTTTTTTTGAGGTTCACGTGTCAACGGTTCGAGTTGTTACTTAGCTATCTATCAAACAAGACTCGCGTCACAACGACTCGAGGTGTAACTTGTCGCAAAACTCGGGTTCGCAGTACATCGCTCAGAGGTGTGCCTTAGCTGTAGTCCGTCGTATACCTCCGCATTGTGACTTGTCGTAAAACTCGGGTTCGCAGTACATCGCTCAGAGGTGTGCCTTAGCTGTAGTCCGTCGTATACCTCCGCATTGTGACTTGTCGTAAAACTCGGGTTCGCGGTACATCGCTCAGAGGTGTGCCTTAGCTGTAGTCCGTCGTATACCTCCGCATTGTGACTTGTCGTAAAACTCGGGTTCGCAGTACATCGCTCAGAGGTGTGCCTTAGCTGTAGTCCGTCGTATACCTCCGCATTGTGACTTGTCGTAAAACTCGGGTTCGCAGTACATCGCTCAGAGGTGTGCCTTAGCTGTAGTCCGTCGTATACCTCCGCATTGTGACTTGTCGTAAAACTCGGGTTCGCAGTACATCGCTCAGAGGTGTGCCTTAGCTGTAGTCCGTCGTATACCTCCGCATTGTGACTTGTCGTAAAACTCGGGTTCGCAGTACATCGCTCAGAGGTGTGCCTTAGCTGTAGTCCGTCGTATACCTCCGCATTGTGACTTGTCGTAAAACTCGGGTTCGCAGTACATCGCTCAGAGGTGTGCCTTAGCTGTAGTCCGTCGTATACCTCCGCATTGTGACTTGTCGTAAAACTCGGGTTCGCGGTACATCGCTCAGAGGTGTGCCTTAGCTGTAGTCCGTCGTATACCTCCGCATTGTGACTTGTCGTAAAACTCGGGTTCGCGGTACATCGCTCAGAGGTGTGCCTTACCCGTAGTATACCTCCGCATTGTGATAACATTAGGTATCCTGTGCATGATTAGCAGACCAACTGTAAATACTCCCATTTCTATAATATGCTCGCGTCACAACGACTCCATGTGTGACTGGTCTTAAAAGAAACTGGGTTCACGGTATAGCGCTTCGAGATGTATGTACCTTACCCATAACTGTTAACTCACTATATTAATTTTCCGTCGCCACGTGAAAATTGCTCGAGGTGACTTTATATATATATATAACTGTCCTACTTTAATGTACAGACGTCAGCAGGTCAAGCTACTACAATCTGTCAAATTTCTACAATAGACTTTAAACAGCTTGTACTCGTATATGTAAGTGTAGTAGTAATACAGTATACATTCAGTCAAAAAATTATTGGGAATGGATGATTTGTTTATGGTTCCAAAATCTTTTTTTTTTTTTTGTTAGATTAGCATAACTCTTTTCCATTTTGGCGCGGAGTTTGAGTTACATCTGTAATTTATATTAAATACAGTGCTGTTTTTAGTTATATTGTATCTAGTGTATATACAGGGTTACTGGTAACTCGACGTATTCCTTGCAGGACATCATAGTAGGGTTAAAATGCAACAAATTAAGCCACCAAATGTTCTACCGAAGTTCAGTAGTTTTTGAGTTAGTAAGGGTTTTAGATTTTTTGTGAAAAATCCCAGATTAAATTATTTGAAGCCAATTTGAAAATTATTCACGGGGCGGCTGTACTGAAATTGGAGTTATTATCATAGTTGACGCCGTAGCGGATCGTTTTTAATAATTAAAAGTTCAAAATGACTAAAACTTTGGTGAAGATCACTAATCAAACATTTTTTTTTTTTTGTAATTTTTGCTATTACTTCATACAAAATGTTGTCTTAGCACAAAAAAAAATACTACACCAGATTCACAAATTATTAGTAAAATATCCTTGTCTTATCAGCTATCCAAAAAGGTATGAAAGTTAATACAAAGTCTTGGACTGCATTATGAAAATCGTTTTTGATTTAGTACAAGAAGGTGTTTATTCGGAAAATCAAATTAAACAATTTCGTGAAAATTATTATTATTTTTAATCAATATCAATTTGTGGTCTTTAATAACATGTATTTCACACGTCTTGTTCGAAGTGCTGCCCTCGGTTTCGAATACATGCTCTTATTCGCTTCCTCACTTCGGTTTTTGTGATTCTTGATGTGATTGTGGTCCTCATCTGGTCCACCGCATCTGTTATTCTCTCCCTTAGTTCTTCAATTGAATTTACGGGGGTCACATAAACTAGGTCTTTCATATGACCCCAGACGTAAAAGTCTAGCGGCGTCAGATCAGGGCTTCGTGCAGGCCACGGAATCGGCCCACCGCGCCCAATCCATCGGTTTGGATAGTTTTCATCCAGCAATTGTCGAATTGTGATGCGGAAGTGGGCTGGACATCCGTCATGTTGGTATATCATGTTTGCCCTTCTTTCTTCGGGTACATCCGTGAGCAGTGCTGCTAAATGATTTCTTAGGAAATCTTCATAAAGTTCCCCATTTAATGTTCGGGGTAAAATATGTGGGCCTATTAACTTATCGTCGATAATACCCATCCAAACATTAAGCGAGAACTTACGCTGCGATGCGGTTGGTTTCAGTTTCTTAGGGTTTCCTTCTCCCTTCGGTGCCCAGTAATGTAAATTGTGGTAATTTGTGATACCATCACGGTCAAAACATGACTCATCGGTCCACAGAATGTTTTTCAAAAAGTTTTCACTTTCGGCATCGGCATTTAGCATGAAACGACAAAATTCAAGCCGTCACTGCGGATCTCCCTCTTTTAATGACTGCACGGGTTGGTAGTGGTATGGATGTTGGCCTGACAAGTGAACTACAGACCAGACTTTCCACTGTGACATACCAAGCTCACGCGCTACGATGTTTGTAGATATGTTGGGCTCGTCAATAAAACGTTGAAGAATCAGCTCCTCGTCCTCAGCCGTGTATCCCTGAGAACGACCAGTGTCAATTTGCCTGCTTCTTTGAACACTGCCAGTTTCAGATAATCGCCGATAAGTCGATCCGAAGACACGAACGTGGGGGAGTCGGCGGTTTGGAAAGCGCAGTTGATATGATCTTCGCGCCTCAGCAGCGTTACCGTCACAAAGTCCGTAACAGTACAATATGTCAGCGTATTCTTGATTAGAATATGCAGCCATAGTCAGCACTTATGAACGCACAGCACAACACAAGAGCAAGATATGGGGCAACAGTCAGGGATATAGCCAGATAACAAAACACGAACTTGCGCAACGTAGAGTTGTAACTAACTAACGCTGACGACCAGATTTTGTGAAGTCGCACACTGTCTCGTACCGAGGGAACAATAGTGACCAATCATAAAGCTTGCCGAGTGTTTGGAATTCAAACGCAGGTAAAAACTACGAATAATACGACGGTCGACCTATTGTTCTAGAACAATAGGTCGACCGTCTCGCAATTTTACCTGCTCCCCATAAAACTTCTATCTTTCCCTGTCACACACGCAAAAGTATTGACAATCATACCTTTTTGGATAGCTGATAAGACAAGGATATTTTACTAATAATTTGTACACCTGGTGTAGTATTTTTTTTTGTGCTAAGACAACATTTTGTATGAAGTAATAGCAAAAATTACAAAAAAAAAAAATGTTTTATTAGTGATCTTCACCAAAGTTTTAGTCATTTTGAACTTTTAATTATTAAAAACGATCCGCTACGGCGTCAACTATGATAATAACTCCAATTTCAGTACAGCCGCCCCGTGAATAATTTTCAAATTGGCTTCAAATAATTTAATCTGGGATTTTTCACAAAAAATCTAAAACCCTTACTAACTCAAAAACTACTGAACTTCGGTAGAACATTTGGTGGCTTAATTTGTTGCATTTTAACCCTACTGTGATGTCCTGCAAGGAATACGTCGAGTTACCAGTAACCCTGTATAGTTGAATAAATATATTATTATTATTTCCTTTATTTCATTTTTATACAACTTATTATCTATATTTTTAAATATTTTTTTATAAACATAAAAAAAAAACATTTAAAAATATAAAAAATAGTAGCCCACCGGTATCGGGAGCAGGGTCCAAGCTGCCGGCGGTCAGGGCTGCTGAGAGAGGAACCTCCTAACGATACGCGCCGTGTCCAAAAGTACCGCTTTCTGGATCAAGCCCTTGATCCAGCCGCCTAACGAGAGTCTCTTCAGGTGTTGATCGAGGCTCTTGGCTATTATGCCATTGGCTGTCACGACTATCGGCACAATGATTGCTGTATCCACTTGCCACATGTCGACAACCTCGCGAGCCAGCTCAAGATATTTATTCTGTTTATCTTTTTCAGCTTTCACGAGGTTCTCGTCATGCGGGACCGCTATATCAACAATCACTGCGCGACGCTCTAATCGATCTATCACCACTATGTCGGGCTTATTGGCAACAATAGTCCTGTCAGTGATGATAGATCGATCCCAGTACAACGTGATATTGCCATTTTCGAGAACTGGGTCGGGCACATACCTATAGTACGGAACTTCCGATTCCACAAGATTGTACTTCAGAGCAAGTTGCTGGTGGATAATCCTGGCTACAAGGTTGTGCCTATGCAAGTAGTCTCCGTTAGCCAGACGAGAACAGCCAGAATTATTATTATTATTATTATAGTGTGTATTGCGAATTTCATAATGGACAAAAACATCTAACAAAGAGTTTGTCTTAAATTTTGCATCGCCAATGGAATTTCGTGTTCGGAGTCACTGAAAATGTTACAGGCTTACGGTGACTTATCAAAAACACGTGCTTATGAGTGGTACAAAGCGTTCGAAAGCGGTCGAGATGTGATGGAAGATTTGCCTCGCTCTGGTAGGCCATCAGCGTCTGCAACTGAAGTTAACATCGCAAAAGTGAAGGAAATAGTGACTGGAAATCCTCATTCAAGTTTGAGAGAGGTAGCCGTCGAACTTTCTGTGTCTCACAAGTCTGTCCGTATCATTTTAAATAATCACTTGGGTATGAAACATGTTGCCGTTCGGCTAGTCCCAAAAGAACTGAATTTTGACCTGAAAAACTCAATCGCATAAGAGTCGCTGAGGACATGCTAGAACGAGTCCATTCCGACCCAACATTCATGAAACGCATTGTTACTGGTTACGTAGGTTTTTACGAGTTTGACATGCAAACTAGTCAACAAGCTTCAAAGTGGCGCCTTCCAACATAACCGAAACCGAAAAAAACACGCCAAAGTCGATCAAAAATCAAAGTCATATTGACTGTTTTTTTTTGTTGACTATCGCGGTATTGTGCACTAGGAATTCTTGCCGGAAGGTCAAACGGGAAATAAAGAGGATTTATTTTCTGAGCATTTAGAGCGGCGTACTATATGCGGCGTTTAAGAGAGCAAATTAGACGAAAAGGCCATTTGTAAAAAGAAAATTCTTAAAATTCTTAAAAACAAAGCCATCATTGTGAACGAATTTTTGATCAAAAACTCAACAAAAACCATCGAGCAACCACCTTATTCACCAGATATGGCTCCAGTCGACTTCTTCCTGGTTTCTAAACTCAAGTCACCACTTCGTGGCACCCGTTTTCGTTCGGTAGAAGACATAAAGGAGAATTCGCGGCGAGAACTGAACTCAATTCCGGAAAAAGCGTTTGAAAAATGTTTTGATGATTGGATTATTTGTTGGCGTAAAAGTGTATCGTTTCTGAAGGAACATACTTTGAAGTTGATAAAATACATTTTGATGAATAACTAACATTTTATGTATTATTGCTATTTTCCCGGTAGTTTCTTGACAGAGTAGTATTTATATAATATACTGATGTTAAAAGAATTACTTTAGTAATGGCATGTGTGGTTAGCTCACAAAGGGTGCTCTACGCCACGTGAACATTACGCCAGTCACGCCACGCGTGTTGTATGAAACACAATGTCAAATATTCATTTACTTATTTATTTTTGTTTGTATGATAAAAATGTGTAATGTTTGTGCATATTTAATGTGACGCATTGACACTGCAGTCACGTACAGTGTTGTAACTGTTTGAAGGGCTTTGATATATTTTGATAAGGTAAGTGGTAAGTGGTCATCATAATGTCAAATATCAAACACAATATTGATTGTCAATATTGTTTTTGTATTAGTTTATAAGTATTTTTTGTAGTAGTAGTATGTATTGTTTTTTCTATGGGCCTCAGTTGCCTGAAATAAAGGAATAAATAAATAAATAATTGTTCATGATAGATAAATAAATAAATAATGATCTAAGTATGGTGGCCGCATCGAATTACACACGAAGCAGAACCTAATGCTGTTATATTAGGAGAAGCTAACATGAACAGTAGCTAGGGAGGTAATAAAGGCATGCTAAGTGATGGTAATCCTTTGTGTGGAGAATTATTCAAATGTGTAGAGAGGTGGGCTAATGTGGCAGAGTGCAGGGTGGGATGGTGTTGGTACAATACCGCCACCACCGACAGTGCCCGCGGCTTTGTGGTGCTGCGGGCCGGGGCGCGTAATGCCATACTGTATATTACCACAGACACGGGTTGCTCTGTGCTCGCAGGTGTTTGCTTTAATGAATAAAGAGCATAGTACTTATCAGCACAGACAATATGTGTGTTGAAATACATTTTGCTTTAGAATATTGGAGCAAAATACACACGAGTACAGACAGCCACAACTACTTTTTAGTCTTTATGAGTATCTGTTTTATTTTTGGATAGAATAGACCGGTTTTTAGAGTGTTTTCAAAAACCCAAAGCCAGAAAAAATGGCGGATTTGGTGCGAGTATTTAGGATGAGGAAGATCACGAGGTGGATCTAAGTTGGTTTACCAGCAATAATAAGAAGGCGTAGTTGACGGAGCCCCTATTTTTGTCTACAAGGTTTAAAGGAACCTAGCACGAAGGAGATAACGGGGGCTCTTTCGCTCGCATTGCTCGCTCACTTGAGCTGCCGTCATCCACTTCGAACCTAAACTCTCCGAGTCGGGGTTACCCAAGTCCCGAGCTCGCTTCGCTCGCTCTTACATCCTAAGTTCTCATCGTGCCAGACGTTTCACAACTCTGCCAAATCCTTTGCTCTGCACTCGTACGTAGTTTACTTTGGAAACCACGAGCATAATGTATACTAATACAGAGAATATTTGAGTTTAAATGAATTTTGCTCTTTAGTGTAACGAGCACAAAGCGATCCAGCATAGACTATGGATGTCTGTGGTAGTATTACAGTCTGGCACTACGCGGCCGGGGCGAGAGCCGGCGGAGGAGCCAGTCGGTTCATTAAAACAAACATCATTTAAAGCAAAGTTAGACGTAGCACCTACACATTATTAGATGATTCATTTCTCTGGGTCGGGTAGAATAAGCGCGAACGCACATTGATGCGGCCACGGCCAGCTACGACATTCTTACATCTGCAGAATGTTCTCGTATTGGCGCCGGCAGCCGGGTAGCACGCTCGTCTGTACCACATCCTATGCGCTAAGTAGCTGCAGTTTACCTACTCACTTTACGATACAAATTAGTGAAATACAGAGGTGGCCCATACTTTAAAGGTAAACGTCCACTGGTCCGCACCCGCCGCAACGCACGCACGGCACGCAACGTATTCAACGGATCGGCCGATGGCATGCTGAAGTCAAAGCATTTATTTCAGATAGGGATATAAAAGGCACTTTACAACGTCAAAATGTCCAGACGCCAGCACATCAAGCTACCTGAAACTGTCAAATTCTCCCAATCAACTTTGAACCTTACGCTTTAGTAATAAAGTTGAAATCTATTAAAGAAATTTGAGATTATAGTAGCTTGATGTGCTGGCGTCTGTAGAATAAAATAGAATTGATTCCGGTCGGCCCTTCCAAAAGGTAGTTTCGAATGGAAAAGAAAGGACAAGAAACTGCCGTTACTCGTAAAATGTTGTATGCATTAATTATATGTGAAGACGATGCACCTAGAATAAAAAAAAACTGTATCACAATAGGTAGAATAATTAAAAATGAAGCCATGAGAGATACATAATTAGGTTGGCACAAACGTAATGAGACATTTGGTTTAGGTTTTATATTTTTTATTATTATTACAAATTACAATACAAAGTGCTTAGTCCATGATGTAATCACCATTAGCATTTAAGACTTCTTGCCAACGATCCGGCAAAGTTTGGATGCCTTTCGCCCAGAACTCTGATGGCTGTGCCTCGAAAAAGTTGTTCAACTCCGCCTCTACATCAGAGAAATCATTAAATTGTTTACCCCGCAAATGTTGTTTCAGGGCTCTAAACGAATCATAGTCTGATGAGGCGCGGTCTGGGGAATAAGGTGGGTGGGGTATCGTCTCCCAGCCCAAGTTCTCCAACTGTTAGCGAACGGCAGATGCGACGTGAGGTCAAGCGTTATCGTGTAGTAAAACTACATTGACTCGTCTTCATCGTTTTTTCTCGATAGCAGCAGTTCGGTGAGCTGGGTTGAATATTTGTCAGCGTTTATAGTTTCATTATGTAATAGTTCATAAAACATCATGCCTTGCGCGTCCCAGAAACAGCAAAGCAGAACTTTTATGCCGTTCTTTTGACTCAGCTTCGGTTGAGTTTGTGGCGTTTCTTCTCAAGACACCCAAAAAGCACGGAGTGTATCGTTCTCGTAATGAATTCATGATTCATCTCCAGTAACCAGATCAGAGAAAAACTCTTTACGTCGGGGTCGCAGCAAAAGTGATTGACAGATAGCGACACGGACTGCACGATTGGCGTCTGTAAGGATGTGCGGTACCCACCGAGCCAAAACTTTTCGATACCCGAGCTCATGCAGATGGTATTCCATGGCGTGGTGACTGCGGTTAAGTGCTTCCGCTAATTCACGAGTAGTAGTATCCGCATTCGACTGCAGTTCGCGGCGTAAATCGTCATCATTCACTGCGGGTGGTCGTCCTGAGCGTGGCTGACTTTCAAGGCTCCTGTCTCCTGATTTTAAACGGTGAAAGTATCGGGACACCGTCGCATGGCTTGTTCTTCCAGCGCCCAATGCAGTGTTGATGTTATCAGCCGCAGTCCGGAGTGTACTTGGTCCGACATTGTTCTTTATCTATATTAATAACCTATGCAATATTTGTATTGACGGGGGTCGCATTTTCTCATAGATGATACTGCCATAGTTTTTGCTGATAAGACTTGGGCAAAAGTTAGAAGATCAGCCCAAAATGGACTTTCAAAAATTGCAGATTGGCTCAATCGTAGCCTCCTCACAATAAATGCCTCCAATTCCAACTACATATCACCAAGTATGCACATACTCACCTTCCACTCGAATTCTAAATTATGATCCACTGCTGTGCCAACCCCCCAATTCCCGACTGCACTTGTACAAAGATTGACAGGTTAGGATATAATAAATACCGGGGCATCATGATTGACCAGCGCCGGTCCTGGCGCCTGCATACTGAAATGATCATGAAAAGGGTTAGGAAATTAATATGGACTTTTAAAACATTGTGACAAAGAATCTCCTGCAAAAAGTTAACGTATCATTGGCCTAATAGATTCACCCCACAGCAAAAAATTAAATTTTTGGAACTTGAGGGGCTCTGCTTAAGGTTATGCTCTTTAAACCCTATAGATTCCCAACCCAAAGCCCTTACGTAACCTCTGACCTCCTGTCTGTAAGTGAACCACCTACTCCATCTTATCCTGAGAAAGCACAAATCCTTTCCGTATGATCCCACAAAGCCGAGTACCAGTAGCAGGAGAAACAGTCGCTTTAACTGTCCCAGTCAGATCTATTTTTGCTAAGAGGCAGTATGAAAGGCAATTTTCCCGCTTATACAACCTTCTGAATGAAGAGTCGTCTATCCTCTGAAACTCCGTGTCTCTTTCGTATAATTAATAGGACCACGGAAGCGAAAGTGTGAGTGGAGGAATCTGTGTCTGCCTTCTTCCGATCGCAAGATATTGTAGCAGGGCTAACCTAAACCTACATTGATACTAAAAACAAAAACCTCAACTCAAATAAAAAGCTCAACTTAACCTTCAAGCGGGCGCGCGGACATTTGTAACGCCAGCGGTCGCGCGTAACCTAAAAGACCTATAGGATATTTCAGGGATTTAAAACACTAATTATTTAATATTTTTTGTATTTATCACATTATCATTATGTTAGGACATAAACAAAATTATAAAATCAAAATAATATTCTAATTCGATACATTTATGATGCCAAATTGCTTACAAATCCAAAGAAAATTAAATGATAAATGATTTATTTTTTCTGTAAGTAGGTTGTACAGACGCCAGCACATCAAGCTACCCGAAACTGTCAGATTTTCCCAATCAACTTTGAACCTTATGCTTTAGCGATAAAGTTGAAAATATATTAAAGAAATCTGACAGATTGTAGTAGCTTGATGTGCTGGCGTCTGTACAAACGAAATGTATCGAGAATCGATCGAATCGCGGTCGATTCGACGCCGCGCGACTGCTTGACGGTTAAACTAACTCATTAATACAATGCTCACTCACACTATTACACACACACACACACACACACGCACGCACGCACGCACGCAGGCACGCACGCACGCACACACGCAGACATACTCAAAAACTTACTCGCTTACATAATACAAATACGCTCCTTTTTGTATTTGCTTTTTACTTTCGTTTTTGGTTTCATTTTAATTACATTTTTTTTTGTTTTTGTTTTTTCAATTGCATACCCGGTATCATAGTGGAAGATCGGAGTCATCTAATACAAGCATCTCCTGATCTCCAACTCATGTGTGTATAGCATTTTATCAAATTGCAATAATTTTTTAAATTTTTTTATAGACTAGCTGTACCTCGCCGTTTCACCCGCGTAAGTTTCGATTCCGTGGGAATATCGGGATAAAAAATAACAGCTTTTAGTAACAGCTATGTACCTATCAAGTTTCATCGCAATCGGTTTATTCGTCTTTGCGTGAAGAAGTAATAAACATAATTATTATATACTCGTATTTCCCGCTGCTCTGCCCACGCAGAGCAGCGGCCACACCGGCCACTTTTGTTTATGTTGACATTTTTAAATTAGCTTAACCTGGTCGATCGATCAGGTTAAGCTACGCTTGCCGCGGTTGGTCTGTGGATGGGTGACCATCTTTACATTCCGAGACCCCTCCGTGCCTCGGAAAGCACGTTAAGTCGTTGGTCCCGGCTGTCATTCGTAGATCTTTGACAGTCGTTACGGGTGTCAGAAGCCCGAAAATCTGACAACCAGTCTTACCTAGGGGTATCGTATTACCCAGTAACTGGGTTGTGGAGGTCAAATAGGCAGTCGCTCCATGTAAAATACTGGTATTCAGCTGCATTCGGTTAGACTGGAAGCCGACCCCAACATAGTTGGGAAAAGGCTAGGCAGATAATCTTTTGAATGGAATGACCGATTTGAATAATTCAAAAAGTAATACTAACTAAAAGTAATACTACAGGTATTGAGTCAGTCTTGAATACGAAATGATTTATTTGGATAAGGATTAATACCAATGTATGGATAACATGGTCTGATTTTGGTCGGCATTTCTATCAACTATTAAAATGTAAAAAAGGAGTTATAGTGACATAACTGCAATAGTTGGACATATGGCATCGCAAAGTTTTTTGTAGGTATATATTGATATGTTCTTTAATATCGTAGAACATTTTTTTTTTTATCATCAATAGTTTCCGCAGCGTATGCGATGAAAGACATTTTATGGCAATTTTTTTTACACCTCGGGTAACATTATTGAAGTTTTAGTAGGGACCCCTATTTTTTTTCTAGGAATAAATATAGCTTATGTTACTTAAAGATAGTGTAGCATTCTAATGGTGAAAACATTTTTGAAATCGGTCTAGTAGTTTTGAGTTTATTCGTTACAAACATACAAAGACTATTATAATTCTCTATGCAAACATACATAGAAATATACAAATCTTTCCTCTTTATAATATTAGCGTTGATCTGGCAGAAAATGCCTTTGTGCAGTTTTCATACTTTTGCCTGAAGCGTGAAATAAATAAAATATTCACTCACGAAAAGTGCACTCATGGTATCTTCTATAGACATCGCGAGTGCCATACGCCTTACAAAGCTTATACTACATCCCGTATCAGTCACTGTTGTTGTGATGTTGCTCTCCTACGATTTAATAAAATATAGTGTCGTTGTTATTTTAGAGGCACGTGCGGGGTGCGGGTGCGGGGTGCGGGTGGGGGATGCGAGTGCGGGGTACGGGTGCGGTAATATGACAAAGTAGCGGTATCGTTATTGGCTTCGTTCTGCAAAATTAGAGGGAAAGTGCTCGTGTTATTTTAGGAGAGCTTACAGGACAAGGGAGGGAGAAGATATGTGTTCCCGGTATCTGTGGTGGCAGCTATGAGATGTGTTAATAAAACGTGACTTAAATTCCAGAAGGGGTGACCAGACTGGCGGACGTCTATGACGGTAGTTAAAGACGTGCCTATCGTCTTTAGAGGTACAATCATATTAAGGTTTTGGCCCCGGGACATCTCAAGTCCCAGGACTTTTTTGTAAATTTAATTGTCACAACTAAAACAGACAGACTTTCGGTTCGAGACTCAAGACACGGTTGTTTATTTCCAAAAGGTCATAATAAACTTTATTCGCTTCCCGCACTCAGTCACTGAAAGCGCCATCTATTAACTTAACGAATAATTACTTGACATTCAAAGTCAAATGGAACAGGCAATCAATCAAATCGATGAACATCGTATCCCGAGACTTCCCAAACCCTAAATAATATAGAGTAGTAAGCTTAAATATTTGGTAAGTCATGCTTGGAAACATCACAAACAAAGAGTTGTGCTGGTCTAATGTATTCCGTGGTGCCGAGGGGGTGCGGGGGCAGGCTCATTTGCAAATCAGATTTTAATGATGGACCGAATCGTACGTGCCTTTATGTTGGATGTTGTATTACAGTTTTATAAAAGGTAAACTTTTTCAAAGAAAAAATACCAGAATCACGATGAAGTAAAAAAAAAAAACAAAACAAATTACAATAAATTGCTTGTTTTGAATCGAAATAAATGAAGAGTGCGCGCGGTGCGCTCTAATAATAATAATAATAAATTTATTTCTGAGTATACGGTACATAAAAGATCTTAATATTTAAAAGGTCTCACATACACTACCATTGCCGGTGTAGAAATTTTCAAAATTATATGGAAGTTATGATTTTTTATATAATATTTAGACCAGCACAATGTTGTTATATTATATTATTATAATGGAATGAAATGTCAAACTTATTATACAATAATACTTATCACTATAATATGTCAAGTGCACAAAAACAAGAAAAAAATACAGGTCAGTAGGTATACACACACAAAATATTAATAAAAATGTAATAAAAAAAAATCTATTAAATGTCGGTTAAAATAATGTCAAAAAAAATATATATATAATGTCAAAAATTATTAAGTAGAATGTCAAAATAATAATAATGCCAAAATACTAAAAACACAGAATATTAATTACTGTCATTACTTCGAATATTTACTATCATTATGAATGTCAAAAACTATGATTTAAGAATTCGCTAACCGAATAAAAACACATGTCCAAAAGCCAGGCAAACATTTTACGTTTCAATTTATCTATTGGTAGCATTCTGAATTCAGGTGGTAATTTATTATAAATTTTTATTGTCATACAACTGGCATTTCTGCTATAGAGATGCAATCTCTGAGTGGGAACTAATAGTTTCCCAGCATTTTTTTTATTCAATCTTTCTGAGACGTGTTCATTCAATGAGAATAAATGAGGGTATTTTTTTACAAATAAACAAACCTCAAAAATATACAGACACGGGAGTGGGAGAATTTTTAATTCTTTAAATAATGGCCTGCAATGGTCTAAATATTCTGCTCCACTCATGGCTCGGATACACTTTTTTTGTACTTTGAACGCTCGTTCCACGTCCACTGAGTTGCCCCATATGACTAGTCCGTAACGCAGTACTGACGAAACATACCCATGATAAGCATTTAGGACTGTTTTTTTACTGGACACTAGTCTTAACTTGCGAAGAGCGTATACAAAATTGTCAATCTTACTGCATCCTCTTTCCACATGTTCCTTCCAATTCAGTTTGTTGTGAATTATAATACCCAAAAATAAAGCCGATGATTCTGGTTGCAAAATTGTATTGTCATGTTGAATTGTTGTTGGTGAAGCTGACAAGTTGCATGTTTGAAATTGTACTACTTTAGTTTTATTAATATTAACATGTAGATTATTGTCCCCCAGCCATTTTATTATATTAATTAGTTCAATATTAGTATTAATTTCTATGTCAGTTTTGTTGGAACATTTTATCGTCAAAGTGGTGTCGTCAGCAAATTGGATACATTCACATTTCATTAGTCATTTATGTATAATACGAATAGTGGCGGACCCAGTATGCTTCCCTGTGGAACGCCAGAATGATTAATTTTCAATTCCGAGTAGTATGTCTTCCTAGTATTTTTATCTATTCTAGAAATAACAGTTCTCTGTTGGCGATCAGACAAATAGCTTTTAAGCCAATCATGCGCTTTGCCTCTTATTCCGTATTTCTCTAATTTGTGAAGTAGTCGTTCATGTGAGACAAAATCAAATGCTTTGCTCATATCCAAGAATACCGACAACACAGACATTTTTTTATTAAGAGCTTCAGTAATTACTTTTACTAAGGAAAAACAAGCTAGAGTTGTTGAACAATTTTTTCTGAACCCAAACTGACTCTCCACGATTAGGTTATGTTTAGTTACAAAGCTATTTATTTTCCCATGCATTGCTTTTTCAAAAATTTTAGCAAAGATTGGGATCAGTGTAATCCAAACTAATATTATAAATGCGAAAGTAACTCTGTCTGTCTGTCTGTCTGTCTTTGCTTCACGCCTAAACTACTGAACCGATTTGTGTGAAATTTGGTACAGACATAGTTTGGAACTTGAGAAAGGACATAGGATAGTTTTTATTACAAAAAATAAAATAAAAAAATAATAATTATTCCGGACATACAGCGCCATCTATTGGTCAAGAGTCGGCATCAATTCAGTACTGAAAATTCATCGGAAAAATGTAAATAAATAGTAAAAAGGTATGAAAAATATAATATAATACAACTTTTAGTACATAGAAAATGCTCTAACGGAGTATAGATAATTCTATTAGTACTATATGTCGAGTTGGTGATCGCGCAATGGTGTCGATCGTTACACGAGTTCGGTTCATGTTATTGTTTAAAGTAAAAAAAAAAAAGAAAAAAAAGAAAAGAAAAAAAAAAAAGAAAAAAAAAAACTACTACTGCCACTATTCCACGCGAACGAAGTCGCGGGCAAAAGCTAGTAGGCCTATAATTACTCATATCAGAGCAGTTACCCTTTTTGTATAGTGGTTTAATTATAGACTCTTTAAGTTTCTTTGGGAAAATGCCTTGTTCAAATGAGAGGTTTATTAGGTAGCTAAGTGGGGATGTTATAATTTTTGCACTTAATTTAATTATTTTAGTGGTTATTTCGTCATATCCGGTTGAATTTGTGTTATTTAATTAATAAATTATTTTAATAATGTCAGTTTCATTCACAGGAGTCAAAAATAAAGTATTTGTGTTATTGTCAATGTCAATGTTGTTTACGTTATAATTATTATTGTTAGATTTTTGTGTGAGTTTGATAAAATAGTCATTGAATTGGTTACATATTATTATGTCATCAGGATTAGTAATTTTTTTATCACCGATTATTAATTCATTTATGTAGTTGTTGTTATTTAATTTGTTTGAATTATTTTTTATGATTGCCCATGTCGCTTTACATTTATTTTTAGCATTATTTAAAAAATTGTTGTTATTTATCTGCTGTGATTTTGATATGCATTTTTTTTAGATCTTAGTGTAATTACGGTATTTTTTCTTGTGGTAACCTTTACTTAAAGCATCGTGTTGATATGCGTAATATAAAGCTCTCTTCTTTATGCATTATATTTTTAGACCCCTACTTAGCCATTTGTTTTTAATGGGTTTATTGGTCTTTTTGACGAGTATTTCGGGAAAACACAATTTATAAAAGAGCGTGAACAAGTCGTGGAATAAATTAAATGAATAAATAAATTAAATTTCACTAAAACTTAAGGCTGCTAGGCAATCTAAAAAAATTGTTATGTTGCTCTTATCGTAGTCTCTTTTCATATCATACCAGAATTGTATAGCTTTTGATTTATTATTATTTATCTCTTCAACGTAAAAGGTTAATGATTGGCCGGTACCGTGATCGGAGAGAGCTAAATTATGTATATTGCATTTTATGTCAAGTGTGGGAACATTACTGGCTATTAGATCGATGCTAGTATTTTTCCTAGTAGGCATCCTAACATGTAGTGATATGTTATAATTATTTAGTGTCGATATTAATTCTTTCGAATATTTGTTATCTTTTAAGATGTCTATGTTCCAGTCCCCGCACAAAATAACATTTTTTTTAGCTTTGCGGGTTAGATTGCATAACAATAATTCAAGATTTTTAAAAAATATAGACACATCGGAATCTGGAATTCTATAAATTACACACTATAATTAAATTATGGCTCAATACTTCTATACCACAATATTCGAAGCAAAATTCGATGGCTAGTTCATCAGTTATCGGTAACGGATTAAAAATTACACCTTTTTTCGCTAAAACACATGTTCCACCGCGTTTCTTGCCGTTTCTTGTGTAACTGGCAGCTAAGTTGTAGTGTGTAAGAGCCAGATTACTTTCATGCCCTGATTTTATAAAAGTTTCACTCAGACAAATAAACCACTAACCAAAAAATGTTGAGGAAACAAGAGTATCCAGAGTTTGTTTTCTTCGATTTTCCGGCTGTCTGTACTCGGTGCAGCGCAGAGCTTCAGAAGCCGAGCTGGTACAATCTGCGTACACGCTCATGAACCCGGAGATGTCCCACAGTCTACCGATATGCGCTACGGTTTATATACCTCCTACGTACAGAGAGCTGGAGCCGAGGCTTTGACTTCTTCGGGTTTTGTTTCCTACATAACTTAACGTAACATAAAGCCTGTTATCTCTGAAGGGATCACAAGTGTATATTTTTAGGATTCCATACGTCCTTATGAAAAGACGGAACCCTTATAGGATCACTCGTGTGTCTGTCTGTCTGTTGTGTTCGAAGCAAATTAGCTGTGACAGACGGCACAGCTAATTTGCTTCGAATAGACTAGACTGATAAAGTTGATTGTTACACATGTGATTTCCTGTGACCCAAACACGGACGTGTAACGTAACTAAATGCATTTTGAATATCGGGGTTACTTTTGGGGGCAAACTAGAAAATTATCTCCGAAACTACCGAACCGACCCTAAAATTTTGAAAAAAATAATAGTAGTTCTTTACATACAGATTACAGGAAAACCTATAAGAAGTGTATGGTCTTAAAATAACGTCCTAAATTTTTGAATATCGTGCGTGCAAACTTACAATTAATGAACGTATGGAAGCATATTTTTTCAACTGCAAAGTTTGTTCCTGGGATGTGGGGGCACGGTAGTATCACCGCCAAGATGGGCCAAAAATAAAACCGGGAGAAAATGTTGTTAGCAGACTTAATAGTGTGAGACGTGGTGTTGCGGACACCAGCCCGTGTAATGCACTCATTTTGCGTACGGGTGGGGAAATCGATTATTCGATCCACCCCAGCTCCTCAAGGAAGGGGTCTCACGTAAGCTACCTGAGTTACCGAAGTACTTTGCTCTACAGGACAGTTGGCATTTATTTTCGTTGTTTATAGAAAAATATGTTAAATTAGTATGTATTTATTATACAACATATATATATAGGGGAAAGTTACCAAATATGGAATAGTATCCCTAATGTGGAATACCCGCATTTCTCGAAAACAAATACAGCTAGATGCAGTAGGCAGTGATCAACTATCTCTTTCTAACACTATACACGCGTACAGGTTTCAACTCGACAGTCGAGTGAGTGACATAGCCGCGGTGAGGCTGTTTTGTTTTTTTGCTGTCAGAAAACGATATTCTAGGATAAACCTGGATCAAATGCTTCATGTGCGAACTCTGGGCATATAATGATTGCGCTGGTGAAGAATTTCACCCCGGGTTTGTGATTATTTCAAGTAGTTTAAGTAACATTTTATATTTGACCAAAGTTCTTATAGTATCTCATAGAAATTAAGTTTAATTTTTACTATTCCATATTTGGGGTACCTATTCCATTAATAGATACCTTTGTGTTTATTTTGTTTTGGAGAAATTATAGTACTTATAATTAATAAATAATTTACAAGACTGTTACTATCCAAAGCGAAAATGTATCTCAGTTGATAATTACGATTAAAAGTTTTTGATTTTTTAAATTTGTTTTTTTTTAAGGGTAAAAAACAAAATGGTATTCCATATTTGGTTACTTTCCTCTACTAGCTTCCGCCCGCAGCTTTGCCCACGTGGCGTGTTATAAAACGTAGCCTATATCCTTTCCCAGGCTTCAGATCTAAGAAGAGGCTATCTACAGGGTTATTTTTCGAAGACCAGCCAAATTTAAGGGTGTGGTACAGACCATCAAACTGAACAACTTTCTCCATGGGACCACTATCGTAACCGCGAAAAATTTACCAACTGTCCCTTAGAAAACTTCGATACCTACTCGACCTAAACGTAGGGGACGGTTAAATTTTTATTCGCGATTACGGTGTTGGTCCCATGGACAAATTTGTCCAATTTGATGGTCTGTACCACACCCTTAAATTTGGCTGGTCTTTGAAAACTAACCCAGTATATCGTGAAACATACATTCACACAGATAGACAAACGGACAGACAGACAGAAGTTACTTTCGTTTTTATAATGTCGGGGAAGGATTAGTATGCATACCATTATTATTAAAGAGGATTACTTATTATAGCGGTTTTACTTGCCGTACGGTAGCAGTAAACAATAAAAACTGAAAGGATTAGAATAAAGTACATAGGTAAGTATCGAAATGTTTTGATTGTTCTATTTACTGCAATATACTGTATGACTATGTAATAAGAAACACGTGAGCAAGTTACGTAGAAAACATTGCGTGCCCAAATGTATCCCTGCTACCTTTAAAGTTTGACGATGACGACGATGACGACGATGACGAAGTTGACGACGATGACGACGATGTCGACAATGACGACGATGACGGCGATGACGACGATGACGACAATGACGACGATGACGACGATGACGACGATGACGACGATGACGACGACGACGATGATGATGATGATGATGATGATGATGATGATGATGATGATGATGATGAGCAAAGCAAGACCAAGACAGGTACAGGTCTTGGTGTTGCTTACTCGGTGTTGGTCTTGGTCTTGCTTTTTTGCAAGACCAAGACCAAGACTGCAAGATCAAGACCAATTTTGCTCATCACTACCTCTTCGTGCGCTGTCCGTACCCTCTCCCATCTTCATACGTTCGGGAATATTCGTAAGTCTTCGTAGATTGTCGGTACTGCTCTGGGTGCCTTCAAGCAGAAACCTAATACGCTGATAGTGGTGGTACGTGCTACGCACGACGCTTAGGTCTGAGCGTTGTACGTGTCTTAGTACGTGTGTGCGCGCCTGCGTATTACGAAGCTTGGGTAAAAGCATCATAACAACCGTGGTGTGTTGTACACGTGTATCGTTTACATAAATATTTAATTATTGAAGGTTTTATTTCTATTGCGTGTGAACTGCACACATGTTTTTTTCCGCAACAGTCTGATTTTTTGGTGCTAATCGGCCTGTTGAGTCGCTATTTTACATAGCTTGAGCTTTATTAGAGCTTTGTGAAATATTAGATGTATCATTATTGTAGGTGCTGCATTGCGATTCGGTAACCATCTCACCGTGAATACTTAGGTGAAGTGAGCGTGGAGTGAGCTGTCAGTGTCAACCCTGATAATCATACTCGTATGGGTTGATACTAGCGTTGAAATTATATAAAATGATCAATAGAATTAGCATAAAAATATTATTAAAACCTCGATATTGATTGTAAACGTATGCTTGGTCAAGCTCTAACATCAGTGGGATGACACTGACAGCTCACTCCACGCAAGTTTTCACGGTGAGATTTTTACAGGATCGACCGGCTGCTTAAAAAAATCACAAAATCGGTGGTAATTTTTAAACTAACAACTAAAACAATTCCAATAGCTTATTAAGAGGAAAACGAATCTATCTTCTTACTACTTACAACACAAACTAAACCTAGAACCTTACGTTAGTCTTATACTAAAAAAAAAACCGGTCAAGCGCGAGTCGGATTCGCGCACGAAGGGTTCCGGCAAAAAAAACATGTCTGTTGTATGGGAGCCCCCTCAAATATTTATTTTATTCTGTTTTAGTATTCGCTGCTAAAGCGGCAACATCATCTGTGAAAATTTCAACTGTCTAACTATCACGGTTCATGAGATACAGCCTGCTGACAGACGGACGGACGGACGGACTGAAAATACTGAAAATTGATTTACTGAACATTCAATTTCATTAGTTTACAGTTGGTTATAGTTATGACTACCATATTGTTTCTAGTATGTGATTGTTATTGGCAATGTGTAAATTAATTCAAGGTTACAATTTTATTTGGTTTAAAGGAACTTAAAGCACTTTTGGTGGGCGGTATGTTGGGAAGGATTATACCCGAATATAGTTATATGTAATGGTGGTGTTAATCGTTTAACTAGAAGCATGTCATAAGTAGTTGAAAATAAAGCTTTGAAGCAAACACACGTCTTAATCACTCCAGTTCCTGTGCCAACCGAAAGTGAACCTTAACACGCTAAGTAGAGTGTTCTTTGCAGATGACACATCATTGATATTTAAAGTAGACCGATGGTCACAAAATCTTGACGATGTGAATAACTCTATTCTTGAGGTCTAAGATTCGTTTACGATAGTTAATTTGGTACTAAATGAAAAGAAAACGAAATGCATTAGGTTTAAATTACCTAAAAAAAGAGAACTAGAACGCTAGGGAGACTAGGTCACAGCTGAAGTATTTTTCTATGAAGTATCTCACGAGCACTATCGAAATACCTACACGCTAAATGTCAGCCGCTGCTCCGAAATAAATGCTTATTTCAAGATACACTTGCTGGGTCAGCCACGACAGTCACTTTCGTATATTATGAATTTATTTTGTAAGCAATTGTTGCATTATATTCTTGGAACATTAAATAAATATATCGAGAAATTCATTGCACATAATAGGTTTCTCCGTGGACATAAAGCAGCGAGTTGGTGATCGCGTTACGTCTGTCCGTTCCACGATCGCTTTACAACAATCTTATCCGAACGCTTCTCCTACTTCTTTAACATTTTTATCAGAGTGGAAGGGAAATTATTAAAAAGTGGTGTATTAACGTTTGAGCTGGTACTGTGGGCGAGCTCGACGTGAGCCAGGATTGTGGTGCCAAAAATAGCGGCGACTAGCCCCGCAGCCCCGCTTGGCGGGCTCGCGGGCTGCACGATACACTGCCGGGACTGGCCCCGCAGCCCCGCTTGACGGGCTCGCGGGCTCGCGGGCTCGCGGGCTGCACGATACACTGCCGGGACTGGCCCCGCAGCCCCGCTTGACGGGCTCGCGGGCTGCACGATACACTGCCGGGATTGGCCCCGCAGCCCCGCTTGACGGGCTCGCTGCACGATACACTGCCGGGACTGGCCCCGCAGCCCCGCTTGACGGGCTCGCGGGCTCGCGGGCTGCACGATACACTGCCGGGACTGGCCCCGCAGCCCCGCTTGACGGGCTCGCTGCACGATACACTGCCGGGACTGGCCCCGCAGCCCCGCTTGACGGGCTCGCGGGCTCGCGGGCTGCACGATACACTGCCGGGACTGGCCCCGCAGCCCCGCTTGACGGGCTCGCGGGCTCGCGGGCTGCACGATACACTGCCGGGACTGGCCCCGCAGCCCCGCTTGACGGGCTCGCGGGCTCGCGGGCTGCACGATACACTGCCGGGACTGGCCCCGCAGCCCCGCTTGACGGGCTCGCGGGCTCGCGGGCTGCACGATACACTGCTGGGACTGGCCCCGCAGCCCCGCTTGACGGGCTCGCGGGCTCGCTGGCTGCACGATACACTGCCGGGACTGGCCCCGCAGCCCCGCTTGACGGGCTCGCGGGCTCGCGGGCTGCACGATACACTGCCGGGACTAGCCGCGCAGCCCCGCGCGACGGGCTCGCGTGACGCGGTTGTACGTGGTGCACAGGCAGGTTTTTCGTTAGTTAATAACCCGACAATGATGTGTGTTGGCGCATTTTTTATCAGGCCATATTTCTATTCTGGAATTTGGTATTCTGCGTGGTGTAATATAAATATCAGTAAATAATATACACCGCGCCGCGCGGGTGGTGCCGACGGCTCTGTCGCGGAAGATAATTATGTTGATTGATGAATTGCTCGTTTATACAATATCTGGCAGCTTGTAAAACGCACGTTTTTGCCTGAATCGTCACAAAACGCAAGTAACAGAAGGCTCATATCCAGAAGGCACGGTTAGTACCTAAGTCATGCGCAAACATTACGTAAAGCAGATCTCGAGTGGCGTCAGCACCTCAGTAGTCACAACTCCCAGGTTAACTTCAAGCGGATGAGTCTTCTCCGGCATGCATATGTTGTGGGTTAACAACGAGCACGTGGTTTCTGGAAGTTGTCTTGCTGGTTGCACCTGTATGTGGCAGCTATCAACATGATAGCGATCGTTGGTTCAGAACACTGGGCACTTCATATTTTTAAAAGTTGAGTTTTTTTTATTGAAGCGTAACTAGATTAGTAGTGAATAAATAATAAATGAATGGCTTGATTGGGTACTCGGCACTGAAACGTAATTGAACTTTTGAACTGAGTTGCAAATTAAATTAGTGCAAGCTTTATTATGCCCTTTAATTTAACGCGTCAGAAGAATTAAATAAATTACTTAGGTATACATTTTGATATAACTCAAATTAATATTAAGTATATTTATAACATGCTTCAGGCACAATATCTGTTTTTGTTACTCGACGCTGTATCATCCGAAAACTACACCCACTAGTGACCTATCTAAACACGCGGTAGCGTGTCAAGCCAAGCTCAAGCTAACAGAACTGGCGAGCAGCACCGTGTGCAGTATTACACGAACTATTTGGAGCCACTTTTAACCCTCTCATAACTCTAAAACTATTTCACATAAACATTTAAAATTTGGCTCATATGTTGAAACTTTCGAGTTACATATGTGCTCCAAATTTCATAAACACACCTCAAACGGTTATTTAGATATTAAGGTCCAAAAATCGACATTTTTATCACTGACTGACCAATAGATCGAAACGACCCCAGTTCCAGATGACCTAGAAAGTTCAGATATATATATATATAACCCAACTATATATCTACATATATAGTTGGGTAAATATAAAGCAATAAATCAGAATCTAGTAATTTTTTATCATTTTATTATAATTTTTCAATGAATTGATTCTATGTATGAGGAACACTTACTTATAGTGCCTGTCAAGGTGGACTGTATTTTCCTTAGGAATAAAATACCTGGTTTGATGATAAGTTGATTTATTCTTGATTCACAGTTTTGATTCACTTTTCACTTTTAAGAGACGACTGCAGCTGAACTATTGAACTACAATTTTGCGACTAACCACCCTGATTATATATCATTTTTACAGGGTGCAAGTAGTGGGAGGAGGCGAACACGATATATTTATTCAACCAATCACATTTCGTTATTCGGAGTTTAATCATGGCGGAGATCGGACAGGTTTCGACCTGTCCAAACCTGTACGAATGTGTTCGTGTCCTCTTTACAATGTCGTACTTTGACGTCTTACTTCTACAGGATAATAAAACAACCTATTCTGTCAACATTAGTAATTTCCCTACTATCAAATGGTTTTTATTTAATCATCCTTATGTCTAATCTTAATTTATATCATATACAATCATGAAGCGACGACGTCCGTAACATCCTCCCCCCGGCGCAGGGCTACCGTAGCCTTATCTTCCACGCAGAGGACGGCGAGCTTCGTCGTGGGTCGCCGAAGGATGCCCACCGTAGTCCTGACGTCGGCTGATCGCACCTTGCCGTCTGGACCGACGTACGTAGTCTCCACGACGCCTCGGGGCCACGTTCCTCGTGGCAATGTGGGATCGATGATGACAACCAGGTCACCAACACGTAGAGGTCGTCGTTGGTCGTCGGATGCCCCCCTGGGCACGAGCGTCGGCAGGTATTCATTTACCCAGCGCCGCCAGAAATGGTCGGCGAGCGCTTGGGCAGCTCTCCATTGCTTACGGCTGGCCTCCTCGCAAGGCCCAGTGTGAGGAAGGCCTGAGGAGGTCCCGATAAGGAAGTGGTTCGGAGTTAACGCCTCCGGATCCTTAGGATCAACGGAAACGTGAGTGAGAGGCCGAGAGTTTATAGAGTATTCGGCCTCTATCATTACGGTCAGCAGCACTTCTTCTTTTAGCGCCCGCTGATATAGTGTCGCTCCTAGCGCCGTTTTGACAGAGCGTACTAATCGTTCCCACGCTCCCCCCATATGCGGCGCCCCTGGTGGAATGAACTTCCACTTCATTCGGTGTGAGAGCCCGAAGTGAGGGAATTCTTTGGCCCATTTTTCATAAGCCGTTCGTAGCTCCGTGTCTGCCCCTCGGAAATTGGTGCCGTTATCCGAGTACATTACTCGGGGCCATCCTCGTCTCGCTGCCATTCTCCTTATGGCCATTATTGCCGAGTCGGTGGACAGACTTGCCACTAGTTCCAGATGGACTGCCCTAATCTCCAGGCAGGTGAATAGTGCTCCCCAGCGTTTCTCATGTCTTCTTCCTATGACCACTGTCATTGGCCCAAAATAGTCGATTCCGCAGTGAGTGAAGGGTCGCTGTGTCTTTTCTAGTCGTTCCATCGGTAGGTTTCCGGTGACCGGTTTTACAGGTGTCGCTCTTCTGATGCGACAGAGTTGGCATCGCTGCGCTATGGCTCTTACTGTAGGGCGTAGATTGACCACCCAATATTTTTGTCTTAGGTCATTGACCACGCGTTCATTATTTGCATGGCCGGCTCTTCGATGGGCGTCTTCTACTAGTAGTCTGGTAAATGGGTGTCTGCCGTGTAAGATGATAGGCATCTTCTTCGTGTCTGGAATTGCAGCGTGCCCGATCCTCCCTCTTACCTTGAGAATCTGGTTTTCCAGATAAGGGTCCAGTTTATACAGGCTACTGGATTTGGGCACTGGTCTTCCTTTTTCCAATAGTTTTGTCTCTTCTGCGTAGTCGTCGAGCTGCGCTTGTTTTATCCATGTCTTCTCGGCCTTTTCTATCAGGTCGACGGTCATCTGGCTGGCTCGGCTTTTGCACTTTTCCTTGAAGAGAAAGAGTACCGCTGTAGTTCGTATTAGCTTCTCATAAGAGGAGAATCTGCTTATGTCGGGCAGATAAGAAGCGTGTTTCTTTTCAGTTTCTGTGACCACGTAGGTCACTTCTTCTTCCTGGTCTTCTTTCTTGGCTTTCTCTTTCGGCCAGAGGTCTTCATTGTTATATAGAAACTCAGGTCCGATGAACCATCTATCTTCTGGTTTCATCTGTAGTTTATAATTAGGGCGCGTCGCATCGTCTGCCACATTTTGTTCTGTGGGCACCCATCTCCATTGACTGACGTCGGTCAGTTCTGCTATTTCACCCAAGCGATGTGCCACGAAGGGTGTATACTTGATGGCATCTTTTTCAATCCAACGTAGGACTGTTTGTGAGTCTGTCCAATACGTCACGCTTTTGGGTTTGTCTCGATGTTCCCTTGTGATTGTTTCTGCTAATCGTGCGCCGATTACTGCTGCCTGGAGTTCGAGTCGAGGGACGGTTACTGGTTTTAATGGTGCGACCCTTGCTTTTGCCGCAACCAGGCTCACTGTCACTCTTCCATTTGGTTTCAGGATCCTCCAATAGGCAGTTGCTGCGTACGCTTGCTCGCTCGCGTCGCAGAAAACATGGAGCTCTATTTCGTCTTCCGAGCTCTTCCCGTAGCACCTTGGGACGCGTAGTTTCGTTGCCACGCTTAGACTTTGAAGCCATTCCTCGAAATGTTGTAAGTCTTCTTCGGGAATCGCTTCATCCCATCCCACTCCGTGTCTCCATAAGTTCTGTAGTATAATTTTACCAGTGATAGTAAAATGGCTGATGAGACCGAGGGGATCATAGACGGCCATCACTGCTCCGAGGGCTTCCCTTTTCGTCGGTGCTCTGTCTCTCATCTTTACTTCGGGTGCTAGACGGCTAAGTCCTGTGTTGAAGCCTAACTCATCTCGTTCTGTATGCCAGAGCAAGCCGAGCGTCTTATCAGAGTTTTCCTGTCTCTGACCAAGCTTCACTTCGGCATTGAGCCCTCGTTTTTCTGTAATCACGCTGTCCACTACATTGGGTTTGTTAGAGCACCATCCGCGGAGGTTGAAGTGTGCGTTTTGATGTATCTTCATGACCTCTTGTGCTGTTCTTATGGCTTCTTCTTCTGTCGTGAAGCTATCGACGTAGTCGTCCATGTAGTGGCTCGACGTTATTGCTTGCACAGCGTTGGGGTATGTTTGTGCGTAAAGCCTCGCGTTGGCGTCTCTCACTGAGTGCGCGATGAATGGTGAGCACGAGGCCCCGAAGATCATTGATACCATCTTGTACTTCTTCGGTGGCTTCTCACGCTCTTCATCTCGCCAGAGAAACATTTGAGCTGCTTGGTCTTGTGGTCTTATTTTTACTTGGAGGAACATCTCCTGAATATCTGCTGTCACGGCTACCTGACGTTCTCTGAATCTGAAGAGGATTCCTGGTAGCGATCTCAAAAGGTCAGGTCCCTCTAGTAAGTGGTCATTGAGGCACACTCCGCTGTATCGGTGTGCCGCGTCAAAAACCAACCGCATCTTTCCCGGCTTGTTAAGATTCACGACCGGAAAGTGTGGCAGATACCATATTTTATTGTTTTCTCCCTCTTGTCCATCGCACTCTTGAGCGTAGCCTTTATCGAGGAGGTTCCTTACTTGAGCGCGATACTGTGCTGCGAAGTCTGGAGAAGAATCCATCTTCTTTTCCATCATTTTTAGTCTCTTCAAGGCACAGTGATAATTATTAGGCATCGGAGCGTCTTCGTCTCGCCATGGCAGACCTACTTCGAAGTGTTCACCAACCTTCTTCATTGTTCGTTGGACCACGTCGATTGCCTTTTGATCTTCCGGTCTGACTTTCTTCGCCAGGGAGACTCCTAGGGCATCAATTCTGAAGTGTGCTTTCACTATTTCTTCTACGCGCCGTACATCTTCTGTCTGTCTCTTTGCAGACACGTCGTAGATGTGAAGCACTAGTTGACCCTCCTTTTGAGTCAACATTGAGCGCGGCGCTGTTCCATGGATTACCCATCCCAGTTGGGTATATGAGGCCGCAGGCTCGTTCTTCTTGCCCATGCGTAATTTTCGAGTCACAATCAAGTGCCAATTGTCCGCACCTATCAATATTTTTGGTGTGGCTTCCTCAAAGAATGCATCCTGTTGTATGTCTCGAAGATGTGGATATTTAGTTAATATCGATCTATCCACTGTCTGACCATGAAGTCGCAGATCCTTTATTGTTCGTGCGCGTAACTCCTGGAGGTTCTCGTTCTGGCCACGAATTTGCAGCTTAACCTCTTGACTATGTTCTTCGTGTGGCTGTGAGGTCACTCCTTGTATTCTAAGTGTAGAGACTGGCCCTCTTACTTGGATACGGCGTGTTAAATCTTCATCGATGAGTGAGGTCGTCGATCCTTCGTCCATTAGCGCGAATGTGCTCACTTGACCACCTGGTCCATACAAGATGACGGGGCACATCTTTAAAAGTACACGATGTGGTGCATTACCTTTTGCTGAGACAGACATCACGGACTCTGCTACGGGTTTGACATCCGTTGCTTCTTCTTTTTGTTGCGACACCTCTCTTATGTCTTTGTGAAGCAACGCGTGATGCGGGCGGGTGCATGTCTCTTTGCCGCATCGTTTAGCTCGGCAGTGCTCTCGTTGATGGCGATTAGTAACACATTTAAAACATACCTTTTCTGTTCGTGCCCAATTCCATCTGTCGTCGACACTCATTTTTAAAAATTTGGCGCACTTAGGTACTTCATGGTCACCACCACAACACAAACATACCCGTTTCTTCTCTCCTTCCTTTTCTGATGTGGTGTAGATGACCTCTCGGCCCGCTTTTCTTTTAGTACTAGCTTGCACCACATTTTTCATTTCTCTCTTCGGTGCGGGCGTGGGCGTCGGGTTTGTGAAGGCGTACCTCATGGCACGGTCAGCCTCTCTCATCAGGAATCGAGACAATAGCATAATTTCAGGCTCACCTGATGTTTCCACAGCCTCAGAAGCGTAGTCACACCATCTTGCTTTCACGTGCGGGCTCAATTTTTCTACGATTTCACGCACTAACATAGGGTTACACAGGTATCCACGATTGTCCACGTTGGATAGCACACACACTATGTTTTGTAGTTTCACCGCGAAGGAGTTCAGTTCACTTGCTACACTAGTAAGTCGAGGTAACTTCTTTATGTCTTCCATCACGTGGTCCATTAATATTTCCGGCCTTCCATAGTACTGTTCCAGCGTTTTCATAATTGTTCGCGGGTCAGAAGCAGAATACAATAGCGCAGAAATAGTTTCCCTTGCTGGACCTCTGATGCAGTTCCTCAGTCTTGCTAGGTTTTCCATTGCGGTGAATTTGTAGACACTTGATGAGTCTTCATAAGCTGCCTTAAATGGTAGCCATTCCGTAGCCGCTCCGGTGAACAAGGGTAGTTCTGTCACTTGTCGTGGCGGCGGGCGTACACGCATCATTTTGTCTAGCGTGTCGGCCAATTGTTCGATACCTCTTCCTACTCGACGTTCCCCTCTTGTGGGCGAACGTGAGGTCGAACGTTGTCTCCTTCGTGGCATGGCAGGAGTTGTAGCGTCGACACATGTGTTCGGCTCTGCAGCGGTTTCTTGGGCGGTGGGATGCGGCGGCTGAGTTCTTTGTTCGGTGACTGGTGGGTGGCCTTGGTCAATACTTTGCAGCCACTCATCCACCCTGTCTTCACTCCTATGTCCGGAGCCCTCTTCGCGAGCCTCTGCCTCTGCTTCAATCGCCGATACTTCGTATTCGAACCGCTTGTTCACTAGAGCCTTTTCTATCTCTAATTGCTCGTTCCTTATTGCAGCAATTCTTTTTGTGCCTCATATTCTGCTAGTTTCACTCTTGCCACATCACTGCTGTAGGATTTTCTTGATCTAATCGTGCTTGCAGTGTCTCTTACCGACATATTTGCCGTCATTGTCCTGGCAGAGTCCTGTATTCTTGACTGGAGCGACGTGCTTGGAGTGGCGAGTTGTTCTTCACGCACTGTTACACTCGCGATCGCGGTTGCTCGACTCACCGGTACGCGATGAGGAGCTGGTGCGGTAAGCGCGGCGGACGCACCATCATACGACGGCGCAACCCTTCCCGTCGCGGCGGTGACGGGGGGTGCGGTCACTGGCACTTCATGCGGGGCGCGGGGCAAAACAGACGCAACCGTTGATGGTGATCTTGGCGGTTCTTCGAATGTTCGAGGACGTCGGCTGTCGTAGCCCGATTCCGCCTCACTTTCTTTCGCCGCAATACTTCTCGTCTTCATAATTACAGGAACACTGCACTATTTTCTTGATTTTCAACTTACCAGGCAAGTGATGATCCAAATAAATCCGTCTTCGAAGGACCAAACTGTCAAGGTGGACTGTATTTTCCTTAGGAATAAAATACCTGGTTTGATGATAAGTTGATTTATTCTTGATTCACAGTTTTGATTCACTTTTCACTTTTAAGAGACGACTGCAGCTGAACTATTGAACTACAATTTTGCGTTTTTTTTTTTTTTTTTGGAATGGCATCTCGCAGTTCAACCTATGAGGTTGTCGACTGCTTAACCGGGCTTGCCTGTGGATGCCTCAATAAATTAAGGCCTCCAGCCAGGGCTTAAAAACTTAAAAACTAAGCGACTACACGCTAAGGGCACCCCCTATGGGGTACGGACCTCGGCTTAGGGCGTCGCTGGGAGAGGGCAGCAAGGGACAGGCTGGATCGGAATTACTACAATTTTGCGACTAACCACCCTGATTATATATCATTTTTACAGGGTGCAAGTAGTGGGAGGAGGCGAACACGATATATTTATTCAACCAATCACATTTCGTTATTCGGAGTTTAATCATGGCGGAGATCGGACAGGTTTCGACCTGTCCAAACCTGTACGAATGTGTTCGTGTCCTCTTTACAATGTCGTACTTTGACGTCTTACTTCTACAGGATAATAAAACAACCTATTCTGTCAACATTAGTAATTTCCCTACTATCAAATGGTTTTTATTTAATCATCCTTATGTCTAATCTTAATTTATATCATATACAATCATGAAGCGACGACGTCCGTAACAGTGCCTGTAATGTAAGAATCAACAATCAACATTGATGACAGCCGGTCTTTATGTGGATTTTAAGGTCTTCACGTGAATATAATGAGTGGAATACCCTTAATGTTTTTAATCCAAACATATCAGTTTTAGTACTTATAACTAATAGTGTAGTCGACTCTCGTATTTATTACGTTATTAACTGAGATTAAGTATTAACTATTACTTCAATATTTAGCGCACATCAATAGTGTAAGATCATTACTTATAAATAATTAAATAATAGGTATTTCGGAGCACGGTGCACGGCGCGGCGGCCGTGGAGCAGCGGGGTGGGGAGCAGTGCGATAAAACCTTGACACGAACATGCCCGAGCGAGCGGTAGCTAGTGTTGTTAGGACATGACTTGAAAATGAGTTTGTAAGAGTAGCCTCTTTTTTGTACTGAGCCAGTACAATGTCCTACTTCAAATGAGGCGAGGCGTACTGACTTTCGGCGATACGTTTGAAGTTAAGAGTAGAAGCTCGGCGTCTCGACGATAGGTACGATTGAAGTTACGAGTAAAAATATGACATTTGATGTTATTGTATTCTGACTGAACTTTGATTTATGACATATTAATATTCAGTATCACAAAGTAATATGAAACAATTGTTTGTAAGTGGGTGTATAAGTATTGTAATATGTTTATTAAAATACCTATATACTTTAACTGCACAAACAAATAAAGCATCAATTCAAAACTGCAAAAGTTTTGAATTGATGCTTTATTTGTTTGTGCACTAGTCACAAATTCACTGTTTCAAAACAAACAGTCACTAAAATTCGCGCCTCACATCACGGCTCCTCACAATTCACAATATTTAGCAATGACAACATTTTCTCTCTCGCTCGAGACGCGGTCACGTTATCACGTAGTAAGGTGGATGGAATGACGTATTACTCTACTAATGTAATTTGACGCGTGTGCCTGGCTCCTCTCTGTCACCTCAAAGTAAAATTACGGAAAGTGAGCGAGAACGCGATAGCCGCGACATAAAATTTGAAGCAGTACATTTTATCTTATTTTATTTCATTTTATTTTATTCCTTAAGAAAACTTACAGCTATTATACAGATAGTTGACAGTTAGTGAAAGAAGGCCAATTAAATGTTTTCACAGACAATATTAGGGTAGCCAAGAAACAGTAGACAGGCAAGAGAAAGTAACACGTAGAGAATTAAGACAAGACTAAACAAGTCTAACTAAGACTAAAGAAGTTTTTACATAACATTTTTTTTAGTTTCGGAACACTGGTGGAGAATAAATCGAGATCATCGACACTCTGACACATCGAATTGTATATAATATTGATAGACGACAGAAGAAGTGAGATCTAAATGGGTGCGAAGTTCAATGGTCAGTCCTGAAATTTATTTATAAACAACATAAAATATTGTATAAAAACTAAAAATATTAATTACTTCTTATAACTTAGGATATTATATTGAAGCCTAAGGTCTGACTTGGCTAGTTTGCTTAGGTACCTACATACTACAACTGTACATTGTGCTTTAGGTACTTTCAGCACAATACAGACGTGTATGTATCACGTAGCCACGTAGTTACCTGCCGGCCGTGGTGATATATTAACATGATATATTAACATGTAGAATAATGATCGCGCACACTTGCGAAGCGTGGTACCGCCACATGAGTAGATAAACGGAACAGAGACAAAGCTTCAAACAAGTCGCGAGCGTAGCGTATAACCTGACGCTGCAACCAGGCTTGTCTCCTCACTAGGGAACTATAACCTGACGCTGCAACCAGGCTTGTCTCCTCACTAGGGAACTATAACCTGACGCTGCAACCAGGCTTGTCTCCTCACTAGGGAACTATAACCTGACGCTGCAACCAGGCTTGTCTCCTCACTAGGGAACTATAACCTGACGCTGCAACCAGGCTTGTCTCCTCACTAGGGAACTATAACCTGACGCTGCAACCAGGCTTGTCTCCTCACTAGGGAACTATAACCTGACGCTGCAACCAGGCTTGTCTCCTCACTAGGGAACTATAACCTGACGCTGCAACCAGGCTTGTCTCCTCACTAGGGAACTATAACCTGACGCTGCAACCAGGCTTGTCTCCTCACTAGGGAACTATAACCTGACGCTGCAACCAGGCTTGTCTCCTCACTAGGGAACTCTTCAACGGTTAGTAGCACGGTCACGAAAGTATGTTAGTTTAATTTTGATTTCAACACGATGTTTATCATGAACCTTGCTGCTACAACCAGCATTGCCTCCTTACGAGGGAACTCTTTAACGGTTAGTAGCATGGACTCGAAACTTTGTATTTAAATTTTGTTTACTAAACATGATCTTCACCATAAACTGTTGCTGCAGACAGCGTTGTCTCCTTACGAGGGAACTCCTCAACGGCTAGTTTCGCTAGATCCACAACCAGACGAAGTTATTGCCCCTGAGTTAACAGTAGGAACAAGTGACTATCGGTTTGATTTACCGGAACAAAATGGTTTAGTTATTGTATCATTCTATTTTTACAGAAAATGTCTCGAACAACACAAGAAATGCGAAAAAATAAAACTGCAGTGCGATTTTTTAACCATCTCACCGTGAAAACTTAGGTGAAGTGAGTGAGCGTGGAGTGACCTGTCAGTGTCATCCCACCTGATACTAGGGATTGATCAAGAATACAATCATTTACAATCATAATCGAGTTTTTAATATATTTTTCATGCTAATTCTATTGATCATTTTATGTAATTTCAAAGCTAGTATTTTAATTGTCAAAAACAAACAAAACAAACAAACCAAACATGCCTATTTTGTGGGGTTTTAATCTAGGAAAAAAAGACTAGCCCTTATATCGTGTGGCGATTGGGTTATCACATTAATTGATTTCAATTTTTCAATTTAATTCAGGAACAATTCACATTGTGTTTGAAATCATAAAAAATATAAAACTAACACATTCTTATTACAAAAAATCATAGAAAATTACAAAAAAAATAAAATAATAATAGGTAATAATAATAATATGGGCCACTATTTTTTATATTTTAAAATGTTTTCATATATGTCGGCGCGAGCGTGGGCGTAGCGATAACAGGGCCATCATCATAGTTTTATGGTACGGGTTCCATGAGGAAGGTGGGTACTCGGGCAAACCAGTAAAACGTAGTTTGAAGCACAAATCACAGTCACGTTTATTCGGTAATTTACAATCACTTACTACGAGTAACTTACACCACTAACACTATGAGTAGTAAGAACCAAAGGTTTGTACGGTGAACATGACAGTTCCGATTGTATGGTCTCAACCATCTGGCGTCAGCTCCGCAAGTCGAATGCCGGCCGCTCTCCAATCGGCTCTGTCCACGTGTAGAAAATGGCGCGAAGTTATAGCGCCACCTCACGGCGTTCACTGTACTAACCGATTAACCAATGAGAATTAAGTTCCGGTTTGACCAATATTTTGAAATCAACCGGAAGTAGTATTTTGATTATTTTGTCGTCTTGATATCGCTTGCGACGACATATATATTGTACTATTTAAAAATGTAATTTATATGTATTTATTTTAAAAAAGGAAATAATAACAAAAACATTTAAAAAAGTAATATTACAAACATTACAAGCCAATATTACTAACATTACACAGTCTCTCATGCACTACAAACTAATATCAGTCCCATTAACTAATATTTAGAAAAAAAAAAAAAAATAATAATACGTGGATATGTCATCGTCTATCGAATACAGACATTTCTCCAATAGGAATGCTTTAAGTCTTGACTTAAAAGAGCTCGTGTAAATTATAGTTTTTAAGTCCAATGGCAACCTGTTAAAAATCCGCACTGCTTGATATTGAGGACTATGTTGAACAATATTAAGTTGGGGTATTATATTGTTTTTAAAATCTTTCCTGCGTGTACTTTCTCTCAAATGTCTCTCCTCATCTGTTTCATACATATGCAGGTATTTTTTAAAATTCATCAACAATACTAAAACATAGAGGCTGGGTACAGTAAGAATTTTTAAATGTATAAAGTGTGGCCGACAGCTCTCTATTTGTGATTTCCGAACCATGGTTCGTATGGCTTTCTTTTGGAGTACAAAAGCTCTCTGGCAGTTATATTTAAAACTGTTCCCCCAAAACTGAACACTACATCTCAACCTTGATTCTATTAGAGCATAGTATACCATTTTGATGTTTTTGGTGTTTTATATCTATTTCATCCCTAAGACTGCGTAAGACATAACACGCTGAAGAAATATACGAATCAATGACATGCAATTCCCTTTTCCAATTTAAAAATTTGTCAATGTATACCCTTTACCTCATTAACTATGTCAATTTTAACTTCATTAAGTGCGATCGTCATACTGTCTTTATTACGAGCTGTTAAATGATAAATGATAAATGATTTATTTTCTGTAAGTAGGTTTGTACAAACACTTTTACATGTCAATCATATTTTTTAAACTAGATGAGGTCGGCGTTTCCTATCTGACTACTCTGAGAAGAAAGGCCGAAACAAACTCAGAGGTCACAGTCTCTTTTAAAGTCCAGACATAATCTTGGTCAGATCATGTGAAGACCATGCAGATTGGTGACTGAAATGGTCTTTTGAGTAAAGAACCACACAGATTGAGCGGACCAGTCCAGTCAGTGCACGCATTTGTCAAAAATTGTGTAGCTCAACTCAGAACTTGAGGAGCCTTACAATTCGACGAACAATACCAATGAAAGGACATTTGGGTAGGCCGCATAAATTACTCAAACTGCCAGACCATGATTAAAACTAACTAAGAAGGAAAAAAGAAAAAAGAAATGACCCACATAGTCTTCACACTCACAATAATAATAATAAAAAATAAGATACTATACAAAGTAAATATCCATGTCATTGTTTATATAAAATTCATCAATGTCAATGTGTATATAAAAATCCGGACATCATCTTTGATCTTTGAGGACCATGTAGATTGGTGTCTGAAGTGGTATTTTGAGGGAAGAACCACACAGATTGAGTGGACCTGTGCAGTCAGTGCACGCATTCGTCAGTAACCGTGCAGCTCAACTCAGAACTAAAGGAGCTCAACGATTCGACGAGCAATACCAAGGACAGAACATTTGTGTAGACCGCATAAATCACTCAAACTGCCAGACCATGATTAAAACTAACTAAGAAGGAAAAAAGAAAAAAGAAATGACCCACATAGTCTTCACACTCACAATAATAATAATAAAAAATAAGATACTATACAAAGTAAATATCCATGTCATTGTTTATATAAAATTCATCAATGTCAATGTGTATATAAAAATCCGGACATCATCTTTGATCTTTGAGGACCATGTAGATTGGTGTCTGAAGTGGTATTTTGAGGGAAGAACCACACAGATTGAGTGGACCTGTGCAGTCAGTGCACGCATTCGTCAGTAACCGTGCAGCTCAACTCAGAACTTAAGGAGCTCAACGATTCGACGAGCAATACCAAGGACAGAACATTTGTGTAGACCGCATAAATCACTCAAACTGCCAGACCATGATTAAAACGGAAACAATGACCCACATAGTCCTCACATTCACAATAATTAAAATAATATAAGACTTTAAACAGTAAATGTTCATGTCATGTCATAAATAGATATTTAGAAAGAAAAAAAATAACAAAAGTGTAAATCAGCAAAATAAAAAATAAACAACATTCACTGTCTAGACCTATTGGAGCAGCTCAATCCCAAGCGTTTTTGTCCTCAATATAGTCTTTTACAGTATAATAGGCTTTCTGGCATAGTTTTAGGGCTTTCTGGCATAGTTTTAGACAATGTTGTACTAAATGACATTACTTTGGTTTTTTCAGTGTTCATTATGAGCTTGTTACTTTCAAACCAAGAATTAAAATCTGTTAACACTGCATTAACCTTAGCGGAAAGCTCCTGTATTAGCTTCAACTATTGCGTTAGTGTTATCCGCAAAAACTGTCAGCTGTATGTCGGGAAATATTGTATTAATGTAATTAATTAAATCATTTGTAAATAATATAAACAAAATAGGCCCCACAATCGAACCTTGGGGTACGCCAGCCACTATATCTTGCATAGAAGATTTATTACAATTGCTATTACCATTAGCTTGCATATTACTAATGTCCACATACATTTTCCTGTTTCTTAAATATGAAGAGAAAAGTTGTAAAGCTTTGCCTCTCACGCCATAATGCACCAATTTTGCAATGAGTAATTTGTGATCAAATGTATCAAAGGCAGAGCTTAAATCAAGGAAAATGCCAGCTATCCTCTTTTTCCTATTCAATTTACTAATAATATCTCCCACTAATGTACAGTAAACGCTCAGAAGTCCTTAAGCACGCTAAAGCTCACATTGCCATGAACAGTACGAGCGCGATACAGTCAGTGCGTGTGCGAGTGATGTCTTAACATTCTGCATATAACACACACTAATGAACTGTCGTCGTAATAGACGAAATAGCATGATATTTCTGTTGCATTTACAATACGCGTCTGTTCTTACCATAGCATTGCTAAAATTCGGAAGCATCAAATATGTGCTGCTAGCTATTTGCGCTAAGCAACAGGTTCACGATCAATGAGGTCTGAGTTCGAATCTAAATTATTATTGTTAGCCGTTTTTTTGTTTCTTTGACACCATAATAATGTTAAGTAAAAACTTATTAGGTTTATGTTTATTTATAATGTATTCATGCTTATTATCATTTTTATAAGAAGCAAATATTAGTTATTGTATTATTATTTAAGTATTTATGTGATATTTAATTTATTTTTTCGGTTTTGGAAGGTGGAACTAAAATAGTCGTGCTAAATCATAACAAAAATGTTTATTCGTTTTATTTATTTATAAAATTAACAATTTTGATGACAATAATTGTGACGTCACATTCCTACTTAGATAAAAAGAACTTCTCTTCTAACCGTTCATAAGATTTTTTGTTGTATACCCACTTAGTCAATTCATAATAACATAACAAGGAAAGGATGTTCTAATAACACAAATATAACTAATTGTTGATACCCACTTATTAGAGGTATCGGTATTGAGTAAAGTTTATTGAAAAGTAATATATGATTTAGACTTTATAAACATGTTTTTTTTAATGTAACGTCACAATAAATGTATTGAGGTTATAGCTTAATTTTTCATTTTCTTGACGAAAAGAAGATTGAAAGTAAACCTCAATTGTTTAAGGTCATTAAATAATACGGATATGCTAATATTACTAAATATTTAGGTACACCGTCTAATTATAAAAAACAAAACATTTAGATATTAATATTTTGTATAACTACATAAAAGCTAGTTCTCCTAGCCCTGCTGCACTCATCCATCCCCACATATTAATCGCAATTCGACCTGACTCTGTATTAGGGCATACGTTTTTTTCACACCAGCGAGTGTTATCCTTGCGCCATAAATGAAGCCTACCCTTATGGCTGGATTTAAATGTCTTTTGATCTGAAAATATGGTAGTATTCCAGTCAAAATCTAAATAATCCCGTGCGAAACGTAATCGTTCTTGTTTATGTCGTTCTGTCAACAAGGGCTTCTTAGCTGGTCTTCTGTGCAAGCCTTCAGCGTGGAGGGCACGGCGAAGAGTTTGCGATGAGGTGTCGAATAGTTCAGCAAAGTGTCTCGTTGGTGTGAATCCATTAAATTCATACTCGCCCACCATATGTCGTCGCTGTGCCTCACTAATAAGCGCCGGCCTTCCACTTCGGCCTTTCTCTTCCTCGTATCTTTTGATCCAGAGACTTACAGTATTCCTCTAAAACAAAAAAAAAGTGAAATTAGGCAGCTGTAACAAAATACTAAAGTGACTTAATTTTAATATAATATAATAATATTTATTTAATATAATACGTAGGGCGCTCGAAAAGTTTTGTCCTTCAAGGTTTCTAGCAATCGTAACTGATTGTAACTATCATTTCTAAAAAGTGCGGGAATAAGTAGGCCGGAGCGTGCATCGACATGTCCGTGCGGTCAGTACTTTTTGAGCACAGAACGTAATTAAATCGAAAATGGCTACGTGGACAAAAACTGAATATCGCACGGTTATCCGTTACATTTTTTTACGCAATCTATCTGAAGATGAGTGTTTCGTAGAAATGTCTACTGTATTGGGCGAATATTGTCCATCCTTAAAGACAATAAAGCGGTGGTATAAACAATTCAAAAGTGGTGATTATAGTGTGGAAGACGACTCACGTTCTGGTCGGTCAGCAGAAGCAGTGACGCTTGAAAACATCACTGCTGTGGAGAAACTACTTAATGAAGACAGGCATATCACTTATCGGCAAATTCAGGAGCTCTTACATATTAGTGCATCATCCGTTCATGACATCCTGCACAGTCATTTACGAGTAAGAAAAGTTTGTACGCTTTGGGTACCCCACTTAATGACAGAGGACTTAAAGCATACGAGAATAGATTGGTGTAAAAAAATACTCAAGCGTTTTGAAAGTGGGGCATCTGAGGATGTTAACAGTATCATAACGGGCGACGAAACATGGTTATACTACTTCGATGTGCCAACAAAAGCGCAAAGCAAAGTTTGGCTTTTCGAAGATGAGGATACACCGGTGGAGATCCGCAAATGTCGCTCGGTGAAAAAAAGAATTATTGCTGTTTTCTTCGGTAAACGTGGTATTGTGGAAAGAGTTGTTTTAGATAAACAGCGCACGGTCACTAGTGCTTGGTATACAGAAAAATGTTTGACTACCGTTATTGAAAGACTTCGGAATTTGCGACCAAAGTCAAGGCTTGACATATGGATCCTTCATCACGATAATGCTCCTGCGCACAAAGCAAAGAACACTATTGCCTTTCTGGTCAAATCTGGGCTAACTATTTTGGATCATCCTCCATATAGTCCAGATCTCGCCGCCTGCGACTTCGGATTGTTCCCTGAAATTAAAAAACGTCTGAAAGGAAGACGTTTTTCAACTGATGAAGCGCTTTTAGAGGCGTGGGAACAAGAGTGTGCCAGTCTCTCTGAAGAAAGATGGAAGGGCTGGTTTGAAGAATGATTTTGGCGTATGTCGAAATGCATTGACTGTGGTGGAGAATATTTTGAAAAACTTTGAAAGGTAACGGCTGAGGACAAAATTTTTCGAGCAACCTACGTACCTATTCAAATATTACAACTTTGCATTTATAAATCCAATAATAAACACTAATTATTTATCTTTTAGGCCTCATGATGGACTTAATAATCAATAAAAAGAATCATCCATTGTCAACAAATAATAGGTATTTTCAAATAAAAGTTTAAGTTACAATTCATTCATATTAAATACTCACATTCAGTCCGGTTTCATTAGATATTTGTGTTCTATTAAGACCACTTTTATGCAGCCCAATAATCGTCGCCCCCGCCTCAATATTAATATTTGCCTGCATTTTGAGAATAATCAATACCGCTATCTATACCACACGTCACTAACCAACAACTACAACTAAAACGACAACGGTTAAATATTCATAAAAATCATGTCTACCTCACAGAAATCTAAATTCTTTATTAAGTTTTTTACGATCTACCTTCTTAACTTTACAAAATGTGTGAACAAAGCGAACAAGATAAAGAATATTATATTTCTGTCCCATTTCTTCCAATCGAGTAAAAACTTGCAAAAAGTCTACATATTCGGCGTGAGATTCGAACTCACGGCTCACTGATTCGCGCACCTATCTGAAGGCGCTTAGCCGCTAGGCCATCTTGACTTGTATTTTTACGTTGAAATTATGAAGTACAATCACTTGTTGACGACAATAATGATACATGTGTCTATTCTTGAAAATAGAAGGTCGTAAGTCAAACAAACTAAACGTCAAGCTAATGCTTTGTGAGAATGCCTATGGACTTTTGGAGGCCACTGTATATATCGTGTCCCCTGTTCCGACATTTTTTTGGTATCCAAATTGTCTCACGTGCAAAACCTTGTTTAAATTTAGATGAACTACAAGTCTACTCTTAATAATTTTTTCAAAAATTTTGGATAGAATGGGGAGCAAAGAGATAGGTCTATAGTTTTGTGGATCTGTTTTAGAGCCCTTTTTGTGGAGTGGAATAATTTTTGCTATTTTAAACTGTTCCGGAAAGATACCCTCTGAAATGCATTTATTGTAAAAAATAGTCAACGGTTTAGCTAATATATCTAAATTTTCTTTAATTACTGTTATTGGAATGTCGCCATAGCCACATGATTTCTTATTTTCCACACCATTAACTATTTTCACCATTTCATTATGAGAAACAGGCGCAATGACCATGTCATTTTGAACTCTTTTAGTGCTTTGTTCAAGAAATAAATGGGGATCCAGATTCTTAATATTACTCAAAATACATTTATGGCTAAATTGATTTACCAATACGTTTGCAACGTATAAGGGATTTTCCATAATTTTACCGTCAAAAGCAAGGGAATTTCAGAATTCGGGGCTTTTATTTTATTGAAACCACGTACTGGGTATCCCGTTAGTAGTACGTATACCAAAACTTATCAAATTATAATCAAGGGTATAGTCGCAGGATTTTTTTTTTATTTAGATGATTTTAACACATGATGTGAATACCACGCAAGTTTCATTTTGGGTTATTCACATCAAAACAATTTCATTTACCTACTTGCGTAAAACAAAACCAAATGCAATGGTGCGGCTCGCTACTCAGAAATAATACAATATTGTATTGTATTGCTGATTGAATTTAGACCTAATAACCATGACGATAAAATTCCTATCATCATAAGCAAACAAAGATTGCCGAGGCGCAATTGCTTTCGTAAACTGAGAAGAAAGCAACGTTGCGTGGTTTGTAGTTCGACTTTTTCGTCTAGACAAAGTAAGTGTAGGTAACAATATTCGTAATCACTTCCGCATCCAAAAGATTTATTGTGCAAGAAAAGGAAAGAAATATTAGATCATCCCACTTCCAGTGTCATATTTTTTATTTCCAATATTTATGTATTGCGCAATGGTATGCAATAGTTAATACATATGTTGTCTTATACAATCATGTTAGTCTAATTTGGTGTGTTGTATGGTCAAGACGTGCATTGATTTAAAATGGAAGATTAAAAAAAATCTATTAATGTAGTGGAGCAACGTATATTTCTGAAGTTTTGTGCTTTACTCAACTACTCTGGAGGAGTTGCGCACGACTTACTGGTAAAGTGTGTTGGTCGTAACGCCTTAAATAAAAGAACCGTACAGCGATGGCTTGAAATGTACAAACAAGGAAGAACCACAGCTGAAGATGAGCCGCGAGCACCTCGATCATTATCATCGACTAGATTAGAAGCAAGGGACAAAATCAAGGAAGCACTTCGTCAGTCACGTAGGGTCAGTGTCAGTGATCTCTCCACTCAACTTAACATTCCTCATTCCACTATACATAGAGTACTCACGGAGGATTTATGTCTGGTCAATAAAAGTGCAGTGTGGGTGCCCCACACTCTGAACACGGATCAGAAGGAGTTTCGTTATGAGACTGCGCGTAGCCATTTATCGTGGTATCGCCGTAAGAAAAATATACTTAATAAATTCATATGCCTTGATGAAACTTGGGTCGAATTTTATACTCCTCGTCAAAGACATCAGTCACGATGTTGGGTGGAACCGGGCACTTCAGCTGAACATTTACCACGTGCAGAGCTACATGAACGAAAAATACTACTAATAGTAGCTATGGATGTCAGAGGCATTGCTTTTTGGAGAACTTATGATGAAAATACAACTATGACTGCAGAGCGATAGAAGTCATTTTTAGAAGAAAATATTCCTATTTGGGCAGACGAACATTATATAACGAGTCCTATAATTTTACATGATAACGCCAGACCGCACAAATCAAAAATAGTTCAGAATTTAATTGAAGATAAAGGATGGATTGAAATTATTCAGCCGCCATATTCCCCGGATATGAATCCTTGTGATTTCAATTGTTTTGGCCATGTGAAGAGGAAATTGTCGGGTACTCGATACAATAGCAAAAAGGAGTTAGATATTAAACTAGAGAGCATTATTGATGAATTAAATGAAAGTGATACTTTAAATGGTGTTCAAGATTTGCCAGCAGTCTGGGAGCGGGTGATTAATAGTGGTGGAGATTATTGACATAGTATAAAGAGGGGAAGTAAGTTATCTTCATACAATTATGTGTACATACAAATACTACATAGTGCCTATCAAAAAAAATACAAAAAACTGACTAGTAGGTATATAATTATACTAGTCCGTTTTTTGTATTTTTTTTTTATGATGATATATATGATATACGAGCTCTTAGTCTATACAGCGTGTAACGGAAAGGGGGTATCAACCATGAAGGAGGTGAATGTGCTCATGAAACTCAACAACTTTCCCCAAAGAACATAGGTCGAAATATGAAAAAAAAATTTGGCCCTCCCTTACAAAACTGACTACCAGCTGATTGATTTACTATGGGAGGGCCAAATTTTTTTTTCATATTTCGACCTATGTTCTTTGGGGAAAGTTGTTGAGTTTCATGAGCACATTCACCTCCTTTAGGGTTGATACCCCCCTTCCGTTACACGCTATATATATATAGTTACTTCGTATTATTTGGTTGCAAGTTATAAGATCAGAATGCCTCGTTTCAATTACAGTACTATGGAATATACCGATATGATCTTAATTTATGGTGAGTGTCAACAAAACGCGGCCCTAGCTTTAAGATCAATAAATGAAATCTTAAAAATACAGTTAGCTATCTCATTTGATATTATGAAAACGCTACACTCATTCTGGGGAAGATGGTTAAAAATAAAATGTCCTTTATGATAAACGGTATAACTATCTTATAAATTCTCAACTTTCTGACTAATAATATTGAACAATCGTAATTGGCTATTTTGAAGCGCAGTAAATTATGATAATGACAGAGTGACGTGCTAAGTCACTCCCGAGCATGCGGTGCCAGCTTCTGCCGCTACGAGTATCTTGTAGACTATTAACCCGTTGTTATGATGACTCGTTGTCGGTCAAAGTGAACTTGTCGAGTGTTGTGTCGTGCGTGCTGAAGCGGTGACGGTGTGCTTGGTTATGTGTGAATATAAGCTCGGAGAATAAGACAGTCAAAGATAATAAAAAATCGTGTTCCATATACTTATTTTAACATATTCAGAAAGCAAAATACCTAGGTATATTACAGATATAGGTGATTAGTCAGAGCAACTTACGTATTCTCTCCGCTACCAATGTGTAATAATTTGCAATACGCTCTTAATATATATTCAATCAGTTTACAATAGCTGAAATATCAGCCAAGTTTTCGTCGCAGCAAATTGTTTCGTTACCGTTTAATACACAGTGTAATAAAGTTTCTTTTACTTACAAAACGCACGATCGTCTGGCACACGAACGAGTCGCGCCATAGAGAAGCTACCGCACAGAGTGCACACACCGATGGAGTGCACAGTGGGAGGAGAGGTCAATAAGTGAGTGCGCGACCCCTCGCTCAACGTGTCATTAGCGTTCATGAACTGACACAGGAGACCTACAGCTAATGATGCACGTAACGAAATCATGTGGGCTGTAACCCCCGTATTTAGAAATATATTATATATGAATTATATCAGTTGTCTAGTTCTCACAGCACAAGCTCTGCTTAGTTTGGGGCTAGATAGCGTTGTGTGAAAGTTTGGAATATTATTATTATTATTAATATGGGGGTAAGTGTTGCGGCGCAGTAGCATTCGTGATGTTCGGTGATTGGCTACTAACATCTTGCCAGTCGCTAATGAGGCACATACTCCATAATACATCTTCTAATAGAGAAATCTACGTTGACGGTGAGTAGATCACTTGCGTTTGCCTCCCGGCACCAGGCAGCCGCGGTGACCGTCCGCAGACATCATTTATAAGTCTTATAGCACCCGAGCTTGCACTCATATAACTTGTGATATTGTTTCTCTCGGCCACATGGCTTCCCGCTTCGTCTATTTTCTTCTGATTAACTTTATTGCGCATTCTAGATGGAGTTTCTGGAATGTTTAGCGAATGCTCGCAGTTTCGTGTTGGTTCACTACAGATCATGACCAACAGGACTCACAACTTGGAATATGTTGCCGAGTCTAGTTATTACACGCGCGTCTTACGCTTTGTTTCACCTTGTTATACAGCCCCTGTGACTGAAGTTCTCTCATGAAATAGGTTATATCCTTCGTAATCTTTTCTCTATTTACTTATCGTTAGGTTCCTAATCTATTTCATTTGTAAAGCGAACTCCAAGAGGATTATTGAGTACTCAGAACCAAATCATCCTGAATAGATTTTGAAAGGTATAAAGCTGAATTGATTCTTAAATCAGAGAGCTTTCCTATTTCTCGTGAACTAACCTAGATACACGAGACAGAGGCGCGCACGGCAATGGGCTAGACTGTCATTACAGCAGCATCGTGGCATACATGTAGCTGAGAGGTCTTCGCGGATCGGTACGTCAACGCGCGTGTGGGCGCGAGCTTATCATGATTTCATTACATCGAACGTGCCGTTGTTTTGCTGCGATCAGTAATAGGAAGAATACGTGGAGTGTGTGTTGTGCGGCCGTCGTGTGTTGAGTGTGTGATGTACATCGCCGGCTCGATTCACGTCGCTACTCGCCGCGCTGTGACCGCGCCGCGTTAGATGCCGGCGAGAACGTTAGCGCCTCTTCGTGAGCTGGCAGCGCTTCTCGTTGCAGGAAGGAAATCCTCGTGTTCTTACAACGTGTTTGAATTCCATGCGGCACGCATACTAATGGGCTCTGCTTGGTTTGTTAGCGATAATTTTTCAGCTCGCTGTGAATTCAGCAGTTGATTGCGTATTGTTCTTTGAGGCTTCACAATCATATTTCTGATATTTTTATTTGATTGATATTTATTTTATTTCATATACATACATATAAATTATATTTTTAAATATTAGATTATGAAAAAATATATAAAAACATTTAAAATTTTGAAAAATAGTAGCGCACTGGTATCGAAACAGGGTTGGACCCTGTTTCGATACCGGTGGTGAGGACTCTAGAGAGAGTAGCCTTCTAACAATGCGAGCCGTGTTAAGAAATACCACTTTCTGAATCAAGCTCTTGATCCAGCTGTCCAACGAGAACCTCTTCAGTGCTCGAGGCTCTTGGCTATTGACTCTTACGACTATCGGCACAATGATGACTGAGTCTCTTCTCACATTTCACCAACCTTGCGATCCAACTAGTGAGTTTTGGATCTGTTATTGAAATACTAAAAGTAAGAAATGGATTGAAATATCAATCTGGATCAGCAAATTAAGGATTGGGATCGAATATAGAAAGCGGCCGTTAGTGGGATCGATCTACTTATCCGTTACTTTAAAGCTCATAAATACAGGGTGGCACTTGGAGACATCGACGCGCAAACACATTCTGGACCATTGAAATGGTTCGTCGGTATTTTTGATACTTGATATAATTATATAGGGTGACTGGTAATTAGTGACCGACACTTAAACACATGATTCTACTCATGACAACAAACAAGTTTTATATTGGGACAAAAAGTGAAATGACGAAAAAAAATCAGCTGTTCCCTACATTTTGACGACTCGTACGAACTTAAATGTAGGGAACAGCTGATTTTTTTTTTCGCGATTTCGGATTTGTTCCGATAGTAAAAGTTGTTTGTTGTCATGAGTAGAATCATATGTTTAAGTATCGGTCACTAATTATCAGTTACCCTGTATTAGGTCTTTACCTATGAAATTGCCGTTCTGCAGTACTGGCCATTTCAAATCAAAATAATTTTTGTTTGGCTAAGAATTCTAATTTCAAATTAATTTTATTTTAAAAACATGGAATTTTGTTTCCAAAAGTAGTCATTTGTTTATTGATTAGTGTTACATTTTCATCGCATTTCAATCTTTTTCGTCATCATGGATACGTTAAAAATTCGAGTAATTATGGAACATGAGTACCGTCGTGGCAGCAACGCGGCACAAGCGGCACGCAACATCAACGACGTTTACGGAGCTAACACTACAAACCAACGCACCACCTGTTATTGGTTTGCTCGCTTCCGTTCTGGAAATTTCGACCTCAAAAATGAACCTCGCGGTCGTCCGAAGACTTTGGTCGACAGTGACGAATTAAAGGCGATTGTGGAAGCTGATGATACACAATCTACGGCTGAATTAGCAGCAGCTTTCGACGTTAGCGTCAAAACAATATTGGTCCATTTGCGTCAAATTGGCAAGGTAAAAAAGCTTGACAAATGGGTGCCCCACGAACTCCATGATCGCCAGCGCCAAGTACGCGTCGAGACGTGCCTTGCACTGCTCAACAGACACACAAATGAAGGAATTTTGAACCGCATTGTTCTGCGATGAAAAATGAATTCTGTTTGATAACCGCAAGCGCTCAGCAAGTTGGTTGGATCCTGGTTCAGCACCTAAACTATGCCCTAAACGAAAACTTACCCCTAGAAAAGTGATGGTCACTGTTTGGTGGTCTAGCGCCGGTGTGATTCATCACAGCTTCTTACCAAACGGGGTGAACATTACTGCAGATGTGTACTGTGAAGAACTGAACACAATGATGGAGAAGCTGGCACATCTCCAACCAGCATTGGTCAATCGCTCGTCTCCGCTGCTCCTGCACGACAACGCGCGACCTCATACTGCACAGCAGACGGTCTCCAAGTTGCAAGAACTGGGGTTGGAAGCTCTCCGTTATCCATCCTACTCACCAGACCTTGCGCCTACAGACTACTACTTTTTCCAGAATTTGGATAACTTCTTGGCGGGAAAAAAATTCAATACCGGAGAGGCAGTACAAAATGCCTTTGAAGAATTTGTTGCCTCCCGTCCAGCTGATTTCTTTAAGAAGGGCATCAATAAACTGCCACTGCGTTGGCAAAGAAGCATTGATTGCATGGGTGATTACTTTGATTAATACAAATAAAAAATACATGAAAAAAATTCGTTAAAATTTTTTCATACAAAACGGCAATTTCATAGGTAAAGACCTATTATATTTACTATACTTTTTTATATTTGACTAGCGACCCGCCGCGGCTTCGCACGGGTGCAACGGAGAAACACTGATAATTTTAGAGCCATTATTTCTCGTAAAAAGTATAGGATAAAAAATGCTTATTGTGGGTTATCCCTAAGAGATAGACATATACCATCGCGGCCTTTTTTGTAGACCTTTTTAAGGTGTACAATACTGTAGTACATTATTTTGATCTATCTCGACGGGTTCAGCCAGCGTTTACAATGTAAGCGCAAAAAAATGTGTTTATTTACGACATCACATTAGAAACCTCTAAAATTATCAGTGTTTCTCTACTATATTATGCATGTATTATAGATATAAACCTTCCTCTTGAATCACTCTATCTATTAAAAAAAACCGCATCATAATCCGTTGCGTAGTTTTAAAGATCTAAGCATATATAGGGACAGACAGACAGGGAAGCGACTTTGTTTTATACTATGTAGTGATTTGTTTATCTTTCCCGGCTTTCACGAGGTTCTCATCATACGGGACCGTTATGTGCGGCAGTGGCGGCAAGCCTGTTGTTCTAGTGGTCAGTGGCCCTGACTACTATATTTAAGGTCGTGGGTTCGATTCCCAGGTCAAATGTTTGTGTGATGAGCACGATCATTTGTTCTTTGTCTGGGTGTAATTTATCTATAATATGTATGTATTTAGAAATATATATATGTATGTTTATCAGTTGTCTAGTACTCATAGCACAAGCACTGCTTAGTTTGGGACTAGATGGCGTTGTGTGAAAGTTGTGGAATATTATTATTATATTATTATTATTATTATGTCAACAATCATTACGCACCGCTCTACTCGATCCACCACCACTATATCAGGTATATTGGCAACAATAGTCCTATCAGTGATGATAGATCCCAGTTCAATGTGATATTTCTATTTTCGAGAACTAAACACAATGCTGTATTTCAGATCAAGTTGCTGATGGATAATCCTGGCTACAAGGTTGTATCTATACAAATATTCTTCGTTAGCTAGGTGAGAGTCAATCAATCAACTCAGCCTATCGCAGTCCACTGCTGGACATAGGCCTCTCCCAGACTGCGCCACAACACCTTGTCCTCCGCCTTCCGCATCCAGTCTACCCCAGCCACCTTCTTTAGGTCGTCCGTCCATCTAGCTGGGGGACGTCCCGCACTACGCTTGCCGATACGCGGTTTCCACTCCAGGACTCGTCTGCTCCACCGGCCATCGGCCCTTCGACAGACATGGCCAGCCCACTATAATAATGATAATAATAATAATATGTTTATTTCTCATTAACGTTTACATAAAATTAATCAAGACAGACAGAACACTTAAAATAAAAACATTTAACAAACTGATATATTAATGACCCCCATGCTAGGAAAATCCTGTGTTATGAGGGCATTCGTCCATTATGCATTAAAGTTAATGTTTTTGGAGTAGTATAGGTATATTAAAATGATGACTGCCTATGTGTGATGGGGTTTGTATGTGGAGGGTGTCCGTGAAGGGAAGTGTGTGTCTCAGAAGGAGATGAGTGTATGGGGGTGTGTGAGGTGATAATTATGGTGTGTGTGTGTGTGGTGTATGAGTATAGTGGGTGTGATGTGCTTGCGGCTATTAAATTAGTATGTAAAAACAATATAATATATGTATGAATGGTAGAGAAACGGTTTCCAATGAAATTATGGAGTGTACCAAAAAAAAAATAAATAAGTGATTACCTGATGGTTATTTTTGTTAACAGCGGTTGAACTGTCATTTAAATTGTGGTTTCAATAGTTCTTCTGTTTCGTCATAGTTTAGCGACATAAGGTATTCTTTCGTTTTTTTTCTGCATTTATGAACGTTTAATGAGTGTAGGTTAAGTTTTGTGTGCAATTTATTATAAAGTAGAGAGCTCAAGAATGGATAATGACGTTGAGCGAAAGTCGTATGTACAAGAAGCTTGGGACAAGCAGGAATTGGTCTTCTCGATGGAGGGAATCTTTTTGTTGCAGTAGGTGGGAGGGCAACGTGTCTACGCATGATTGTGTGGAGAACAAACTGCTGCCTCACTGTTACAGTTTTGTAATCAATATATAACTGACGCGTCGGATAGCGAAAAGGCTTACCTAGGAGAACTTTGATCACGGCGCGCTACGCACGCTCCACCTTCATGATAGTCGTCTTTGCCGCCCCACCCCATGCCGTGATGCAGTACCCCACAATTGATCCACAGAGTGTACTGTAGACCATTTTTAAAGTGTCAATGTGAGCTGATAGTCTAAGTTTTTTAAACACGAATATAAGTTTTCTTATGCGTGATGAAAGTGATTGAAGGTGAGTTTTCCAGGATAGACAGGCGTCAAGTTGCAGACCGAGATATTTTATCACCGGGACCCTGGTTACGGTAGGGCATGCACAGTCACTATCCTGGATGTCACATTGGTGTGCTTTGACTTTTATTGAGTGTTCCGGGGGTTGCGCGGAAGGTCGAGCGGTGAAAGTGATTATTTTTGTTTTCTCAACGTTTAGAGGGAGGCTGTTTTTGGATAACCAGAGAGTGACTTGCCTCAGGACTGCTTCCGCAATTTTCGTAACTGTCTGCCAATCCCGACCGTATGCTATAATCGCCGTGTCATCGGCATAGGTCACTATACTTGCTGATGGATGGGAGAGCTCACAGAGCTCATTTACGTAGATAGAGAAGAGCAAAGGACTGACTAGGCTACCTTGGGGCACACCGAAATCTATCGACTCATCGCCGCTCACGTGATCTGCGATTTTGACACATTGAGTTCGACCGGAAAGGAAGCTCTCGAATATGCTGAGAGCCTTGCCACGCACCCCAATTGATTCCAATTTTGATAGGAGAATGGGAACAGAGACAGTGTCAAAGGCTTTGGAGATGTCCAAAAACATGCCCAGGCACTTCATTTTTTTATCAACCTTGTCTACAACACAGTTAAGTAAAGTAGACACAGCATCCTCAGTGGATAACCCCCTTCGAAATCCGTACTGATTCTGTGATATAATTTTATATTTATTTACGTAGTTGTTAAGGTTCTTGTGTAGATTTTTTTCTAAGATTTAAGATAACGATGGCAGTACTGAAATTGGGCGATAATTATGGACACTGCCTCTGTCACCTGATTTGTAAAAGACATTGTCCACTTAGTATGGGACTTTGGCTCGGCGTGAACAGACACTTTAAGTATAAATATAATACAGGTCTAATAGCTAATTCCAGTAGGGAAGAGAATATTGTAATAAGATTGTATCATGATGCTTGTAAGACTTGTTTTGCTTACTTGTTTTTTTTTTAAATAAGCACAATTTGTATTCATACATTTTATTATTATTCTGACTCATATGTTAGTAATATGTTGTCTAGAAACTGGGCAAGTGGATATATATTATTATCTTGGTACCTTACCCAGCTTGAAAACCAAATCATAGTCATCTCATGAGCGCAGCAACCCACTGTTCTTCGGTCCACTATACAATTGCAGCAATAGGTACTGCTTCATTGAATTTCGTCCCTGACTGTTATTTTCGTGTAATATATACACGCATGCGGTATCAGTGTCCATTTTCAAAGCCAAAACAATACTTGCAAACAATAATAAGAGTAAAACGAGCTAAACAATATTCGATAGAAACAAAGTCATGGCATGACAAGTGACTTGAAGTGACAACTCACATTATGTCAATGTCAGTTGTCACTTCAAGTCTTTTTTTTAATAATCGATTTATATTAGATTAAAAATCGAATTTAATGACCAACTACGATACTTTTGTTTTCCAATTATATGGATAAAACATGTTTGAGTGAATGTACGTGATTACAAATAACAGCTTTGATTGACTGTAGACTCTAGACTCTTATAAGAATGAGGAGGACATAGTAAAACTTAAAAAATAACAATTAGAATCGATTTATAAATTATTATTTTACAAATGGCAACACCGTAAAGGTCGAGTACTGTCAATATGTCGAAGAGTAAAACAATTTCAGTACTTTTTAAATAAACTATTCGTGGGCGCAACTTGATACAAAAAGTTAGAATAAATAAGCGTCTAAAAACAAAACATGATTTTTGATTAAGTTGTTTCTTTTCGAGCATCGTGTCCACGCCAAGCCGAGAATGGACAATTTCCTTTGATGAACTAGGGCCTTTTTTAGGGCTGTCGGGAATATTCCCGTAGAGAGAGAAAGATTACAGATATGTGTAATTGGTCGAACTAGTTAGTATGTTGCTTGCAGATTTTAATAACTTAGGAGAAATACCATCCCAACCCGACGCACTATCTGAGCGGAGTGACTGCCACTTCAGTTTGCTTACTCTGCAAGCTATGTCGGTTACTACGGTTCTTTTCCGGATAATTAGATGAGAGTACCCGGAGATAATGTGTCTGATTAATTCGCCGGCCGCCGGCCGGTGGCATGCCCGGCAGATGTCTACCGTGTGGTCTTTAACAACAAACCGGTAATTTTTCGTCATTATAACTTCATCTATAAGAACTGCACAGACATTATTGATATACCTACTTAGTTAATGTGGCGTTGTGTATATTCTTCCAAATGATATAAGTTTTGTTCTCTTTCAGTTCAGTTCGCGTGATTACGGTGTGCTGTCAGCCCGGCTTCCTCGTGACAGTAGAAGGCGGTATAGTTCTTGTACAATATCGGTACAAGGTGCCTTGCAGCCTGTGATACTCGAGTAAAACGCAGTACCTCAGAGAGAGACAATTTTATTAATTTAACGCCAACGCCAACTATCGTGCTATCAGTTAGATTTTTTAGCAAAATATTTATTATGTTTGTGGGATAGCGTGGGGATCGATCACACATTTATTATTATTATTTTTACATTGGACATTCCGCCCACCAAAAGGAATATGTTCCTTTTAGTACCGCCCACCATGAACAAACTCAGCAACTACAAGAACAACGGACTGTATTATCATTAAAAATACTGAATTGTGGACGGCTTCATTAACTATGATTGCAATACGATTGACAGATATGGTTCCGATCAAAACATGACAAATACAACAAATTTTATCTACTTGACAAGGTAGAATAACAACATACAAGTAAAACATTTTCAAAGCGTTATTGAGTTCGTTTCAACTCTATCAAAACACAAAGTCATAAGCTTAATGATACACAAAATATAACACGGTATTTAAAACAATAATGCAACATAAGAAAAACATACTAAAACAAACAAATCTTAGCACAAAATAAATGCTTACAATTTCAACAACATGTGACTCATTCAGTGACAGGAAGGGAACACAGTTTTGAAATTGGACGTTTAATCGTAGTGCCCTTACAACGAATAGTGACAACGCGCGTCAAGCTATCTTTACCCGGATGCAGCGGTATAATTCTACCATATAACCATTTAGCTGGAGGTAAGTTATCTTCTTTTATTAATACTATATCATCTATTTTATAATCAGGGTTACGAGCATTCCATTTGTGTCTTTGGAAGAAATGTGTTAAATATTCCTGTTTCCATCTACGCCAGAAGTGCTGCACCATGCGTTGTACTAATTGCCATCTGCGTAAATTACTAACCGTGGCATACTCATAATTATAGTCGGATACCACTACCAATGGATGGCCCACTAAAAAATGGCCAGGAGTTAAAGGTACAGGATCCTCTGGATCGCTACTACCTTGAGACAAGGGCCTAGAATTTAGGCATGCCTCAATTTGAGAAAGAACTGTGGACAGCTCTTCGAACGTCAAAGTGGAGTCACCTACGACGCGCTTCAGATGATGTTTTACGCCTTTAACTCCTGCTTCCCACAATCCACCAAAATTTGGAGCGTGGGGAGGAATAAAGTGCCATTCGGTTTGAGAGTTTGCAAGAGCAGCTGCAATGTCTTTAAACATTGAACTCTCTTGGTTTAAAAGTATCTGTAACTCCTTGGCAGCGCCCACGAAATTGGTGCCATTATCGCTCCAGATATGACGACAATGACCACGTCTAGGAACGAACCGTTTGAACGCTGCCAGGAAACCCTCAGTTGTTAAGTCTGAAACAGCCTCAATGTGTACTGCGCGCGTGGCCATACACACGAATAAACAAATGTATCCCTTATACGACCGCTGTCCACGACCCTTAGAGACCCTCATATTAATGGGGCCCGCATAATCGACACCGGAGTCATGGAACGGTTTACTTGGGGTCACTCTGCAAGCTGGAAGCTCTCCCATCAACTGTTGTTTTGTGGTCGCAGCATATCGAATACAAGGAACACAACGACGTATATGAGCTCGTACAATATTTTTTACCCGACTGTGCGTATAAAATTGAGTACCAGTTGATGTCCTCCATGAAAAGTCTTTTCATGAGCATCGGCTACAATTAATTTGGCCAAACTTGAATAATGAGGAATAACAACTGGGTGCTTTGTATCATCAAGAAGTTGAGAATAGCGCAGTCTTCCCCCAACGCGCAATATCTCACACTTATCAATAAACACATTTAATGTATATAATGGACTCGTTTTGTCTAATGGAACTTTATTTTTTAGGGCTATAAATTCTGCATGAAACCATTGCTGTTGGCTTTGCCTGATACATAAATCTAAGGCTTCACGAATTTCCGAAGCTGACAGGTATGCTGTAAAGTTAATGTTTGCTTTACGAGCTCTTGTTGACTGCAAAAACCTCTTACAGCCCAACAACCCTCACTAAACGTGTAAGTGATGACTAGGTATTCATCCCCACATGACTTCAAATTCAGACACGAGGTTGGCAGTGTAAACCTTAACAGGTTTCTTCTCCTCATTAGTGCGTATTGCGTTAGGTCTAGTATATTCTATGTGATCATTTCTTAACCAACCTGGTCCTCGTTTCCATAGATCATCATTAAGTAGAACAGCTGAAGAAACTCCACGAGAAGCGATATCTGCTGGATTGTCTATGGATTGTGTATTGTGTATTGTGTATTGTCTAGCAAACTAAGGATCTCTGAAGTGCGGTTGGCCACGTAAGTTTTCCAACGACTTGGATGATCATTTAACCAGGCCAAAACCACAGACGAATCTGTCCAAGCATGGATATTGGCCTTTGGAATGTTCACTACCTCAGCTACGTCGATCAATAGTTTTGCTACTAAAACAGAACCACACAATTCCAGCCGTGGAATGGATATCTGCTTGATAGGAGCTACCTTTGTTTTTGCGGTTATGAGGTGTGAGTGTATTTGCGCAGTAGCATCGATAATGCGACAATACACCACAGCCGCATAAGCTATGTTTGACGCATCGCTAAATCCATGCAGCTCTATCGTAATGTCCTCTTCCCTTTTGCCTATCCATCTGGGAATGTGAAAATCCACCAGTTTCTCTAATTCTGATCTGTAATATCTCCACTCTTGTGAGAGATCTGGTGGCAGTTCATCATCCCAGCCTATACCACTAATCCATAGCTTTTGTATGAAGACCTTCGAGATTATAATGCACGGCGCTATCCATCCTAACGGATCATAAAGCCGTGATATTTCTGATATGACCGTTCTTTTTGTTTCAGTTGCAGCAGGAGGTGACATCTTCACAGAATAATCAAATTCGTCAGTGTTCCGGTTCCAGGTAAGTCCCAAAATCTTAGTTACCTTCTCAGTTTTAATTTCCAAATCTCTGCCAGAGTTTTCTTTTAAAGTTTCCAATAAACACATCCTATTGCTTGTCCATTTTTGCAATTGAAATCCTGCTTTCTCTAATAAACTATTCATTTCACTATAATTTCTTTCTACTTCTGTTTCAGATTGGCAGCTAGTCATCAGATCATCCATATAGAAGTCTGTCTTCACCCGTTCAGCAGCCAATGGATGCATATTACCTTCATCGCATGCAACTTGATGCAATGACTTGACAGCCAAATAAAGGGCGCATGACGTGCCAAAGGTGACAGTCAGAAGTCGGAAGTCCTCAATCTCTTGGTTAGGATCCTCTCTCCAGACAATTCTTTGGAAATCCGCATCCGACCGCGCTACTTTGATTTGGCGATACATTTTTATTATATCTGCTGCCAGACAGATCGGATGCTGTCGCCATCTCATGACAATATGTCTCAAATCTGCTTGAAGAGTGGGTCCTACCATTAAGGTGTCATTTAAGGAAACCCCATTTGTTCCCTTACATGACGCGTCATAAACCACTCTTACCTTGGTAGTCAGTTTATCTTGTCTGACCACTGCGTGATGGGGCAAATAAACCGCATCACTTTTATTTCTTTCAGACTCGTCGGTGATTTTCTAAAACTGGCCCAGCAATAAATACTCCTTTATCACATCAGTATACTGTGGTTTTAATTCATGATCTTTATCCAACTTCCTTTCTAAACCTAGCAATCTTTTTACAGCTATATTTTTAGAATGACCGTATTTACAAGGGGGATCTTCTGAACGAAAAGGTAATTTTACGACATAGCGCCCATCTTTATCTCTTTTCGTCGTATTTGCGTAAAACTCCTCGCAAGCCTGTTCTTCAGGCGTAAGAAGCTTTTTCGTTAAAGCAGGCTCAGAATCTAGTTCCCATAAACGTTTTAACATTTCGTTCTCTTCAATTTGAGTGTACATTGCGATCACAGTATTATGGGAATCCAGAGACCTATCTGCTTTACTAACATGGCCAGACACAATCCAACCTAAATGCGTGTCTTGTGCGACCGGAGAGCCCGCGGGGCTCTTGATCAGACCTTCCTTTAAAATACGGCAATATGTTTCAGCTCCTAACAAAATGTCGATTTTATTAGGGCAGTTGAACTTTGGGTCGGCTAGATGTATACTGTGAATTTCTGGCCAATTCTCGAGTTCAAAGTTTGTATCTGGCATAACTGAGGTCAGTGAGCTTAATACATGCGCAGTTACTTTTAGCGTAAAAGAGGAATCATGCAACGATTGTATATTAATATTAACCACATGTCTAGAGACGATACCGCCATGACCACCTCCTATACCGGCAATAGTAGTCTTCGAGACTACTCTTTTTAAACGAAGCAATTGCGCTGCTGCCTCAGTTATAAAAGATGCTTGTGATCCTTGATCCAACAAAGCTCTCATAATTTGAGAGGACCCATTTTGTGATTCGGCCTTTACTAGAGCCGTGGCTAACAAGACTTGACCCTGTGCTTGTCCATTCACAAAATGAGTTGCTACATTTGCACTGACATCATGTACTGGCTCTGAAGTACCTTCCTGTGGGGTTGCAGGCACAATTGGCGTAGTAGCCCCACTGGCTCCACTAAGGTTCTTAGGATGCAACAACGTATGATGCTTCCGCTGACATATACGGCATTTTGAAAGAACACGGCAAACTTTGGAAGTGTGGTGACTGCCCAAACAATTAAAACAGACATCCAAAGATTTTGAAATGGCACGACGTTCGTCAATATCTAGTTGACAAAACTTCTTACAATTGGTGAGCTTGTGACTTTCAGAACAATGTGGACATGAACCATTAATTGCACCATGCATTACTTTAGCGTGAGATGTAGAATTATTATCAGCTTTTGGTTTATGTTTAGGTTCAACACATTCTAGGGCACGAAAACGCGTCTCTAAAAACTCGCAGAACTGTTTAAAGGAGGGTAGATCATCGGATGATTTACTAACATGCAGTTCCCACTGCTTCCTAGATTCTACGTCCAACTTCAAGCTTACAACATAAACGACAATAACGTCCCACGAACTAACATCAATCCCAATATTGGCAAGTTCATGCAAACAATCACTTGTCATCAAGCAAATCTTTAAGTGCCTTCGATGATTCGATTCCAATATTACGTTGGCCAAATAGTCGGTTTAATATACAAGTTGACATAAATTTCTTATTATTGAACCTATGTTCTAACATTTCCCAACATTTTTTATAGTTAACATCAGTTATAGGAACATGTCTTATAAGCTGTTCTGCTTCACCTGACAGCTGAGTTTTTAAATAGTGGAGACATTGTACGTCATCAAGTCTTTTGTTATTGTGGACTAAGGATATGAAAAAATCTCTAAACGACGACCACTCTGTATATTTTCCACTAAAAGTAGGTAAAACTATTTTTGGCAATCTACCCACACTGTCAGATGAACCATCACAAACTTCTTTATTGGAACTATTAACTTTTAATTGACACAGGGCATTTTTTAATTCAACCTTATACATTAAGTATGTTTCATAAACCTTTTCATAAATATCTTCCTGAAGGTATTCATACAATTCTTCACCTTCACATTCGCCTACTATTCCTTCGTATTTTGCATTAAAATTCCTGAATTGGTTCTCCAACATCTCTAGACGTGTGTCCACATAATTGTAATTTATCCTATCTTTCTGGGACTTTTTGAAGTTTACTAAGCCCTTCTCAATCTGTCCTTTGACATCCTTCAACTTTCTCAATTCCTTTTCCATGTTTTTCAACAGTATTTTTCTAAGTGTCAATAAGTAGGATTTTTCTAAGTCCAGTGAAGAGTAAATTTTCTAAGTGCCGGCAAGTGTAATATTTCTAAGTGTTTTGAAACTAGTAAAATCGCTTCAAAATCGGGCATAGATTCGAAGTCTGGTCGTTTTTTTCCGAAACTATTCTAAGTCCCTGATGCCTTCATGCAAAGACTAAGTTCCCTAACTTTGCACTATTGTAATTAACACTTAAATGTACTCACAGTTTTTTGTCCACTTGTGCACTTCACTACTCACGTGATCCTGATCCCATCTAGCTTCAAGTCCAATAATTCCACAACATAAAGTTTGTTCACCGACTACTAGCGCCACCTCGTATCAAGTAGCGTAACTAATCTTTGTTACTTGTGTTCTTCCAAAAACGCCATCCGGCTCGAAGGACCATGTACAATATCGGTACAAGGTGCCTTGGAGCCTGTGATACTCGAGTAAAAAGCAGTACCTCAGAGCGAGACAATTTTATTAATTTAAACCCGAGCCTTATATACCCTGCCGTGTAACGAAACCATACCGCGATCTAATTCGATCCCAACGCCAACTATCGAGCTATCAGGTAGATTTTTTAGCAAAATATTTATTATGTTTGTGGGATAGCGTGGGGATCGATCACACATTTATTATTATTATTTTTACATTGGACAGTTCTAGTTTGTCGTAATTGTCCACAAATTCAATGTCTGGAGTAGACTATTTGCGGCGAGCAGTGCGTGAGAATTAATCGCGCCGTAATGAGGGCGCACTACAAAGGATGGTGAAGCTCTATGTGCCGGAGTGTGTCGTCGCGCCGCCTGTGTCACAGTGTGCCCTCGTGCCGCCTGTGTCGCAGTGTGCCTTCGTGCCACCTGTGTCGCAATGTGCGTTGTGCCACCTGTGTCGCAGTGTGCGGTCGTGCCGCCTGTGTCACAGTGTGCCGTCGGGCCGCCTGTGTCGCAGTGTGCCCTCGTGCCGCCTGTAGTGCAGTGTGACCTCGTGCCACCATCGACCAGTCTATCAGCTTTGGCGTCCCACAGGGAAGTATCCTTGGCCCCTCTCTCTTCTTGCTCTATATTAACGACCTGTGTCAACTACAAATACCAAACTGTGATATATTTACGTATGCTGATGACACAGCGTTAGTAGTTTATGACACGGATTGGCACGGAGCAAGAAAAAGGGCAGAGCAGTCGCTTCGCTTGGTAATGGAGTGGCTTTCAGAGAACTTGCTAACCGTTAACGTAGCAAAGACGAAGGTTATTAGATTTTCTCCCACTAACACCTTAACTCCTCCCCAGGAATCAGGTCAAATTAAAGCCCATATTTGCTCATATAATTCATTTAACTGCAGCTGTCCATTCCTGTCTTTGGTTCCAAGTATAAAATATCTAGGAATTCACATTGATTGCCACCTGGATTGGAAATGCCATGTTGAAGCCTTATGTACACGGATCAGAAAATTAATCTACATTTTTAAAGAACTAAGGCATTGTGCTGATCCTGACACAGCTTTGCTAGTTTATCAGAGTCTTTGCCAGTCAATTATTTTATATTGTATTCCAGTTTGGGGCGGAACCTATAAAACCTACCTACTCAAAGTCGAAAGAGCTCAAAGAGCAATCTTGAAGGTCATGCACTTCAAACATAGAGATTTTCCGACCACACAACTGTACTCACAGGCTGAAGTATTGACTGTCAGACAGCTATTTATTCTCCGCGCTGTTTTACGGAAACACTCAATGCTACATCTGGACTCGGATAAACTAAATAGACGCAAAGGTTTCCCCGTATGCGATACAGAAAAATGCCGCACTAAGTTTGCCAGCCGACAATTCATGTCTACCAGCTCCCGGTTGTATAATAAAATAAATAAAATTATTTCGATCTACCCTCTAACTAAACACGAAGCTAAAATTAAACTCACAAAATGGTTGCAAAAGTTAAGTTATGATGAAACTGAAAATCTTTTAACAATTGTATCCTAATTTGTTAACTATATTTAAACTACTAATACTGTATTCTAATCTGTTAGATCAGTAAAATCTATGTAACTGTGTGACTTGCATGACAGCGAATATCTAGAGTGCCAATCGTTATTAAGAACATTGTCTCCTAAAACACAGGCTCCCTGCCTAGTTTAGGAGGCAGAAGTTCGCCTTTTTGATTGTCATTACTGTACAACATTTTATCCACTGAGCTTATGTAAGTTTTTCTTTCCTTACTCTGTGTACAAATAAATAAATTATTATTATTATTATTACCTGTGGCGCAGTGTGCCGTCGTACCGCCTGTGTCGCAGTGTGCCATCGTGCCGCCTGTGTCACAGTGTGCCCTCATGCCGCCTGTGGCGCAGTGTGCCGTCGTGCCGCCTGTGGCGCAGTGTGCCCTCGTGCCACCTGTGGCACAGTGTGCCCTCGTGCCGCCTGTGTCACAATGTGCCGTCGTGCCGCCTGTGTCGCAGTGTGCCCTCGTGCCGCCTGTGGCGCAGTGTGCCCTCGTGCCAGCTGTGGCGCAGTGTGCCGTCGTACCGCCTGTGTCGCAGTGTGCCGGCGTACCGCCTGTCTCACAGTGTGCCCTCATGCCGCCTGTGGCGCAGTGTGCCGTCGTGCCGCCTGTGAGGCAGTTTGCCGTGGTACCGCCTGTCTCACAGTGTGCCCTCATGCCGCCTGTGGCGCAGTGGCCCGTCGTGCCGCCTGTGAGGCAGTGTGCCTTCATTCCGGCTGTGTGTGCCTTCTGCCCTCCACTGGACGAAGCTAATTTGGGAACTGTTACGTCGTTTTAGACGATTTTGGCTTAGTGATAGACTTCATTTGATGAATTATAGGTACCTAATAACTAATGAGAGTATTATTGATTGAAAAACAATTGGGTAGATACAGGTACTTAGATAATTGTATTATTTGTACAGAATGTTGTCACGCCGTGTATACTAACACAGTTGGCAGCAGGCCGGGGGTCATGTAACGAAGCCTGTTAGCATATACGTATCTGTAGCAGGTATCATTATTATCTAGCTTTTATGTATGAGCAAATTAAGTCGCATAACGCGCGTGTACTGCGGTTCCGCGACGCGGCAGGTCGCGTCACCAAGCGGCTTTAGCGCACTCGCTTAATTAAAAAGAAACAAACGTTCGTGCCTGGTCGAGCCGCGCCGCGCCGCCCGAGGCTGCCTTGTATCGTCGTTTACTTTTAGCCCTCGTCGTCCTACCTCCCCCCACAGCCAACCCGCTCGGCTCGCCCCACACCCCCACCCTCTCTATTTCTTTATTTACCACTCAGTTGTGATGCCAGTTTTTATTTATTACATTTGGGAAACAAATACTAGTATATTAAGCATAAACAGTCTTGTCTTACAATTAAACTTAACAAGTATACTACCCACAACATGTTCCACAGGTTACTATTACATATTATATATATAATAAAAAAACTGTTAGTAAACGTTAACTGTAGCAGAGCTAACTGAATAATGCAAAAGAAGTTAAAAAAAAGAAGAAAAAGATGAACAATATTCTATAAAAGATGTAACAAATAAAAAAAAATATCAAAAAAGTTAATAAAAATAAACATCGTGCGTGATGTATCACCACACAGGTCCTCAGCCTACTCGTATTAATAAAGATACCTACACTGCGTAACACCCATGGAGCCTACTGCCGATCCTAAAGAATTTTAATTATATCATTTTTAAATTTATATCTGCTTAGGAATAATATATTATGTCAATTGCACCAAAACGCGTATTGTATGTGTCGACTAAAGGTCACAGCTCATTACAGCCACCCGGCACCCACTCCGCACCGCCTCGCCTCCTGCGGCTAGTATTGTTTATATGGACTTGTATGGGTATGCGCTCACTACATCAACTCCGTAGCGTCAACGGATCGCCTCGGTCGTAAGCCCTCCACGCGCAGACGGCGGGTGGACCACTCGGTGACAACTCACTGCTCGCATGCTTGCCTTGCGTTGACTGCGCATTGCCAACGCGCGGATCCCGAGTGGACCGCGCGCTGCCCGCGAATGATTCACGCGAGGACAATACGTTGGCAATTTATTTATTTATTCCTTTATTTCAGGCAACTAAGGCCCACAGAAAAAACAATACATACTACTACAAACAAATTTATAAATTAATACATACAAAATTATCACAAATACAATACTATAATAATATAACTTAAAAATATTATAAATAAATACAACATAAGATAGATAATCAAACCAAATCAAATCAAATCAAATCATTTATTTGCTTAATACAGGTAGGTATAAACAGATGTTACAAATAAATATAAAGCACACTGTATCATTACCAAATAAGGTGTGCAAATGTTTATATTATTGTTAAGTTCATTAAATAATTATTAAAATTACATTACAGAATTATTATAATAAAAAGAAAAAATAAACGAATTAAAAATTAAATAAATTCAGAATACATTACACAATTGCAAATGTCAAAGGCTTAAAAATAAAAATTGTTAGATGAATTATATAATATAAAATACATGTCATAGACTTAACTCTCTGATAAATCAAATTAAGTTATTGGTCCAAATTAAAATAAAATTATACAGGTGTCAAGTTCAATTATTATAGCATGTCACCCTATTTTTACTGTCAACATTATTCAACGTCAATAAATTACTCGTACTATATGTTTATATCTATATTCTGGTCCTCTAAGTACTCCTTGATACTATAATAACATTTATTCACTAGAAATTTTTGCAGTTTCGACTTGAATTGATGAACAGGTAACTTTTTGACATCATCAGGCAACTTGTTGTAAACCAATGATGCCATACAAAGAATACTTTTATTGATTAATGCTGTTTTTCCATACGGTATATCAATTTCTAATCTTTTTTTGTCACGTAACTGTCTATAGTAGCTTTTAACAGCAGTCTTATAATAATTAGGATTCAATTTCACAAAAACGTTAAGTTCATATATGTATAAAGAAGGTACTGTCAGAATTTTTAAGCTTTTAAAGTAGGGTTGACAGCTGGTTGTGTTGTCTACATTACACATTGCTCTAATGCATTTCTTTTGAGCTATAAATACAGGCTCCTTATCGACTGAGTTGGCCCAAAATACAATACCATATCTTTCAAACCATTGTGTCAATAATTTGCTTAAAATTAATGACATTAATCATCATTTAAATTAGAAATTAGGACAATAGAGGCAACCTCTAGCAAAAATGTAACTAATAAGTCAAATGAAAGTGTAAAAAAATTAAACAGTATCAATCTGGTGCATCAAAACATTCAAGGATTTTTAAACAAAGACTTAGAAGTAGAATTATTCCTGAATTGTTACAACGTAGATATTCTTTGTATGACAGAACATTGGCTTAAAAGCCACCAGTTCATGTTCAATTTTAGTAATCACCAGGTTGGTAGTTCATTCAGCAGAGTAAATGCTATACATGGTGGCTCATTAATTTTAGTAAATAACCAGCTTAAATTTAAGGAACGAAAGGACATTGTGAGCCTCTCTGTTGAGCGGACAATTGAAATAGCCTGTATAGAATTGGAGCAGTTCATTATATTAAGTGTGTACAGACCTCCTTCAGGATTGTATGATTGTTTTGAAAAGGTTATGGATGAAGTGTTGCACAAAATCTGTAATACAAACAAGTCCATCATCACTTGTGGTGATTTCAATGTTAATTTGTTAGAAAATTCTGGGTTAAGTACTAAAATCATAAGTTTGTTTCAGTCATACAATCTTGCTAACCTATTTTTGGAGCCCACTAGAATAACTCCTACTAGTGCCACATGCCTAGATAACATTTATACAGATATTATACCAAACCACAAAGAAATGATTAATTTAATAGACTCAGATCATTGCGGACAGCTGATCACTATTCCAAATCAAAACAAAAAAGTTATTAAAAAAGATATCACTGTTAACCCAAAAACAACTAAACGCTTAGAAACATTTAAAACTAAACTCTTAAGTAAATTACCACTTCTGTTGACTAATGATGACCCTAACAAACAATATAATGATTTTTTTAATATGTATTGCACACAATTTGATAAAACATTCATTCCAAAGACATTATCAGTCAATAGTAACGCTTCCTTCAGTGACTGGGCCACCATTGGTATACATAAAAGTAGAAAACGACTTTATGAATTATATGATGAACGGATTTGTATAAACACTGCTGAATTTAATTTATATGTTAAAAATTATTCTAAAATATTTAAAACAGTCTGTAGTATAGCCAAGTCACGTTATTTGAGTTCAAAAATTAAAAATAGTAGTAACATTATTAAAATGACTTGGAATGTCATTAATAGCGAAACAGGAAGGTCTTGCAACCGAAGTAGTGACTACAGCCTTGCTATTGATGACAATGTAATTAGATCAGATTCTCAAGTCGCCGCGGCCTTTGAAAATTTCTTTTCAGAGATTCCCGTGTCAACTACTAAATCTCTAAGCTCGTCACCCACTGCTGCAGAGTCTTTACTTAAAGAAAACGTTCCAGTTGGTGATTCTGAATTTCACTTCCAATATGTCACCTGTACAGATGTAATTAAAACTTTTCACATGCTAAATGTTAAAAAGACTGCAGATCTATGGGGTAATTCTGTGGATGTTGCTAAGTCAATTATAAACATTGTAGCACCTACTTTAGCTGTTATATTTAATAATTGTATTGATCGTGGTGAGTTTCCTGATCTTATGAAACATAGTAAAATCATACCATTGTTTAAATCGGGTAGTACATCAGACCCTACTAATTATAGACCTATTTCAGTACTACCTACCTTTAGTAAAATTTTTGAAAAGCTCATTTTAAACCAAATGCAAGAATTTTTTAACAAAAATAAATTACTGCATAACAAACAGTTCGGTATTACAAGGGGTCGTTCAACTACTGATGCCGGAGTTGAACTTTTAGGACATATTTATAATGCATGGGAGGACAAATGCGATGCTTTGGGCATCTTTTGCGATTTGTCCAAGGCATTCGATTGTGTTCTTCATGAAACCTTAATCAGGAAACTTCACTACTACGGAATTCGGAACGCCTCTCTGGATCTTCTTACTTCTTACTTAAGTGATAGGATTCAGAGAGTTGATGTTAACGGAAAAAGGTCACCCGGATCTGTAGTAAAAATGGGGGTCCCCCAGGGCTCAATTCTTGGCCCATTTTTATTTCTTATTTATATAAATGACTTGCCTTACCTCATAAGGGATGAACATGATATAGTGTTGTTTGCAGATGACACTTCACTTTTATTTAAACTCAAACGTCAGCAACTGGTTACTGACAATATAAATAGTGCCCTCGCAAAAGTAGTTAACTGGTTTAATGTTAATAACTTACTTCTTAACGGAAAAAAAACGAAATGTATTAAGTTTACGATACCAAATGTTAGACAAGTAGAAACTAGTGTTCTCATAAAGGGTGAAGAGTTAAAACCCGAAAATACCACAGTATTCTTAGGCATAACTTTGGATGCCAAGCTTCAATGGGGCCCCCATATAGATAAATTGTCAAAAAAGCTTAGCTCTGCAGCATACGCCGTTAGGAAAATTCGTGACTTAACTGATTTAGAGACAGCCCGTTTAGTTTACTTTAGTTATTTTCATAGTGTGATGTCGTACGGTATTCTGTTGTGGGGAAATGCCGCCGATATTCAGACAATTTTTATTTTACAAAAAAGGGCAATTCGTTCCATTTATAAATTAAGTCCCAGACACTCCCTCAGAGACAAATTTAAAGAGATTAATATAATGACTGTGCCTTCTCAGTACATTTATGATAATCTTTTGTATGCACATAAAAATATTAATCTGTTTAAAAAATACAGTGATATCCATAATATAAATACTAGGAACAAACACAAATATGTTGTTCCTACAACAAGGCTCAAGAAAATAGGTGGCTCGTTTAGATGCCAATGTATACGTTTTTATAATAAACTTCCTAGCCACATTCAAGAACTAAGCATTAATAAATTCAAATCTTTTATAAAGCTAAAACTATGCCAGAAAGCCTATTATACTGTAAAAGACTATATTGAGGACAAAAAAGCTTGGGATTGAGCTGCTCCAATAGGTCTAGACAGTGAATGTTGTTTATTTTTTATTTTGCTGATTTACACTTTTGCTTTTTTTTCTTTCTTAATATCTATTTATATACAGAATGACATGAACATTTACTGTTTAAAGTCTTATATTATTTTAATTATTGTGAATGTGAGGACTATGTGGATTATTGTTTCCGTTTTAATCATGGTCTGGCAGTTTGAGTGGTGTATGCGGTCTACACAAATGTCCTGTCCTTCGTCTCGTCTCGTTTCGTGTTTCGTTTGTCTTCGTCTGTACTCGTCGAATCGTTGAGCTCCTTAAGTTTTGAGTTGAGCTGCACGGTTACTGACGAATGCGTGCACTGACTGCACAGGTCCACTCAGTGTGGTTCTTTCCTCAAAAGACCACTTCAGACACCAATCTACATGGTCCTCAAAGATTATATCCGGATTTTTATATACACATTGACATTGATGAATTTTATATAAACAATGACATGGATATTTACTTTGTAAAGTATCTTATTTTTATTATTATTACTGTGAGTGTGAAGACTATGTGGGTCATTTCTTTTTTTAGGTTTCCTTCTTAGTTAGTTTTAATCATGATCTGGCAGTTTGAGTCATTTATGCGGCCTACCCAAATGTCCTTTCATTGGTATTGTTCGTCGAATCGTAAGGCTCCTCAAGTTCTGAGTTGAGCTGCACGATTTTTGACAAATGCGTGCACTGACTGGACAGGTCCGCTCAATCTGTGTGGTTCTTTACTCAAAAGACCATTTCAGACACCAATCTACATGGTCTTCACATTATCTGACCAAGATTATGTCTGGACTTTAAAAGAGACTGTGACCTCTGAGTTTGTTTCGGCCTTTCTTCTCAGAGTAGTCAGATAGGAAATGCCGACCTCATCTAGTTTAAAAAAATATGATTGACATGTAAAAGTGTTTGTACAAACCTACTTACAGAAAATAAATCATTTATCATTTATCATTTATAGGACAGGTGCAACAAGTCCGTGATAAGCAGCTAATACGGCTTCTTTACTAACAATTTTTGAGAGCTTGTACAGAGCAAATGAGGACTTATTAATTCTTTTGCAGGCATATTCTAAATGTGCTTTCCATGTCAGTTTATTGTCAATATGAATTCCTAGAAACTTTGTATCTGTCACAGGATGTACTATTTCGCCTTGGTAACTAACGTTTATATTTGTCAGTTGAATTCTCTGGTGAAAGTGTATAATTTTCGTCTTGTCCACATTTATTTTTAGATTGTTTTCAGTTAACCATTGTATTATTGTATTTAATGTTTGGTTGATTTCGTGCTCGTAATCATTGTCTTTGTCGTTATTTATTATTACTGTGCTGTCGTCTGCAAATAGTACCATTGGTTGATTTATGTGTTTAGGAAGATCATTGATATATATGAAGAACAGTAAAGGGCCCAAGACACTGCCTGGTGGAACTCCAAATTTTATAGTTTTCGATTTTGATCTGTGTTTAATCTCATTTCTTGTGTTTTGACATATTTGTGTTATTTCTACTATTTGTTTCCTATTATGCAGGTATGAAAAGATGAGATCTAGCGCCTTACCTCTTATGCCATACATGCTTAATTTTTGCATTAGTATCCTATGGTCAACTCGGTCAAAGGCTTTACTCATATCCATAAAGATAGCGCATGTTGGTATTTTTTTGTCCATGGCGACCAAAATAGTTTTCAGTAGGTCATAAATGGCCATATTTATTGATTTCCCCTTGCGAAAGCCTTTCTGTTCGTCTACCAAAATATTATATTTTTCTAAGTAACTGTATAGTCGGCTATAGATAATTTTTTCAAATATTTTTGAGAAAATGGGGATCAGCGCTATAGGTCTATAGTTCCCCATTTTTCTCTTATCTTCTTTCTTGTGTAGTGGAATGACAATGGACGTTTTAAGTTTTTCTGGGTATATTCCGTTAGAAATGCACAAGTTAATTATGTAGCATAGATGAGCTGAAATGTACGGAGATACATATTTTATGACTTTGGTGCAGACACCATTGTTGCCCACGCTATGGGTGTTTTTCAGTTGCTTTATTTCTCTGTCTACTTCTGTATGTGTTGTAGGAGTAAGAAAAATTGAATTAATTTTTGTGTTGATTTTATCATTTGAGGGTCGGGTTTTGTTTTGACTGTCATTCCTTAAATTATTTGTTTGGTTTGATTCTGAAGCTTGGTCAATTAAGAAGTCGTTAAAATTGTTCGCAATAGATTTAGGATCTGTAATCTTGATGTCATCTTTAATGATTTCTATAATAGGCTCTTTTGGGAAGTTAAATTTAGACTTGTTTATAATTATTGACCATGTCGCTTTTGATTTTTTTTGCGATGTATTTATGTAATAATTGTTTTGCGACTTCTGACTTAGTGATATTACTTTTTTAAGTCTAGCGGCGTATTGCTTAAAGATTTTTTTATTTCCATTTGTTGGATGTATCCTATACTGCCATAACATTTTTCTTTTAATTTTACTACAGTTTCTAAGACCTTTGGATATCCATTTAGATTTTTTTTCGACCGATATTGTTATAATTTTGAAAGGGAAACATAAGTTGTAAAAACATAAGAAAATAATTATATGCTTCGTCCGGGTCATTAGTATTGTAAATGTCAGTAAATGACAAACTGTTAATGCATTTTTTAAATTTACTCAGATTTTCAGTACTATAGTCACGTCTTCTAATACGCCAAGATTTTATCGCACAGGTTTTTTTGACGGGGCATAGCAACAATTGAGCTGTGTGGTCGGACATACCAAATTCAATTATTTCACTTTTACATCTAGGAATATTGTGTGCAAAGTTGTCAATACAAGAGTTACTGCTGAGCCTGGTAGGATGTCTAATTTTTAATTTTAAATTGTGGCTTTCCAAAATATATTCAAAGTCAAGAGCATGGCGATTTCGTTTGAGTATATTTATGTTAAAATCTCCGCATAGAACAATTTTCTTGTTGGTATTGTCACATATCTGACGTAATAATTTCTCTAAATTATCGTGAAATAGATTTATACATGTATTTGGTACTCTTTATATACAGATTATTACGAGTCTATGTTCACTTAGTTCTATGGCGCTACATTCTATAATATCGTTAATAGAACAGTTAATTTTAAGTGGTGTGTATTCATGTCCAATTCTAGTTAGTATACATGCGCTTCCCCTCTTTACGCCTCTAGAATAACTTGTTGCTAGGCGGAAGTTGGGTATGTCAAGAGTGTTTTCCTGGTCGGCCGTCATAAAATGTTCAGTTATACAGATAACGTCTATGGGTATATTATTTTGGGCTAATTCCTCTAAGTGTACCGTCAATATATCTAATTTGTTTATGAGACCTGCTATGTTTTGGTGGAGAATACGTATGTTATTATAAAAGAAAAAATTGTGAGTTTTATCCGTTTGCGTCACAGGTCAATTCATATTTATAGATAGATATATAGATTTATTTATTTCTGAGTATATGCTACATTAAGATCTAAATATTAAACAGTTTCACATACACTACCGTCGCCGGTGTAGAAATATTAAAAATGAACTTACAAAGTCAAAGTGGCCAAGTTCTAGGCCGCAACAATATAATCATAGTACGAGTAAGTACCTAGTTAGTTTGTCATCGAAACGCTAAGAAGAAGATATATCCCCATTAATATAATTATAAATTCGTTCAAATAAAAATTGTTAATTATTATACAATGTCAAGTTTTATAACCACAATTTTATTATATTTATTATTTATGAATGAAAAAATGTCAAAAACAAACAAAAAAAGAAAAACAGTACTAGTCAAGAGGTATACATACACACACAAAGTAAGTATTGATAAAATGTAAGTAATGTCAAAATTTATAATTTAAAAATTCATTAACTGAATAGAAACAGTTGTCTAAAAGCCAGGCAAATATTGTTGTGGGCAACACTCTGATGCGTGAGGGTAAATTGTTAAAGATTTTGATGGCCATGCAATCGGAATTCCTGCTGTACAGATGTAGTCTCTGGCTAGGTGCAAGTAATTTATTTGGGCTTCTGCTTTTCACTCTTTTAGAAATGTGTTCATGCAATGGAAACATGTGCGAATACCTTTTTACAAACATGCAAATTTCAAAAATATATAGGCAAGGAAGTGGAAGAATTTTCAGTGCTTTAAATAATGGCTTACAATGCTCTAAATATTCTGCTCCATACACAGCTCTGATACATTTTTTTTTGTGCAATGAATGCTCTGCTCACGTCTACTGAATTTCCCCAAATCACGAGGCCGTAGCGCAGCACTGATGCAACATAGCCATGATACGCATTGAGGGCTATTTCTTTACTGGCTATTCGTCTCAGTTTTCGAAGAGCAAACACAAATTTGTCGAGTCGAGTGCAGACTTTTCTTACATGTTCTTTCCAATTTAATTTTTCGGCAATAACTATTCCCAAAAATAAGGTTGAAGGTGTGGGTTCCAAAATTGATTGATTGTAGTGTATTTGAGGTGGTTTTACCAAAGAATTATTGTATGTTTGAAATTGTACTAACTTTGTTTTTTCAATATTTACACGTAAATTATTAGATTCCAGCCATTTCATTGCTTTTAGTATTTCATTGTTAGTTTCAGTTTCTAGATCATTCCTATTTGAACATTTTATTGTGAGAGTAGTGTCATCAGCAAATAGTGTGCAATTATGTTTTAAGCTCTTGCATAGGTCATTTATGTATATTATAAATTCGTCATGCTCCCTTAGATGTCACTGCTTGCGGTAGCGTCGGGGGTCGGGTTGTCTCCTTCCCTCAAATATGGCGAGGGGGGTAATGGCTGACCTTTGCGTTATGCTCGTGAACGGGCGCTGCTTGTGGTGACTGGTCGTCTTGCTGACCATGGTTTTATCATTGTTATCATTATTAATAACTTGTTTATTTAGTTTCCTTATGGTCCTAGTTTATCATTTGTGACTTCAAGCGACAGCTATGTAAACTGAACCCAGCATTGCATAAATATGTTAGCGGTCACGCCCTTTATACCTGGAGGCTTTTATTTAATTTCCATTTATTAATTTTTGCTTGAGTACGTATAGTTTTTTATTGTATTTCTTGGTATATTGGCGTTGGCAGCTGACATATGGCAAATAATTTAATTTAGCGTTCTGTGTCTTGTAATGTTAATTGTTTTGCATACCTTGTATTGTATTCAGTCAAGTATATTTTCTAACTGAACAGACAGCTGTGCTGCTGGGGAGTTTGTTGCGCCACTTCTTCTTCCCAGCGAAAGCACTAGGAAGTGGTGAAGGGCGGGCGTTTTGGGGGACTGTCTTTTGTAATTTTGACGTTCGAAAAGTGCTGATTCTCAGCCTAGTTTGAATAAATGACTTTTGATTTTTTTGATTTTGAATGGAGGCCCTAATACGCTTCCCTGAGGAACACCACAACTATTTATTTTTAACTCTGAACAGTAGGTTTTTTTTTGTGTTATTGTCAATTTTTGATACTACTGTCCTTTGCTGGCGACTCAATAGATAACTTTTTAGCCAGTCATGCGCCTTGCCTCTTATTTCTCCATTTTGCAAAGTAGACGATTATGTGGAACAAAATCAAATGCTTTGCTCATATCTAAAAACACTGATAATACAGACATTTTGTTATTAAGGGCTTCAGATATCAGTTTGACCAAAGTAAAACAAGCAAGTGAAGTTGAACTATTCTTCTTAAAACCAAATTGATTCTCAGTAAGTATGCTGTTTTTATTTAAAAAGTTGATTATTTTCCCGTACATTGCCTTTTCAAAAATCTTTGATAGGATAGGGATCAATGTAATAGATCTATAATTGGACATATCCGTACGGTTACCTTTTTTGTATAGCGGTTTGACTATGGATTGTTTTAATCTAGTAGAAAATGTTCCTGTCTCAAATGACAGATTAATTATATAACTTAAAGGTGCTACTTTGATTTTACTGCTTAGTTTTATTATTGTTGTGGTTATTTCGTCATATCCAGTAGCGTTAGTATCATTTAAAGAGTTTATAATTTTTAAAATGTCTTGTTCATTTACTGGAGTCAAAAAGATACTGTCAGTGTTAGTGGTAATGTCATTGTTACTTACGTTATTACTATTGCTAAGGTTACATTTATTGGTCATTTCTATAAAATAGTTATTAAATTGAGTACATATGGCATTAGGATCATTGATTATATTGTCATTTATTATTAACTCTTTGATGCCATTTTTATAATTATTATAATTATTTATAGTATTTTTTATGATAGACCAATTCGCTTTGCATTTGTTTTTAGAATTATATAAATGTTTTTTGTTATTTATTAATTGTTAATGTGATATACATGTTTTTAAAATTCTAGAATAGGTTAGGTATCTTCTTTTATGATATTTTTTGCTTAGGGCATCGTGTTGGTAATTATAATAAAGTTCTCTTTTTTATGCACGATATTTTTATACCCTTACTAATCCATTTATTTTTTATTGGTTTATTATATTTTTTAATTGTTATTTCAGGGAAACATAGTTTGTAAAAGAGAGTATATAGGTCATGAAATATGTTAAATACACTGTTGCAATCTGTTTCTTCATATACTTCATTAAAACTTGAAACCGATATACAATCAAGAAATTTTTCAACATTGTTTTTATTGTAATCTCTTTTGACTTCATAAAAGAAGTTTGGGGTCTTCGGCTTATAATTGGCTATCGGAAGAAAGAACGTCAATGACTGCCCAGTATCATGATCTGAGAGTGCCAGGTTGTGTATACTGCTTCTTGTGTCTAGGATCGAGATATTACTAGCTATTTGATCTATGCAGCTTTTTTTCCTAGTGGGCATTTTAATATGTGTCAATAAGTTGAAATTATTTAAAATAGATATTAATTCTCTTGTTTGTGTAGTGTCTTTTAGCATATCATAACTTATACTACCAATGCGCCGCTCCCCACCCTCCCTTCATTCAATTCACGGTTTGTAAAATTTGACATTACGAAACACACGTGTAGACCTAGTGCCAATTGTTAATAGACTACTCGAAAATTCGTGGACCAAGCGACGTCCAGTCGTTGACCACGCGGCGTTCACTCGTTGACCGCGGGGGGTCCACTGTTTGACGACGCAAGGTCCACTGTTTGATCGCGCGACGTTTATTGGTTATAACGCGGCGTCCACCCGTGGCCCACCTGTCGACAACGAGTGGACGCCGTGCGACGAGGCGGTGCGGGGTGGGTGCTGGGTGGCTGTAATGAGCTGTGACCTTAAGCGGTATAGTGGTGAGCGCATACTCGTACCAGCAATGGATCTACAAAAGCTGGTAGCGAACAGTCTCAATGTGAAAATTGATATAAGCAGTTGATGAGATGATGAATTACGAGTAAAAGATTTGTATAACGTTACAGTTCAAAGTGGAGAACAAAAGATTTGTATAACTTTACAGTTCAAACTGGAGAACAAAAGATTTGTATAATGCTACAGTTCAAACTGGGGAGAACAAAATAGGATCTAAAGTAAAAGTCGATGAACATTAAACATTTATCATGTCACAAAATAAATGATCGCGAGGTTTTCGCAGGAGATTTTAACATTCAACTCTATTTCGCTAATAGCCGAAGTTTCCAGTTTTTTTTTTTCGTTTGAGATCTTAATTCGATTCTTCGCAAAAACTCTCGCTACGGCATCACGAATAATCAATTTTCTTAGTGGAAACATTGATTGGTGCACGGTCTGCGGCTGCGTGCCGTAACTGAAGGAAAAAATCCTCTCTTTATTGTAATTGTCGTCACAAAGCACACGACTATTAAACAATAACAAATGATGTTTATTTATTTATTTATTTATTTATTATATTTGGGAAAACAAACAGTAGTATATTAGGCGTGAACATATTTGTCTTAAAATTAAACTTAACAAATATACTACCCACCACATTTTCCACAGATTACCATATTATATAATAAAAAAAATTCAAAACAAACTGTAAGCAAACGTTAACTGTAGCAGGGCTAAAATAATGGAAACAAGTTTTAAGAAAAAAAGATAACAATATTGTATCAAAGAGGTAACAATTTAAAAATAAATATTTATCCATGATGGGTATCATACAGGTCTAGTGTAGCTTAAAAAAATTATGCAAAAACTATGAGTCTAATGCTGATCCTTCAAAATTTTAATAACATCGTTTTTAAATTTGTATCTATTTAGGAATAATATATCTATTGCCCCAAAACGAGTATTGTATGTGTCGACTAATCGATATAAAGGAGAGCGCGCACCAGCATTGGATTTACAAAATCTGGTAGCAAACAGTCGCCTGGTGCGTACCTCCCGCCCGTGCACTGTTCGAGGAACCAGGTAACACAAACCAGACACCAAGTCAGGACAATCAAACTCGTTACGGCATACACTGAATAAAGTCATTGTCTCAAGAAGGACGCGTCTGGACTGTAATGTCAGTAGATCGTATTCCTTAAGAAGCGATTGGTATGATTTTTTCTTCCGAAAACATCTAAATTGCATGGCACGAAGGTACTTACGTTGGACCAATTCAATTAATTCAGTATATTTTGCATAGTAGGGGTTCCAAATCGGTACTGCGTATTCTAACTGTGGTCTAATTATGGATTTATATAGGTGCAGGAAGGTGGAGGGTCGATGGAAATCTCTAGATGCTCTCATTACAAAGCCAAACATCTGATATGCTTTATGGACAATGTTCTCTACATGAACATCTAGGTGTAGTTTCGAGTCCAGCTGCACACCAAGGTCACGAAGGCTGCTAACTTTATTAATAACACTATTAGCAATTTGATAATTAAAATGTATGATATTTTTCTTTTTAGTGAACGTTATATTATGACACTTAGGCAAACTAAGGTACAGTTTATTATGAGAGCAATAGTCAGAAAAACGATCTAGATCACGTTGGAATTCTACACAGTCTTGTTCATTTGAAATTTGTTTAAAAACTTTTAAATCGTCAGCGTATAAGAGGAATTTTGAATTTTGAAAGCAATATTTTATGTCATTTATAAAAAGTATAAATAATAAGGGTCCTAAAATTGAGCCCTGTGGGACTCCCGATGTTACTTGAATACAACTAGACTCAAAACCATTAATCACAACCTTTTGGGTCCTATTGGATATATAAGAAACAAACCAACGCAGGAGATCCCCTCTGATACCATTAAACGCGATTTTATTGAGCAACAATCTATGGTCCACTTTATCAAATGCTTTTTGAAAGTCAGTGTATACCGCGTCTGTTTGTTGTCTGTTATCAATATTTTCGAAAAGTTGTGTTGTAAATATTAAAAGATTGCTTATGCAAGACCTACCTTTTACGAACCCATGTTGTTCCCTTATTAAAACATGGCGAATAATTGGATATATCTCAGCATGCACTAGTTTTTCAAAGATTTTAGATAATGTCGATAATATGGAAATTGGACGGTACATCTCTACATTGTTTTTAGAACCATTTTTATGCACTGGTACGATATTAGCGCGTTTCCATACATCTGGAAAGACTCCACACGAAATACATTTATTAAATAGTATATGTATCGGATAGCATATTGTATTGTAGGTATTTATTAAAAATATCGCAGGTATACCGTCCGGGCCAGGTGCTTTAGTCGAATCTAACATTTTCAATTCTTTACGAATAATTTGTTATTGTTTAATAGTCGTGTGATTTGTGCGTTCGCAGCTCGCGACTGCTCCACCTCGGGGCACTCTGCTTGCTCCGCTCGTCCAAGCGATCGCTCTTTGAGACACGTGCAGCAGGTTGAGCGCAGGTTTTACTTTACACAGTTAAGTCAAATGGAATGTGAAATGTTTCATTTTTCTTTTATGATATTTTTGTCGGGAATCATTAGGATTCGGAATTAAGGTCATTCGTATAACGCATTATATTATGTGTGTAGGCCGCTTTTATTATTTTTGAAATTCTATTAAAAAAGGTACCTACTAAGTAGTTATTGAGATTACCGATTGTAGACGTTTCTTTTTGGTTTTTTTTTAACAAGCTTTTACTAGCTTCACTTGTAACTAACTAACTAACAATATAACACAATCTTAGAAGTCAATTTTAAACTACTTGTAGTTGTCGTATCGAAATGAAACTTTGTAGGTAACTGTAAAACGGGGTGAAGAGGAAATGCAGGGCTGCATCGGGACGAAGCTTTAAAATGGGTTTTAACATTGAATTAATATCGTTTTTTGCCAAAAGGGTTCTAATGTGTTTACTATATAACGGTGCGTCCACATCTGGCGAATGCGCCGCGAATGCGCAGCTGGCGAGCCTTTCGCGAGCCGCCCGTGAGCTGCGCGTCTGCATTTTATGTTCGCGCACGTGAGCTGGACGCGCGCAGATCGCGCGCCGCGCGCGAGCAGCGCGCGTCCAGCTCAAGTGCTTACACTTTCGTTTGCCTAGCATCAGCGCGGGGAGGAGCGATAGCGCACGCGCGACACTTGCGCCGCGCGCGAACTGCGCGCAGGCGGCGCAGGAGCGGCGCACGAACAAAAATGCACGCGCGCAGCTCGCGGGCAGCTCGCAAACGGCTCGCGAGCTGCACATTCGCGGCACATTCGCCAGATGTGGACGCACCCTAATTAACGATTAAGTGTCCTTGTTGAGAAGAAACAACGTTAAAATCAATTTAAAAGTTTCATCCCGATTCACCCCTGCATTTCCTATTCACCCCGTCTTACGGTAAGTAATAATAATAATAATAATAATAATCTGTGGCCCGACTGTCAAGCTGATGGTCGATAAAATATTTAACCGTGTATTTTTTATTGGATTTTTTAACTATTAATGCAACAATGTTGTTATTTGTTCAACTTCCAACCCGAACATCATTCTTTCCAACCCGAAATTATCATAATAATCAAAAAATACTTGTTACAAGAAGAAAACTACTACCTACTATGACACGGAGAATACAATACCTAGTACAATGCTGACAAGAAGTCGGGCACGACAGCTGATACTAAACACACACCCAACATCTTCGGGTTCGTCGCTCAGCTCCGCCTCGCAGCTGCCGGAACCTGCTCCAAACGTGAGTCCAGTGATACCGGCTGCTGCAGTTGCGTCGAGCTCGAGCGACGAATACTTCTCGCCGCCGACGACACCACCACCAGTACGTCGACGCGGAAGAGGCCGACCACCGGCCAGCTTAGGACTCCGAGGCCCACCGGCCTCTGATAGGGTCCCCGCTCCCGGTGGAAGTGTGCAGCGCATGCGGTGGACACAAAATGTCAATGAAAATGTCATGCGTGCATACTTTGGGGCTACAGAGGGGGGAAGTAACTTGACTACGTACCGTGGTCGGATGCTCTCTCTGTTTCAGGTGCTTGAGCCAGCTGTTAACGTGTCGGCGCAACGACTTTCGGATCAGGTGCGGGTCATCCAGCGTAACCATATGCTGGATGACGACGTACTTGATCGACTACGTCTCGAATCACGGAATAGCCGTGTTACACCTGCTTCGCCACTGGTCACAGTGTTGCAAAATATACCCAGTACATCACCGCGACCCGACCGCGTTGGTGAAGAGGATGATGACGTGGCTATATCCGTGAGTTCCCAGTACAATGTACGATTGAGGAGCGCTTTGGAGGATGCTTTCCGGGAGTACCGTTCCGTTCCGCCAGAACTTAGACCACGTTTACCTCGTTTGCCCATGCACAAGAAAAACAAGGCGCTGGTGTGTGCTCTAGACTCGCAGCTGTCAAATTGTTTTGACGGCAGCAAAGACCTCACCGATACCCACTCGATCTTGTACTGTGCAGCTGTAGCGGCATGTCGTGTAGCTCATGTTAAATTTCCCAACAGTGACAGAGCTCCACGACCAAAACCAGCTGTACCAGCTTGGCAGTACAGGATTGAGCGTCGTATAGGTGAGGCTAGAGCACTCATCGGCAAGCTTATCTGCTTCAGGGAGGGCAATACTCGCCCTAGAGTGATGCGCTTTGTGAGGCGGGCGTTCTCGGGAACGGATATTAGTTCTCGAGATTATTTGACCTGCGTCACAGAGCGTATCGACTTCCTGAAGCAGAAGATCTATGCATGGGCAAACCGTATTCGTCGGTACAGGCGGAGAGTGGAGCGATACACTCAGAATCGCACATTCCAAAGCGATGAAAGGTGGGTCTATAGGGCTTGGGAGCGACCGGACCAAGATGTGACTGACACGCGCCTACCGGATGATGACGCAATGTGTTCGTTCTGGCGAAGCATCTGGTCGGTGCCTGTCGGTCACGCCGAGGGTGATTGGACTAGGAGGGTCGAGCGAACCTGCGATCAAATACCACAAATGGGGGCACTTACCATCAGCCCCCAAGATGTAGCTCGTGCAGTCCGTCCGTTACCTAACTGGAAATCTCCAGGACCGGACGGGCTGCACAACTTTTGGATAAAGTGATTTCAAAGGTCGCACGCCTGCTTGGCTTCCCAGTTCCAGTCGGCCTTAGAGTCAGGGTCGCTGCCCCAGTTCCTAACGACAGGGATTACCCACCTGCTCCATAAATCAGGTAGTACTGCGGAGCCCAAAAATTATAGACCGATCACTTGTCTACCAACGGTCTATAAAGTTCTTACATCCATTTTGAGAGCTAAACTTAACAAACATATAGAAACAAACTACATCATGTCTGCCTCTCAAAATGGATGTAGGAACGGGTCCCGCGGTACTAAGGAGCTGCTCCTCATCGATATGGCCATTAGCCAACAGGTTCGTCGTTCCCGAAGGGATCTGTCGACATGTTGGATAGATTATAAGAAGGCCTATGACTCGGTGCCACATACATGGCTCATGAGGGTGCTGGAGTTGTATAAAGTGGATGCAACTCTACGCAACTTCCTGATGTCGTGTATGGGGCAATGGAGGACGGTCCTTCGCTATCCAGGATGTCGAAATATCCAGAGGAATAGCGAACCGATAAGGATCGAGCGAGGTATATTTCAGGGTGACAGTTTGAGTCCACTTTGGTTCTGCCTAGCCTTGAATCCTCTAAACACTCTGCTGGAGGATTCAGGTCTAGGCTATCGGCTGAGGAGAGGTGGTCAGGTTATATCTCACCTTCTTTACATGGATGACCTAAAACTCTTTGCCCCCAACAATTTGCAACTGATGGAGCTACTGAAAGTAACTGAAACTTTCAGTAGCGCCATCAGGATGGAATTTAGTGTGGACAAATGTGCGGTCATGCATGTAAAGCGAGGGGAGATTGTATCCGTGGGGACCCAACTCTCGGATTCCATAAACCTTAGAGCCCTCTCCGCATCCGAAACCTATAAGTATTTGGGTATGTCGGAAGCGTTGGGCATCAATGTTGCTGACATGAAGCAATCGTTGAAGGAGCGTTTCTTTGGCCGCCTGAATAAAGTATTTAATAGTCTTTTATCAGGCGGAAACAAGGTGCGCGCCTTCAACGGTTGGGTCATGCCGGTTTTGATTTACTCTTTCGGCATACTCAAATGGACTCAGACGGAACTTAACGTCCTGGATAGGAGGATCCGCACTCTGCTGACCACAAATCGGATGCATCACCCACGTTCATCGGTGATGAGACTGTATATCCCGCGGAAGTGCGGAGGTCGAGGCTTCTTAAATGCTAAGACTCTGCACAACCGTGAGGTATGCAGTCTCAGGGAATACTTCCTAGAAGCCGATGTGGGGATGCACCGAGATGTGGCCTCGGTAGACAAGGGCCTCACCCCGCTCTCCTTAGCTAACGAGAACTGGCGCAAACCTATAGTATTAGATACTAATGACCGCAGGGAGGTATGGCAGAGCAAAGAGCTTCACGGGCGCTTTTACCGGGTCCTACATGGGCCCGATGTAGACCTTTTAGCATCCGTATCCTGGTTACGATTCGGTGACCTCTTTGGGGAAACCGAAGGTTTTGTCTTTGCGATTATGGACGAAGTTATAATGACGAACAACTACCGGAAATATACAGTGTGTCCGGACATGGACTAGCGATATTCTAAATACTTAAATATAAGCTATTTTAAAGTACAATTACACTATAGGCTTAGGTCCAATATACTTCCCCGCTATGTGGCAGCCATTTTGTTTTTTTTGTTGAAGTATGCTCTATGCGAGTACAAAAAAAATCATATATCTCAAAGTTTTAGTCATACTGAGATAAAAATAGGCTTATTCGAAAGGCAATAATATTGTCTACCGTCTGCACTACAAAGCAATATGTTCACAATTCCATAACTTTTGAAAAAAAATGTGAAAGTCGAAAAAAAAAACAAAAAATTATGCAATTCAACCAATAATTGTTAATTACTACAAAAACGACCCCGAGAGCTTTTTTATTTTTTATACTAGATCGACAGTTTTTGAGCTAAGCTACAATACAACATAAAATTCACAACTGTATGTCTAATACTTTAAGAGTTATTGTTGTATGAACATAGCGTATGCGCAAGCACAAAAGGCCTTTGTCGGAACCCTAAACAGGAAATCATTAAAAAAACATAACATTCATATTGAATTTTATTTAATGTTTTTTCCAATATTAAATGAAGATTAAAATATCTAAAGCAGTTGCTCAAAGTGGCCACCTCCAGCTTGTAGACACACTACGGCTCTCTGTGCCACCTGGGTTGATGAGCGCCTAATTAAATCCAAATCGGATCTAATTTCTTCGGCGGCTGCCATAATTTTTGCGACGAGTTCTTCCCTGGTATTTGGAACTGTAGCGTATACTTTTTGTTTCATATGACCCCACAAAAAATAATCCAAGGGTGTCAAATCGGGTGAGCGAGGCGGCCACGCTACTACACCACCACGACCGATCCACGGCTGTAGATTATTATTTAAATATTCTCTCACTGCTCGAGAAAAATGCGCGGGTGCACCATCGAGCTGGAACCACATACGCCGACGGTATGATAGAGGTAGGTCCATGAGGCTGTCCGCAAACTGTGTCTGTAAGAATTCTAAAAATCTAGCGCCGTTTAATGTAGGTGGCAATTCCAATGGCCCTATCAGCCTATCGTTGATTATGCCGGCCCACACATTTACTGAGAATTCATGTTGAAATGAGCTTGGGCGCACCGCCCTTGGATTTGCGGAGCACCAGAGATGGTCGTTTCTGTGGTTTGTAATCCCAGCTCTTGTAAATTTGGCTTCATCAGTCCACAGTATTCTTTGTAAAAAATTACGGTTCTGTCTCAAATTTCTATTTATCCACGAACAAAACACAGATCTCGCAGCAAAATCTGGTTCGATCACGTCTTGAACCCGTCGAAAATGATAAGGGTGTAACCCTTCTCTTTTCAAAATTCTCCATACATGCCACTTAGACATTCGAAGTTGCACTGAAATCCGTCTAACGCTTAGTCTAGGATCATTGGTTATTAGTCTAAGCACTTCTTCTTCATCTTCGGGCGATACCAAGCGATTGCGTTCATTAACAGCTCTTTGAATACCTCTTTCCGCTAATCTTGAATGCACGTCGATAAAAGTTTGGCGACTCGGTGTAGGCCTGTTAGGGTACCTTCGTCGATATTCTTGTACAGCCAAATTTGCACTTCCATTGCAAAAGCCATACACAAAGTGTATGTCAGCAATATGTTGCGATGAATATTGACGCTGTGCCATACTTTATCACACTTTTAAATACAAAACACTAACGCAGCACGTAAACAGCACGGACGGTAAGTGAAAGTAGCGATAGCGATCACAACGCAGGGCGAGGGACAACTAAACTAACCCAACTAATAATTTGTCCTTAAAACTGATTTTGTTTCAGGTAGTGGACTAATACGTTCTATCTCGCTTACTCACGGTAGTAACGAACAGTATTTCTCGCCTGCTCTCAGATGGAATACAGTGAATGCCATAAATGACACTCTGGCGGTTAACAAAGACGTTTTGTGCTTGCGCATACGCTATGTTCAAACAACAATAACTCTTAAAGTATTAAACATACAGTTGTGAATTTTATGTTGCATTGTAGCGTAGCTCAAAAACTGTCGATCTAGTATAAAAAATAAAAAAGTTCTCGGGGTTGTTTTTGTAGTAATTAACCATTATTGGTTGAATTGCATAATTTTTTGATTTTTTTTTCGACTTTCACATTTTTTTTCAAAAGTTATGGAATTGTGAACACATTGCTTTGTAATGCAGACGGTAGACAATATTATTGCCTTCCGAATAAGCCTATTTTTATCTCAGCATGACTAAAACTTTGAGATATATGATTTTTTTTGTACTCGCATAGAGCATATTTCAACAAAAAAAACAAAATGGCTGCCACATAGCGGGGAAGTGTATTGGACCCAAGCCTATAGTGTAATAGTACTTTAAAATAGCTTATATTTAAGTATTTAGAATATCGCTAGTCCATGTCCGGACACACTGTATTGTGAAGGACGGCACGGTTGACATTTGTCGGGCATGCCACCGTCCCGGGGAATCAATCCGTCACATTATTTCTGGCTGTTCTCGTCTGGCTAACGGAGACTACTTGCATAGGCACAACCTTGTAGCCAGGATTATCCACCAGCAACTTGCTCTGAAGTACAATCTTGTGGAATCGGAAGTTCCGTACTATAGGTATGTGCCCGACCCAGTTCTCGAAAATGGCAATATCACGTTGTACTGGGATCGATCTATCATCACTGACAGGACCATTGTTGCCAATAAGCCCGACATAGTGGTGATAGATCGATTAGAGCGTCGCGCAGTGATTGTTGATATAGCGGTCCCGCATGACGAGAACCTCGTGAAAGCTGAAAAAGATAAACAGAATAAATATCTTGAGCTGGCTCGCGAGGTTGTCGACATGTGGCAAGTGGATACAGCAATCATTGTGCCGATAGTCGTGACGGCCAATGGCATAATAGCCAAGAGCCTCGATCAACACCTGAAGAGGCTCTCGTTAGGCGGCTGGATCAAGGGCTTGATCCAGAAAGCGGTACTTTTGGACACGGCGCGTATCGTTAGGAGGTTCTTCTCTCAGCAGCCCTGACCACCGGTAGCTTGGACCCTGCTCCCGATACCGGTGGGCTACTATTTTTTATATTTTTAAATGTTTTTTTATTTTATGTTTATATAAAAATATTTAAAAATATAGATAATAAGTGTATAAAAATGAAATAAAGGAAATAATAATAATAATATTCGACAACTTTCACACAACGCCATCTAGTCCCAAACTAAGCAGAGCTTGTGCTATGGAGTACTAGACAACTGATAAACATACATATATATTTCTAAATACATACATATTATAGATAAATTACACCCAGACAAAGAACAAATGATCGTGCTCATCACACAAACATTTGTCCTAGGTGGGAATCGAACCCACGACCTTGAGCATAGCAGCCAGGGCCACTGACCACTAGACCAACAGGCCTGTCTGTAGTAAGTAGTTCGGAAGACAAACCATGACGTGCGTTGTCCAGTGTGTAACCTGTGCTACCCAGGGCCGGTACTTGGGGCTGGTCAGTTAGCGATTTGCGATTTATGACTACTTTTGTTAGCTTGGATCTTACCTGTTAAAACCAATGTATGTGTTATTGAATTAAATGATTAAATAATTTGGTATCTTGGAGTTGATCTGATGATGGAGCCAGCCATGGAGGTGGATAGTGGAACCCTTTAGTGGCAACTAGTAAACCCCTTGACTTTGAGCTCGTATGATTTGTTTTGACGAGTCTGATAGACTGCAATTGGAGTCGAAGGTCTGATGATGGAGCCAGGAGGTAGATAGTGAAAGAGCCTACTAGTAAACCCCTCGAGCTTGGGATCATATGATTGGTTATGACGAGTACAATAGAATGCAATTGGTGTCGAGGGTCTGATGATGGAGCCAGGAGGTGGATCGAGGAACTCTTCAGTGGCTACTAGTAAACTCTTCGAGTTTGGGGTCGTATGATCCGTTTTGATGAGTCCAACATATTGCAACTTGGTGTCGAGCACGGATATCGTGGGATATGCCTTGGGGGCGTCACACGTGCCACCTTGTTATTATAAAATTGGTGTTATGTTCGAACGGTGGCTGTGCGCTTCATTCAGTCGCTTTGCAATTGCGTAGGTACAGCGTACTATTGATGCATAAAAAACGAAAATGCCGAGTTGTGCAGTAATTATATGTAATAATAGGTCAAATACCACAAACCTGAAGACAAATGGCGTGTCCTACCACCGGTAAGTAAACAATTAAGTCACTGTTTTATTAACCGACTTAAAAAAAAGGAGGAGGTTATCAATTCGACTGTATTTTTTTTTTTTTTTTTTTTTTTTTTTATGTTTGTTACCTCATAATAACCGACTGGGTGAACCGATTTTCATGATTCTTTTTTTATTTGAAAGCTGGTGCTTCCCGTGTGGTCCCATTGTCACCATTTCAATATCTGATGATGGGATCTTGTAGAAATCGGGGGAACTCTTCAATAAATAACAGCAGATTAACCGCGATTGTTGCTATAGCATATCTAAGCATTGTTTACACCATCACACAACATAATATCACGCCTGTACTCACTACAAAGGTTATAATTTTTTTTTATGATAATAATAATTACGCAATCGCACAACATAACATCACGTCTGTACCCTATAAACGCAGATGCAGCTTCCTGTCACTGATATTTACATAGCAAGTAGTGTTTATATGAATTTGATTGGGGTAGATATAACTAAAAAGTGAAAAATAAAAAATTTTATATTTAAAAAAAACAACCGACTTCCAAAAAAACACTACAAAGTGAAAAATAATTTTAATTTCGGAAGTCGGTGTCAAAAAACCAAAATGCGGAACCAACGACACCGACTTCCAAAATTAAAATTATTTTTCACTTTGTAGTGTTTTTTTGGAAGTCGGTTGTTTTTTTTAAATATAAAATTTTATTTTAAATCAATTTTTAAATGATTTACTAACTTACAATGTGATTCAAATAAAAATAGGAATGTCAATGACCTCTATCTGTCAAATGTTGATTGAAAAGTACGGTTTGCAAAGAAAACTTACTTGCGTATCAACAACTTTTTGTTTTTTTTGTTTAACCGAGTCTTACAAGGAAGGTATGCGAAGTGTCCGCCTCCGATTTCGCTACGCTTGTGATATGTTATTCTTCATTCAAAAATAAAAGACACTATTTTTTTATATCGGCCCTTAAACCGTTTTAAGGAGTAAAATTAGCCCTCGAAAATTCGCGAAAAATAGGGTGGTTATGAGGTTTCGCATATAAAGACTGCAGCTATCAACGCCAGACCAATGCTATTATATTCTGGACATTGAATAATGAAAATACAAATTATTACCCCCACCCACCCCTGTTTTAAGGGGGTGAGCCACCCTCTAAAATAATTATTTTTACTATAGTAAATACTGTAATTATCCGATATTAATGAAATCAATTCTATTTTTTAGAGGATACAAAAATAAAGTTTACGTGTTTTTGGATTTTTTCGAATAAAAATTATTAAAGGGTAAAAACACCCTCACTAAACTCCGCAATGTGACCGCCTTCGATTCCCTTGTTCTTGTAATATATCATCCTTCATCTTCAAATAGAGACATCTGTTTTTTTAAATCAGCTCTTAAGCCGTTGAAAGGGGTGAAATTAACCCCTGAAAATTCGTCATAAAAGGGGTGATTATGAGGTTTTTTTATATAAAGACTACAGTTATCAACACCAAACCAATTCTATTATATTACGGACATTGAATAATGAAAATATAAATTATTACACCCCACCCATCCCTGTTTTAAGGGGGTGAGCCACCCTCTAAAATAATAATTTTTACTATAGTAAATACATAGTAAATAAATCTCCGCTTTTCACTGTTTTAAAAGAACAAAGTGGGACATTGGGCCCAATAGTAGAAAAAAATATATTTAGACCACCAAATGTGTTTATGTCTGTTTCACTTTATTTTGTTGTTTAACTTTATTTTTGTATCCTCTAAAAAATAGTATTGATTTCATTAATATCAGATATTTAAAGTATTTACTATAATAAAAATAATTATTTTAGAGGGTGGCTCACCCCCTTAAAACAGGGGTGGGTGGGGGGTAATAGTTTGTATTTTCATTATTCAATGTCCAGAATATAATAGCATTGGTCTGGTGTTGATAGCTGCAGTCTTTATATGCGAAACCTCATAACCACCCTATTTTTCGCGAATTTTCGAGGGCTAATTTTATCCCTTACAACGGCTTAAGGGCCGATATAAAAAATAGTGTCTTTTATTTTTTAATGAAGAATAACATATCACAAGCGTAGCGAAATCGGAGGCGGACACTTCGCATAATCGTCCTTGTTAGTTAAATCTAAGTGAAAAAAATAAACATCAAAAAGTTAGTCATAATTACGTTAGGTAACTCGAAAGTGAAATTGAGTCTGACATTAGAAGCAATTGCTTCAATTACGAGCGACGATTGGAACAGAAATTAATCACGTCAAAAGAATAGAAAATGAATACTGGCCACGAGAGATATTTGACGACGATGATAACTTTAGATTTATTATAAATACAGGTAACAGAATATCTATTTTTATTTTAAATAGCAGTTGGTGAAATAACATATTGAATACCTACATTAATCCATGTTTTATTTTATAGGGGAAAGCAGCAGTGATGATAATAGTGATGACAACGACGATTACCACTCAAACAGTGATGCAGACATGATCGGAATTGAATACCTAAATTGTGATTAAAAAATCTTCGTTCATGATTCGTAAATAAATGTTGCTGAAAAAATATCTTGTTTTGCTCACCCTACCCAATTTATTCGATTTGACAGCTATGACGTCACAACATGGCGCTAAGTCGATCCTATTTTTATTTGAAACGCACTGTACAGACGCCAGCACATCAAGCTACTACAATCTGTCAGATTTCTTTAATAGATTTTCAACTTTAGCGCTAAAGCATAAGGTTTAAATTTGATTGGGAAAATCTGACAGTTTCGGGTAGCTTGATGTGCTGGTGTCTGTACGTCTGGAGCGACACGAACTAGCCCGAACTAGCCCGAATCTTCCCGAACACAACGAACGTTTTGGATTTAGAGAGCTGCAATCGAGTGCGTGCGGCTGATTTTAGCGATATGCGTATTATTGCAGTTGAATACTTTTTTACAGAATTCAATGGATATTCTCGAATTACATGTATAGTAAAAGAGTTAAATTAGTTATTAATTTAATGTTATTTGAACCAAATGAAGACATTGTTATAATAGGTCTTTACCTATGAAATTGCCGTTTTGTATGAAAAAATTTTAACGAATTTTTTTCATGTATTTTTTATTTGTATTAATCGAAGTAATCACCCATGCAATCAATACATCTTTGCCAACGCAGTGGCAGTTTATTGATGCCCTTCTTAAAGAAATCAGCTGGACGGGAGGCAACAAATTCTTCAAAGGCATTTTGTACTGCCTCTCCGGTATTGAACTTTTTTCCCGCCAAGAAGTTATCCAAATTCTGAAAAAAAGTAGTAGTCTGTAGGCGCAAGGTCTGGTGAGTAAGGCGGATGACGGAGAGCTTCCAACCCCAGTTCTTGCTTGGAGACCGTCTGCTGTGCAGTATGAGGTCGCGCGTTGTCGTGCAGGAGCAGCGGAGACGAGCGATTGACCAATGCTGGTTGGAGATGTGCCAGCTTCTCCATCATTGTGTTCAGTTCTTCACAGTACCCATCTGCAGTAATGCTCACCCCGTTTGGTAAGAAGCTGCGACGAATCACACCGACGCTAGACCACCAAACAGTGACCATCACTTTTCTAGGGGTAAGTTTTCGTTTAGGTCATTGTTTAGGTGCTGAACCAGGATCCAACCAACTTGCTGAGCGCTTACAAAATCCATTTTTCATCGCAGGTAACAATGCGGTTCAAAATTCCTTCATTTGTGTGTCTGTTGAGCAGTGTAAGGCACGTCTCGACGCGTAGTTCGCGCTGGCGATCATTGAGTTCGTGGGGCACCCATTTGTCAAGCTTTTTTACCTTGCCAATTTAACGCAAATGGACCAATATTGTTTTGACGCTCACGTCGAAAGCTGCTGCTAATTCAGCCGTAGATTGTGTATCATCAGCTTCCACAATCGCCTTTAATTCGTCACTGTCGACCAAAGTCTTCGGACGACCGCGAGGTTCATTTTTCAAGTCGAAGTTTCCAGAACGGAAGCGAGCAAACAGAAATAACAGGTGGTGCGTTGGTTTGTAGTGTTAGCTCCGTAAACGTCGTTGATGTTGCGTGCTGCTAGTGCCGCGTTGCTGCCACGACGGTACTCATATTCCATAATTACTCGAATTTTTAACGTATCCATGATGTCGAAAAAGATTGAAATGCAATGAAAATGTAACACTAATCAATAAATAAACAAATGACTACTTTTGGAAACTAAATTCCATGTTTTTATACAGTTACTCGTGAAGTGTAAAAACTTAAATGAATATTATGACTAAAGATTTTGACAAATGAACAGTTTTTACTTAATTTATGGTACAATATGATAAGTTGTATGATAAATAAATATTACATTTCATCCAATTATTTATTTTTATCAAAAAAATACAATAATTTGTGTTCGATATGCAAAAATATTCACTTATTATATTAAAAAATCTGGCTATTTGGCGGTTTCGTAGCCACCCTACGAAACCGCCAAATAGCCAGATTTTTTAATTAGCCTTAGACGATTAATAATATTGCGCAATATTACTGACCGAGTAAGATTAATATTGAAGATTGTGATGGTTAAATATTGTAGAAAATAAAAATAAAAATATTTTGCGCAATATTATTGTATGGATCACTAAGTCGCAAGCCCGTCTTAGTCAATCAATGAGCAGCCCTCGTGGTTCAAAGTTTGAATTAGAAAATTCGCGGTCCGTCGCTACTTTATCAAATCTTTGTCTGTAATACTGAGGGTTTCACATTTTATTTTATTTCTTTACAAATGTGTTAAAAATGTCGTTAATAAGCGTTAACGCGATCGAGTTTGAATATGAGTATAACATTAACCTAACTGAATTAAACCAAACCTGAATGTAGGTAGGCATTTATGATTAAAATCATTTTTTTTTAAGATAAAGTAATATATTATATAATTATACAGCATGATATTTAACAGAGAGCGTTCCCTTTAACCGGTAATACAACATAAAAAAATATTCCCATTTTATTTTAGTAAAAATTGTTACGTTGTTTTTTTTGTGCCTACCACTGGGAATTAAGTAACATTTACATGGAAGCATACGTTGTAAATTGTGGGGGTTCCAAGTAAAGTGTTTCATTGCAGTTTGTGCATTAACTTTAGCTTGCAATTGATAAAAGGATTCAATCCGTCAATTGTATTTCATCACTGAACTTTTTAGTAACACTTTCTGACGATGAATCACTTTGCTGAAACCTATTTAACCAGTTTACACAATAAATTAGATACAGGATATTATGGTTAGGTTAGCTATTGTTGACACTCCAAACGTCATTCGTTAAACGTCAGTTTCTGACAGCTAGAGACGATCTCTAGTGGTTGCTAGTTCGCAGTTGTAGTTGTAATCGATATTAGTTAATTTTACCAAATTGAATGGTAACCATCGAAACATCAAATATCTAGACCAATCCTTAATAAATTTCAGCTTCTGGTTAAAATTTTTAACGGTCTAATAACCGTAAACGGAAGTGAAATTATTTTTTCATTATAAACTTTATTCCAGATGTTTCGTTTTACTCGATGCACCTTTAGTCTATGGGTGTCGTTTAAGATTTAGTTTGACATAGTGTTGCTGGAGCTGCATTCTCGATTTGCTTAAAATAAATGGGAATATTACCCACTCAAGACAAAATGACTATAGTCTTGGAAATAAGAATTAGTGAGTTTAATTTAAATTAACGAGCCAATAAGAAATGAAAAAGGATTGCTGTTTTTACAAACAAATTAAAAAAACTATTACTAAGTAAATGCTATTACAGCATAAATGAATATTTAAATGACAAAGTTATGCAGCTCGAAAAATAATATAAAACAAAAACAATAATGACTTATTTTTATTTATATACATAATTCAATGAATGTTAATAATGAATGTCTAATATAATGTAACCAATGTTTAATTTAATGTATGAATGATTAATAATATAATGAAATGTATAATATAATGCATATTTAATGAAATTGTATTTAGAATAAGTTAGTGTATAAGTCATTTTCATCCTATGTAATAATGTCTTTTGCTGTGCCCAACAGGGTCCACAATTGTGTCCATAAAATTTTCGCATACTATCTATTCATGTACATTGTGGAATGCAATAAACAATTGAGTATTGAGTATTGAGTTTGTTAGCCTGGATCGTGAAAATTCTTAGTGTTTCAGGAGTTAAACGTCATCTTGGACAGTTGTCAGTGATTTTCAAGAATTAAATATTTTGTTGTAACAATTCCATCTACCGAAATACTTTAAGTTTTACCTGAAGCAGGGGAGATTTTCTAGCTGCTCCGTCTGCTTCCGGCTAGTTAACCTTGACAGGATGAACTAGGGGTCACGGCGTCCATTCGCACGAAATACGCTGGAGAGCGACTAACATATTTTATTTACCGTTTTCAAAGGATTCCAAATAGCGCATAGTCGGATCTGAGTTCAGACACATCGAACGGATTTTGCCATCAAGTTTGTTCCACCTTAAACAACCGAGAGGCACCTCGAGAGATTCGTCTCGCCGCCAGTATCCAGAGAAGCATCTGGGGCCTGGACGCGAGACCCGTTCCTCGAGTCAGCACATAGCCTCCTGAGGAGACGGCAGTGCGGTTGGCAGCGTCCGTCTAGCGATAGCGCAGGCGTGACGGTTTTTTTTTACTTACAAACTTTTTTTTTCACTTATAAACTTTTTTTTTACTTATAAACTTAACCGTTTATTATATTTACCTACGGTTCCTATATGAACCGCTTTATTACTGGTTCGGGTTTCAAAATTGGAAGCCGATCTTCAACTCCATTTAAATAAAGGACCCCGGGTTCGACACCTACGCTTAACTGGAATAGAATCGAACATCTTCGTCGGCTCCGGGATCCGGGACTCTTCCAAGTCCCTGGCGCCCATTTAGAATAATATTAAACCATAACACTGGAAGGTTTTGCCTTGATAGTATCACCTATTATTATGATATTATACACAACTTTAAAATTCAATCTTTAATAAGGAACAGTACTGGTTTATCTCCAACCCCCCACGACCGTTAGTAATACCGCTGAAGTTAAAGCTGGCTGGCAGTTAACAAATTAGGGTTTTGTGATACTAACTTAAAATAAATATTTGTTGACGGTTTGTTGTTTATTTTATTTTCAATACCAACCCACCTTACATTTGGGCTTTTCATCCTTCCACACTAGAGGGACAAAATCTCTATATGTAACAAAATATACTAAATTTTCGGATAGTTATATAAAAAAAAGAAATTATTTAAAGAAAATTAAACGAAGTTACAAGAATGTGCTGAGAATGTGTGTGTGTGTCGTAAGTACACTATTTGTTAATGTTGTAATTATTTGGGTGGGAGATAAGCGGTGGCAATAGGACTCCTTACTATTCCGCAATGAAGGCATATCGATGGTGTCGGGGGTTTGATGATGGAGCCAGGATAGTGAGTCCCTCGAGTTTGCTAGTAGCCCCTAATCGGCATAACTTCGTTGACTTTCTACTTATTAACTTAATGAAGAATGTACTAGACGAAAAAGTTAAAAATAAAAATATTTAGCTTCAAAATAGGTAACCAATTTTTCAATTTTTAGTTATACCTAAGTTATGTCAGAATTTACTTGCAAGATTAGAGGTACCCCAATAACAACTTTGACAGAAATGAGGGTGTACAGTGGTATACTCTACACATCTGCGTACTGCATCTGCGTTTATAGGGTACAGGCGTGATGTTATGTTGTGCGATTGCGTAAACAATGCATACATATGCGATATCAGCAATCGCGGTTGTTTTCCTGGTATTTATTGAAGAGTTCCGTTATCTGTCTCCGAAACACATCACCAGATCTTTGCGAAAATTAAATGGGACCATTTCGGGATAAACCTCTATCGAACAAAAAAGGAATTTTGCAAATCCGTCCATATATGACGGAGTTATACCCGAACATACATTAAAAAAAAAATAGAAACATCCGAATTGATAACCTCCTCCTTGATAAATGGTCAATGATTTATTTTCTGTAAGTAGGTTTGTACAAACACTTTTACATGTCAATCATATTTTTTAAACTAGATGAGGTCGGCGTTTCCTATCTGACTACTCTGAGAAGAAAGGCCGAAACAAACTCAGAGGTCACAGTCTCTTTTAAAGTCCAGACATAATCTTGGTCAGATAATGTGAAGACCATGTAGATTGGTGTCTGAAATGGTCTTTTGAGTAAAGAACCATACAGATTGAGCGGACCTGTCCAGTCAGTGCACGCATTTGTCAAAAATCGTGCAGCTCAACTCAGAACTTGAGGAGTCTTACGATTCGACGAACAATACCAATGAAAGGACATTTGGGTAGGCCGCATAAATTACTCAACCTGCCAGATCATGATTAAAACTAACTAAGAAGGAAAACAGAAAAAAAAGAAATGACCCACATAGTCTTCACACTCACAGTAATAATAATAAAAAATAAGATACTTGACAAAGTAAATATCCATGTCATTGTTTATATAAAATTCATCAATGTCAATGTGTATATAAAAATCCGGATATTATAATCTTTGATCTTTGAGGACCATGTAGATTGGTGTCTGAAGTGGTCTTTTGAGGAAAGAACCACACAGATTGAGTGGACCTGTGCAGTCAGTGCACGCGTTCGTCAGTAACCGTGCAACTCAACTCAGAACTTAAGGAGCTCAACGATTCGATACTTAGAAAGAAAAAAACAAAAGTGTAAATCAGCAAAATAAAAAATAAACAACATTCACTGTCTAGACCTATTGGATCAGCTGAAGCCCAACCTGTTTTGTCCTCAATATAGCCTTTTACAGTGTAATAGGCTTTCTGGCATAGTTTTAGCTTTATAAAAGATTTGAATTTATTAATGCTTAGTTCTTGAATGTGGCTAGGGAGTTTATTATAAAAACGTATTGGCCTCTAAACGAGCCACCTATTTTCTTGAGCCTTGTTGTAGGAACAACATATTTGTGTTTGTTCCTAGTATTTATATTATGGATGTCACTGTATTTTTTAAACAGATTAATATTTTTATGTGCATACAAAAGATTATCATAAATGTACTGAGAAGGCACAGTCATTATATTAATCTCTTTAAATGTGTCTGGGACTTAATTTATAAAAAAAGTCTTGTTGAAGTCGGTTAAAAATATTCAGCCATATTGTACAGGTGGAAGTAGGTATAGGTGCAGCACCCACCGCTGACATACAACGTGGAATGTTAAATGCGCAAAACCTCAGACACCCCAACTGATTTTTAATTCAATTGACCTATTTCCGAGAGAAAATAAGTCATTTAAAAAATTGTAAAGGTTTTATGTGCTGTTTTAGTTTTACTGGCCATTCTGATCGTTTCTTGCGTCTGCGACGACGCTTTACCGAGGGAGGAGTCGTCACCGGGCCGCTGCGCCGCGCTGTCATTGGCTTGCTTGACCTATTAATAAATAGACACGGCAACGTTTTGAATGAAGAGTTTTTGAAAAATGTGACCTATATTAAAAAGTGGTTCAATTAATTCTGCTCGTTATTCTGATCAAACTATTTTCAGGTTTTGCGCATTTAACGTTACATGTTGTAGATTTGGCTCTTCGCTCCGGTATCGGAGAGAATACAGAGATGTTTTAGTATATTTGTGCAAATCATATTTACACAATCGTTTGGCGCACAAGTCCTCTACGAATACATTACAATACATTTTTACTCGTAAGTCTGTATCGGATATTCGTAGTTACTGAATAATCACTGGATCTGCTGATTTTTCAATTCTTCACTCGATATAATATTAGTCTGTGGGGTTTGAACCGACACATTCTTGGACTCACGCTGGCTGCGAACTACTGAGTGAACTTCAGTTAGTTGGATTAAAGATTCGTATAAGTTGGCTAAGGTTAGCCTAATTTAAAATTATATACGTAAAGCAAACTTGGCATACCTACCAATTTCGTAAAGATCTGGTGATGAGTTTCGGAGACAGACAACGGAACTCTTCAATAAATACCAGTAAAACAACCGCGATTGCTACTATCACATATGTATGCATTGTTTACGCAATCGCACAACATAACATCACGACTGTACCCTATAAACGCAGATGCAGTACGCAGATGTGTGCAGTATACCACCGTACACCCTCATTTCTGTCAAAGTTGTTATTGGGTTACCTCTAATCTTGCAAGTAACTTCTGGCATAACTTAGGTATAACTAAAAAGTGAAAAATAAAAACTTTTTTATAAAAAAAAAACAACTGACTTCCAAATAACACTACAAAGTGAAAAAATAACTTTAATTTCGGAAGTCGGGGTCAAGAAAAGAAAATGCGGAACCAACGACACCGACTTCCAAAATTAAAGTTATTTTTCACTTTGTAGTGTTTTTTAGAAGTTGGTTGTTTTTTTTTATAAAAAAGTTTTTTTAGTTACCTATTTTGAAGTTACATATTTTTATTTTTAACTTTTTTGTCTAGTACATTCTTCATTAAGTTAATAAGTAGAAAGTCAACGAAGTTATGCCGATTAGGGGCTACTAGCAAACTCGAGGGACTCACTATCCTGGCTCCATCATCAAACCCCCGACACCATCGATATGCCTTCATTGCGGAATAGTAAGGAGTCCTATTGCCACCGCTTATCTCCCACCCAAATAATTACAACATTAACAAATAGTGTACTTACGACACACACACACATTCTCAGCACATTCTTGTTTCGTTTAATTTTCTTTAAATAATTTCTTTTTTTTATATAACTATCCGAAAATTTTGTATATCTTTACTAAAATAAAATGGGAATAATTTTTTATGTTGTATTACCGGTTAAAGGGAACGCTCTCTGTTAAATATCATGCTGTATAATTATATAATATTATGTATATTACTTTATCTTAAAAAAAAAGATTTTAATCATAAATGCCTACCTACATTCAGGTTTGGTTTAATTCAGTTAGGTTAATGTTATACTCATATTCAAACTCGATCGCGTTAACGCTTATTTACGACATTTTTAACACATTTGTAAAGAAATAAAATAAAATGTGAAACCCTCAGTATTACAGACAAAGATTTGATAAAATAGCGACGGACCGCGAATTTTCTAATTCAAACTTTGAACCACGAGGGCTGCTCATTGATTGACTAAGACGGGCTTGCGACTTAGTGATCCATACAATAATATTGCGCAAAATATTTTTATTTTTATTTTCTACAATATTTAACCATCACAATCTTCAATATTAATCTTACTCGGTCAGTAATATTGCGCAATATTATTAATCGTCTAAGGCCCACCCTACGAAACCGCCAAATAGCCAGATTTTTTAATATAATAATTGAATATTTTTGCATATCGAACACAAATTAGTTATTGTAATTTTTTTATAAAAATAAATAATTGGATGAAATGTAATAGTTATTTATCATACAACTTATCATACTGTACTATAAATTAAGTAAAAACTGTTCATTTGTCAAAATCTTAAGTCATAATATTCATTTAAGTTTTTACACTTCACGAGTAATGTATTGAAATAAGAATGTCTTCATTTGGTTCAAACAACATTAAATTAATAATTATGTATGTTTTTTTTTTATAAAAAAAGGTTTTCGCATGTCTTGACAGTTTAATATCCTATGTGCCAGCTTGTGGTTGTGAGATTTCAACAGAGATTACTTCTTCAGCGAGTATGAAAGACGAGGATAACTAGATAGTACCTAACGCCATAGTCGTCTGTCGGATTTGGCCAGAACTTATCTGCTATGGAATTTTTTAAAGCTAATTTCTTCGTTTTTGTAAAGAATTGTATTGCTGCAACGCGCAGCTCGCGGCTACGCTTTATGTCACTGCTACGCCGTAGCTCGCGGCTACGCCTTAGGTCTCTGCTACGCTGTAGCTCGCGGCTACGACGTAGGTCTCTGCTACGCCGTATAACTCACATATAATTATGTATGTACAGACGACAGCAGATCAAGTTACCCCACTTTGGCCTTGAACCCGTTATGAGCATGAACCGCGAGAATCGTGCGAAAGAGATAAATAGCTTTTGTCTGTTATTACTTATAATGTTTCGTGCTGCAGCGCTGCGCAGCCTGTCAGTGCGTACGTGACCGTGGTTGAGTACGCCCGCGTCGTCGGTGCGTCGGCGCGTGGTGTACACGACGATGCGCGCATACGCAACCACCGTCACACATCCTACAGAATAAGATACTGTGCGATAAGAAATAGCGTAGCAGGTTGAATGCTTGAATCCAATCGAAATAATGCTATGGTAATATAACAGACGGTCCGCGCAATGCCTAAAATACTTATGAAAGCTTATACTAATCAATATTTTTTATTTAAATGATCTTTTACTAATTACAATAAATTAAGTAGCGAAATTTCGCGCTTATTGTTAAGCAGACAGGTAGGTATAATCTGATATGAGAAATTCTTTTGTATTATTACAAGCTTTTATTTAGTTTCACCTGTCCCGTTGTCTGTCTGTCGGTCTGTAATCATATCTTGCAAGTTAAATTTGATCCACTTCCCGGTGTCCGATTGAGCTGAAATTTTGCATGCATGCATAAATCGGATGAGAATGCAATATTATTATGACATAGAGCTGATCTGATCATGGAGCTGGAAGGCGGCCATAGGAACTCCGTAATTAAACGACGCAACCCCATCGAGTTTGGGCTCGTTTGATTCTTCTTGACGAGTACTTTGATACTATATGGTAACCAGGGTCTGATGATGGAGCCGGAAGGTGGCTATAGGAACTCCGTAATTAAACGACGCAACCCCATCGAGTTTGGGCTCGTTTGATTCTTCTTGACGAGTACTTTGATACTATGTGGTAATTAGGATCTGATGATGGAGCTGGAAGGTGGCTATAGGAACTCCGTAATTAAACGACGCAGCCCCATCGAGTTTGGGCTCGCTTAATTCGTCTTGACGAGTACTTTGATACTACATGGTTACCAGGGTCTGATGATGGAGCTGGAAGGTGGCTATAGGAACTCCGTAATTAAACGACGCAACCCCATCGAGTTTGGGCTCGCTTAATTCGTCTTGACGAGTACTTTGATACTACATGGTGACCAGGGTCTGATGATGGAGCTGGAAGGTGGCCATAGGAACTCCGTAATTAAACGACGCAACCCCATCGAGTTTGGGCTCGTTTAATTCGTCTTAACGAGTACTTTGATACCACATAGTAACCAGTGTCTGATGATGGAGCTGGAAGGTGGCCATAGGAACTCCGTAATTAAACGACGCAACCCCATCGAGTTTGGGCTCGTTTGATTCTTCTTGACGAGTACTTTGATACTATATGGTAACCAGGGTCTGATGATGGAGCTGGAAGGTGGCTATAGGAACTCCGTAATTAAACGACGCAACCCCATCGAGTTTGGGTTCGCTTAATTCGTCTTGACGAGTACTTTGATACTACATGGTAACCAGGGTCTGATGATGGAGCTGGAAGGTGGCTATAGGAACTCCGTAATTAAACGACGCAACCCCATCGAGTTTGGGCTCGTTTGATTCTTCTTGACGAGTACTTTGATACTATGTGGTAATTAGGATCTGATGATGGAGCTGGAAGGTGGCCATAGGAACTCCGTAATTAGACGACGCAACCCCATCGAGTTTGGGCTCGTTTGATTCTTCTTGACGAGTACTTTGATACTATATGGTAACCAGGGTCTGATGATGGAGCTGGAAGGTGGCTATAGGAACTCCGTAATTAAACGACGCAACCCCATCGAGTTTGGGCTCGCTTAATTCGTCTTGACGAGTACTTTGATACTACATGGTAACCAGGGTCTGATGATGGAGCTGGAAGGTGGCCATAGGAACTCCGTAATTAAACGACGCATCCCCATCGCTTGCCAAGCGTGTTACATTTTGATGGTATAATTAAGAACATTTAGCACCTTCTTTTTCCTCTTGCTATCATAATGTAACACGCTTTTATTTATAAAATCGGGACTGTGATAAAAACGGGAAGATTTAATAATCAAGGTGTAAAGTTTTAGTGTTAAAGATATATACTTAGGTACGATATGGAATTATTTTGTCGTAGACGAAGAAGCTTAATTATCTTTAAAGGTTACAATGAACTTATAAAGTGTTATATTTCTTTTTAGAGTTAATTTATTATTAATTTTTTAGTTCATTTTACTAACAAATAATAAAAGCTTGTTTTTAAAAAAGGCTTTTTTTTCTTTAATTTTATTTTAAATTCAATCAGGTTGGTTAATTACCTACTTACTAGCGGGCTGGCGGTCAGTAACCTCTTTTGTTCGCGCGGCGGGTGTAGCTGGAAATCCCATGCAGCAAAAGTCCTTTTGTTTATAGATATTAGCTAAGTAGATTAGTAGGTAAAGAGTATTTTAGTAGGTAAGCGTGAGTTAATTTCGGAGTTTTTATGGTTTTGTTATACTTAGTGATATTCTGAGTAGCGCATTGAGGGTGAATAACTACGTGTGCAAATATTTTCAACAATACATGAATATAAACTATACATACGTGTCTAGATCTCTTTACGATGGCCTATAATGAGGAAATGTAGTTAACGGAATTACCTATCTACCGGAGTTTGCTGTTACATGCAAATTCAACCTTATTCCGCTAGGAATAAGATACGATTTCAAAGGTTATGAGTATTCAAATAAAATTCTCATCTATTATTATCTATTCTCATCTATTATTAGTATGTTACATCGTAAATATTTTATAAATGATAATAATATGAGTTTATTTTTTTGTTATTTGTTTTTTAAGACGGTTGCCGCACACTAGGAATTTCTCCTATATTGTATGCGTTTACAAACATTTAAACTCACATACACAAACAGCCAGACCCGGAACAACTACTTGTAGGTCATACAAATATTTGTTCCGTGCGGGAATCGAACCCGCGACGCACAGCGCAGCAGTCAATAGCTTAACCACTGCGCCAACCGTGCCGTCAAATCGTCGTGTTTGTTATTCCTATGGGAAATCTGGTGAAGCCACATAAAATGCAAAAGTGAGTTTGTTTATTTGTTACGCTTTCAGTTTTCACGCAGTGGTGTAGCTAGCCGTAATGGGGCCCCATATCAAAATATCTTGGCGGGGTCTTTTGCAAAAAGGACGGTGACGTTTTTATTTTTTTAAGTAAGTAAATATCCCCTGCTTTTGGTGCCTTAACTACACAGCCGATCATCATGGAATTTTGCATAACTACCTATCAGAAAAGGACATAGGATAGGTTCCTACGGGAACGCATGTGAAACCGCGGGAAAAATATCAAAATAAAATGCGGAATAACAATCTTAATCTTTTTATTTTTCAACATTAATATAATTGAAACCTTAAAAACAAATATGGTTACAACAAAATTTATAAAACCAAATTATACAATAGATTAAAAAGTTTCTGTAACCTATTATGTCAATAAAGAATTATTACTTAATGTTATTTTAAAGTCTCTGACGCAACTCGGGACCCTTCGGGCCCCGGACCTTTGGACGGCGTTATTATAATAATAATAAGTTTATTTTCAAATCATTTTAGCTTACATTAATATCGAGGAGTCTCCATTTAGGCATAGAAGATGCCTGTAGTTGAAGGCTTTTTATTATTATTATTATATAGATTAAAAACAAGTACTTACATAATATAAATTTTTTAATAGCTTTTATTTTTATTGATATTTGTAACAAATTAATTATATAGTTACATCTACTAATGGCTGCTAAACAAAATCAAAAATGCTGCCGCCACAGAAATCTAAATAATAAGGCACTAGAAAATTAGAAATGCTATCTACTATCTTTTAATATCGGGACGCATGTCAGTTCGCGGCTACCAACACATAGACAAACAATAAATACACAATTACGCCTACACATGTCACTAGCATTGATGCAACAAACATTAAACTTTAAGCTATGGCGTTAAGCAATATTTTATAAAAACGCAAAATCTCAGGAGTCGTGGCCACTCGAGCCAATAATGCACACTTACTTACTAATAGTGCAGCGCAACGCTCATATCGATAACTTTCCGTTGAGCGTCGTTGTTCGCCCAGAAGTCTTGCAACTATAGATAACTAATTTTAGTTAAATTTAAAATTTAAATTGAATTAATTTACCTAAATTTCCTTTTGTTTTTGTATTTATTTATACAGTTGGTAATTAAGCACAAATATAAGTAGGTGCGGATGACTTTTTTTTTCTTCTTTTTTTTAACATTTTGGTAAGAAATAAAACATACAAGGTGTAACTTAAATAACGCACAACCTCTTAAGGGGTCATTGTACTCATCATTATGAACAACTTTTACTATGGGACCAAACCTGAAAACGCGAAAAAAAAATCAGCTGTTCCCTACATTTATGTTCGCATAACTCGTCAAAATGTAGGGAACAGCTGATTTTTTTTTCGCGATTTCCGGTTTGGTCCCATAGTAAAAGTTGTTCATAATGATGAGTACAATGACCCCTTAAGAGGTTGTGCGTTATTTAAGTTACAACTTGTATAGAAGATGTAATAAGTAAATAAATATTAAACGAAAGATCACAAATCATTCCCATTTCGGTAAAACTAGGTAAGCCAAACATAATAAATTATCGATACAAAACAGTAGTGGCACGTCACTAATCGGCGCTCAACTCATGCGGCCGTGTTCCTGGAAATTTACGGAGTGGCGAAATTCTTTATTGCGCATGCCTATAATTCCATTGCTGCTTTTAGCAGTTGTAATCGTAGATATAAACAAGCTTAAGCATCAAAGGTTATTGAAATGAGAAAACAATTCGATTTTCTGCGACAATCGTAGTACTGCCGTGCGATTCTGTAACCATCTCAACGAAAGCTTGGGTGAAGTGAGCGTGGAGTGAGCTGTCATTCGATAGGGATTAACACTATTAAGTGCTCACTTCACTTATGAATGCACGGTGAGATTTTTACAGAATCGACCGGCTGGTGATGAATAATTTTATTTGAGTATATTTCATTATAAAAACATTATTTTAAAAAAAATGGTATTTATTTATGAAATGCTAATCCCTTTATTTGAAAAGTTACATGTTGTGGAAGAATTTCCGCGGTTGGATATGCCGCAAAACACCATTTTTACGCCTTTGCGTCCGAAACAAACGCTCCACGCGCACTTGTGGCGTACGAGTCACATGTGCGGCGACAAGGTCACGGACCTTTACGACTTCTACTGCCTTATTATTTAGATTTCTGTGGCTGCCGCCAAACAAAAGCATGCTTTTACCTAACAATGGGAGGGCACGACCTTCGGGAAACGGATTCGCTTCATTTTTTGGTTAGGCCTCGAAGGCGTAACTTACGCCTTCGAGGCCTAACCGCTGGGCAATTGTGATGAAAAATATGGAGATAGTTTGAAGCCTGGGGAAGGACACTAATTGCCTAAATTATTTTTAATCAAAAACATTGTTCACTCTTGCTCAGAAAGTTGTAATTAAAACATTTTAACAATCCATGAAATCTCTTGTTGAAATCTCCATTACTGCATTTTGAATCTCGGTCTATAGCGGAACGAGTGGGAAATAAAAAGTTCCAATCGTCACCACTGGGGAGACACGAAACTTTTTTTTTCCCGCTCGTACCCAGTGGGGACGACCGGGAATAACGATAAATAAAAAGTTACTTATATAACTTAAACTCTAATAGCTATAGATAATGTAAAATTTAAATATACATACTTTTATTTCTTTTGCATAATTATTATCTACTAATTTATAAACTAATATAATAAAAAGACGATTGTTTGTAACAGATAAACTAAGATATACAACGTGTAACGTTAAATGCGCAAAACCTGACAATAGTTTGATCAGAATAACGAGCAGAATTAATTGAACCACTTTTTAATATAGGTCACTTTTTTCAAAAAATCTTCATTAAAAACGTTGCCGTGTCTATTTCTTAATAGGTCAAGCAAGCCAGGGTCAGCGCGGCGCAGCGGCCCGGTGACGAGTCCTCCCTCGATAAAGCGTCGTCGCAGACGCAAGAAACGATCAGAATGGCCAGTAAAACCAAAACAGCTCATAAAACCTTCACAATTTTTTTAATGACTTATTTTCTCTCTGAAATAGGTCAAATGAATTAAAAATCAGTTGGGGTGTCTGAGGTTTTGCGCATTTAACGTTACACGTTGTATATATTTTTAACCCGTTTCCACCTACCACCGGTCCCTGAGACTGCAACGGCAACTAGCAAATAAAGGATAAGGTAAGTTTACTTTCATTACACACACGCATTTTGTGACTACTGTTTTTTCCTAAATAAAGTATGTGTAGAAAAGGTATACAGGGTGTAACGGAAAGGGGGTATCAACCCTGAAGGAGGTGAATGTGCTCATGAAACTCAACAACTTTCCCCAAAGAACATAGGTCGAAATATGAAAAAAAAATTTGGCCCTCCCATAGTAAATCAATCAGCTGGTAGTCAGTTTTGTAAGGGAGGGCCAAATTTTTTTTTCATATTTCGACTTATGTTCTTTGGGGAAAGTTGTTGAGTTTCATGAGCACATTCACCTCCTTCAGGGTTGATACCCCCTTTCCGTTGCACCCTGTATAGGATGACTGGTAATTAGTGACCGATACTTAAACACATGATTCTACTCATTACAACAAACAAGTTTTATAATGGGACAGAAAGTGAAATGACGAAAAAAAAATCAGTGTTGCCTACATTTTGACGACTCGTACGAACATAAATGTAGGGAACAGCTGATTTTTTTTTCGCGATTTCGGATTTGGTCCGATAGTAAAAGTTGTGTGTAATGTTGAGTACAATCATGTGTTTAAGTATCGGTCACTAATTACCAGTCACCCTATATGTATAGACGTGCAGTCCTTTGCAGATACGATTTTTTGCAGGATCCCGTTTAGTAGTGTACGTGTTTAAATATACATATTCACACAAACGTCCCGTTTTCCGGATTCTATAAACAGGATGCTTGTGTGAATATATATATAGATTTAAACACGTACACTATTAAACGGGATCCTGTAAAAAAACTGTACCTGCAAAAAACGGGATCTTACCGTAGGAAAGGGCCACATCGAAATATTTGAATGCAAAAAAAATACGTTGCGGTCTCCAGGACCGCGGTGGTAGGTGGATAAGGGTTAATATTTTCACCACTAGTATGCTACATTTGTAAGCGTACTCTCTTTTACTCGTATTATACTATTTTCAAAAATAGACGTGATAGTAATATAAAATCACAGTAATAAAAAATAAAGACACAATAATAAATCAGATTCAGTAAAATGTAACTGGCAGTTCGTATAGTGTATTCAGTTCCGATTTTAAATATTTTGAGAACAATGCTTTGTTTTGGGAAAAGGATAGGCAGATGATGTTTTAAAATATGTTTTTGCGGCACAACAACCAGGGTCTGACTTATTTTTAATGGGCGACTTAGGTTCATCCTTAGATATTCTTACTTGTAACTCTCTTTTCTTTTTCTCACATTCCTCTTCTTCAGCACCCATCATTTCTTCAATGCTAGTGTCTGAATTATAATTTTTATCTCGACTATTACAAGGTCTCACGAATTTACGCGTCTTTGAAATATGTAAAATCGATTAACTCCTATCGAAAAAAAAAAAAAAAAATCTTTATTCTTATCTTCCTGATATTCTTGTTCTGGTAATAATGCCTGACTACGTTCAGAAAAAAATTCGTCTCCTTGCTTATTATTTACAAATAATACGTTTATTCATCATCATCTTCCTGCCCTTGTCCCATTTTATTTGGGGTCGGCGCAACACGTCTTTTTCTATTCTTCCCTGTTAGACGTCATGGCATCATTTACTCCTTTGTCTTTTATATCATTCTTCACACCATCCATCCATCTTTTCTTTGGCCTTCCTCTCCCTCTCCATCCATCATCAAATAATACGTTTATTAATACAAACAAATTACCTAATACAAGTAAATTTACAAAAATGTTGACGACCCCCGAACATTTTTACTAAAATGAATAAATCCTACCTTGTGATGCCATATTTGCGTAGAATACCAACGAATGCGAATCGAAGCACACAGAAAACTTTTTCTCACGGCGAAATACGCATAAAACATCACAGGTGCCGCTCTAGGTGCGTCATCCTTGATGTATAGGCCCGTGACGCGCCTGGCACGTCATCGTCCAATGTTCGGGGCCTGGCTAAAGGGGCTTCTAAACGGGCCATGTTTTACTGCAATTTGTGGCTACAATATAGTGGCCGGCAACATTGCAAGCAATAACAGCCAGTCTATGCAACATTGCAGTAATGTCCCGGCCATAATTGATAACATTTTAGGTATGGCCATACATGGTCTATTAATGTTCGATAGATTGCCAGACGATCGCCGAGCGATCGATTTAACTGCAATATTGCCCAGCTAGTTCTATTGTTGTTTCAATCGCTCTTTATTGTTATGGCATAGTGCGTCTTTTTTAATCTTTTTTCCGATTTTGTTTAAAAGAAACTCGAAGTCACCCTTCGACATTCTAGTAAATTTTTAAAATTATTTTTTATCAAGGCTTATTTCTTGATTTAAATTATCTAAAGTTTCACGCCTATTTAGGTAAGGTCGAATCCACAATCCTTTTTTTTTTTATTTATTTTGAAACAATATAAGCCGCTGCGACAAGTGTGATTTCGACAGCCATTGCTGCCGATGTGAGTAGCCCGTTTAGGAGTCTGCATCATGAGCCATACTATTGCAGTCATATTGCAACACATAGCCCAGCCATAGAATTGCTCGACCATCAAGAACAATAAAATATTTTTGTAATGGCCAAGCAATTAGTTACCTATAGTGCAGCCACAAATTGCAGAAAAACGTTGCCCGTTTAGACGCTCCCTAAAGTATGCATGAAAATGATGGTGGCAATGAATCTGTTAAAGTTTACTAGCTGGCATAGAACAATAACTTCATGAATGAGTGTTTGATATGGGTAATCCCAAATTAGTTACTTTTTTTATTATTTAGTTACTTTGAAACATTAATGTATTAAAAATCCAAGATACACAATCGGCGTCTCAAAATCGTCCCCATGAAATACGTGCACATTTGACAATTGTGCACTTCTTTTGAAATAGTCTCGCACCAACCGCGTTACTACATGGTCGTTAAAAATGCCGAAGTGTTCGCTGAGAAATTGTAAAAATATAGCTTCTAGAACGATAAAAAAGGATGGGATTTCGTATTTTCGATAAGTAAAAGACTTGATTGAATTGTTTTTGTTTTTATGGCCTTATTTACAACGCATTGCGTGATTTTGATTTAATTTGTCTCAAAACTTCACTCTGCAGCCCAAGTATAATACGGCAAATTTCAAGGGCCGCTTAATCAGAGTTAGAACTATGTATAATAGCTTACTACATTTTTAGTCGCGTTATAAAAATGACCCTGTTCGTTATCGATGGAGTCGATTTTTTTTTGTAATACTATTTTTTTTTTATTAATAAGTTTGAACTATTTCGTGTAAAAGTTTATAAGAATATTTAAACGTTATACATAGGTATATTATATTAGGTATTTGTATACTATACTATAGTTTTCCTATATATTTATGTTATCCCATAATAGGGAAGATGGGAGGTCGAAAAAAGGACGATTTTTTGAAGTTTTCGTAAATATTATATGAATTAATTAGGTGACTACTATTGTTAGCGACATCGGCATGCTAATAACAGGAGTCGCCATATTGAAAACTTAAAAATCCCTTAAACAAAAAATTTAAATAAATAATTTTACCAGATAATCTTTGTTTAAGTGATGTTAAAATTAAAGTATAAATATGTATTTAAACTCAATTTATAAACTCGTGAAAACGAATACCTACAATATCTTCAGAAAATAAAAAAAATATAAAATTATATTCCTCTCCACTCCATGCCCTGTCCTACTGGCTAACTTTGGTCGTAAAATTTTATTGCTTTTTGTAAACTGCCTTGTAAAAAGAACTTTAAGGAATGGGCATAAGGTTGAACTTGCAATAAATATGTTTATAGTATAACTATAACTACCTAGACACAATTACCGAGTGTTTGGCGACAGTTTTGAGTGTTACTTTTGTTCGAGAATGTGCATCTAGGGTTTTTAATACATCAATGCTTCGAAAACATTTTTTTTTCCAATTTACGAATTATTTTAACCTATCATAATTGATATAATTAATGGGCACTAGCCCTACCCGTGTGTTAAATTAATGTCACTATTGTAGCGCCACGTTGTATACTTAACAATAGATATATAATATGTATGTAAATATATTTAATATTTGGTCGAACCACCTTGCGCGTCTAAAACAGCGTCCAGCCTGTCCTTCATGCCGGCCACCATGTTCCAGCAGGTGTCCGTGCCCCTGAGACCCTAAAACAAAGAAAAATTTTGTCAATTTCAATACTAATAAGAAGATTCTTTCTATTTCTTAAAGCCGTGGACCGAATTACATAATTCAAACGGGAATCTCAGTTTTGAACATAATCCTGTCATTTGACTAAAATCTCGCAAATATTCCTATATACAAAAAAAACCTCGTTTTCAAGTTACGTAATTATTTACAAATAGCATCCGCCCGCAACTTCGTTTGCGTAGAATTCGGAATTCCCGGCGTTTAAAAATATGTTGCTAATAATGCAGGGCCGTAGCACGGTAATATTATAATACAGTACTCCAACTTCATACAAACGGACGAAACGCGAGCTATACCTACGCGCCTCGATCTCGGCGTGCGCTCGGTGCGCAGACAGTCACGTCACGGCTGTACCGTACCGCAGTGTCGAACGGACGGTGTGTTGTTTTTTTAACAATAACCGCGCGATTTTTTCTCTAATAGATAAGTATGGATATGGATAAGTATTTCCTTTTATCTCACGAAAAAAAAGGTGTTTGGATTAATAAATAAAGCGAATAGAGTAACGGAAAGTTATTGAGACGAGTGAAATAGGTAGTTATATGCGGTTCTGAATGAATCATGATACGGTAGGTACCTATCTACTTACGCTTGTGTTAAAACTTCGGTGCATGTGTGTTTTGTTAGTTTGCATAATTCAAAGTAAAGACGTGGTATTTTATTATTAATAATATTTGTTTATTATCTGCGTGTATGAATAATACTAGAAAAAAAATGAAATCTACCAATCAAAAAACAACACGCATTTTTATTGAACACTTCCTATTCAATATACAAAGTATTTCATTTATTTATATAAAAAGGATATTTACAATCACAAAACTAAATAGAAACAGAAAGTAGGCAAATGTAATTAAAATGCTGGAGACGGGCAGCCCTAACGCATGTTTACGTACCGCGCGGCTGTAGGCATTTATTTCTATCATGCGGCCGAGTTACACTACTGTATTATAATATTACCGTGGCCGTAGCCTGCATTGTGGGGCAATGGCCTACCTTCAAACACTAATGCCCTACCTTAAGAAAACACCATGAACTAAGTTATGACGGAAAAAAAAAATACTAGCTTATAATGACATCTAAATTATTCCGAATTAACCATGGCATTTTACAATCATAATATACATAAATTCTTTATTCTGCTCATAGATGGCATTTGAAATATGTGTGCAAGATTTGTTCAATTACAGTCTATGGAACGGGAATCACTTAGCCTCTAAAATCCTAAGGACTATGTTGGTCCCATAGTAAAAGTTGTTAATATTGATGGGTAGAACACCCCCTTAAATTTTAAAGTCAGCCTGTATATCATCGCCGACAATTAATTATTAACTGACAAAAGTTAAGAAAGCCAAAAATCGATTGACTAAACAATAAACAATATTTATTTGTTCTAGACTTAAACCTATTACAAGTTTTGAACCTTATTAAATTAAGCTATTGTAGTTCTATGGCAAGATACAAGACAAAATGCAACTGGGCTTAAACTAGGAGGACTCTTGTGCTATAAGCACCAGTTACTTCCGCCACCACCGTGATCGAACTGCTATTACAAGTTTGGTGCGGTGGAAACTAGAACAGATCAAGTATCATTTGTACTTCCGCCCTACCTTAAATTCAATTCTAGCTACGGCCCCGTAATAATGTAGCTACTGTAATTGGTTTATTTATATATGTATAGAAAGACAGATTAGGTAGGCTTAATATATTCCTGTCTGTGAAACCATGGAAATACACATACAAAATTTCAACCCAATCGGTCAAGCCGTTTAGTAGTTGACATACCACAGCAGCGCCACCTTCCGGATCCAATTGTATTTTTAAAACAATCCAGGAAACCATCGAAATACATACCCATATAAAATTTGAACCCAATCGGTTCAGTCGTTTAGAATTTATATGAAAAAGATAAGTATGGAAGGATAATTCACACTACCCGTTTTCCCATAAGAATGAAGCATTTTCCCACAATAAAAAGTAGCCTATGTTCATCAGGGATAATTTCGGCTTCTAATAGTAAAACAAATTTTCAAATTGTTCCAGTAGTTTCGGAGCCTATTCAACACAAACAAACAATCAAATCTATCCTCTTTATAATATTAGTGTAGATTATTCTTGAACATTAAAATTCTCAAATATTCTACGTTAATAAGTATATCAGATTCATACGAATACGAAAACTAACAATAAATTAAACTAATTAGAACAATACAAAACACTTTAATTAGATATTCAAATCTTAATAAAACAGTAATAGTCCGTATTGACTCCCACATCATTTACTTTAAAATCCAATCATTACCTACTGGATTAACTTTTGTTTAGAAAGTATCATGACACAATGGAATCAAAAACAATAATTCATTGAATTCTGTTTACTTAAGTATAACCCTGAATTTGAACTTTCACTTACGATACTTACTATGCCTTCTCTTAGCTTAATTCGAAAATTCTATAGAAAAACACCATTGACACATTTTTTCAATACTTACTAGCCTTTGTTTGTTTAATTTAAAAATTGTATTTACAAAAAATATTACTCACCGGTTATATCCGTCATCTCGATATCAATCGAAGCGCTGCCTTTGAATTTGCGCCAACTAAGGCGCCGTAATATTATAAGAACCGCACGTATTATTAATTAAAACACAACAACAGTAACTAATGAGACACAATTACTTTTTCTATTGTTACCGAACTTTAAATTTCTCGAAAACACAGTACTACGACTCCAAAGTCCAACTGACTGACGCAACTGACGTTCACGTAATGGATGGATAAACGTCAACGTCAAATGTCAACTCGGAAGCGGTGGCGGATGCGCTGATTGGCTCAATTATTAGTCTGTGCAACCATTGGTCAATTTTAGAAACGTTGAAAACTCCACCAATCATGCACAGGATACTTTCTTTCTAACACTATATGGCGCGTTGTAGTTATAGATATGTATAGAGTTTACCGTGATGTGCTGGCGTCTGTACATTGTACAGGGCATACAATGGAAGTTGACGGACGAAGCTAACTTTATGTCGGGTGCTGCGGGGACCGGTCAGCTCCAGTAAGTTTCTGTTAGAAACAAAGTAACTGCATTAAGCTCCTAAGTTCCTAAGTTCTGTCCTAAGTTCATCGTAGTTTAAAACAGTTTCCATACGGACTCCTCTTGACAGCTCTGACGTCTCCATGGAAGTTGATATTTAACTACTCTAACTTTACGAAAAAAATGAGAAAAAGTCAACGGATAGAAGAGCTATTCGATTCATTCAAATCACGTTGTTAGCTAGTCTAGCTAGGCCCGAATGTTGCTGAAAGTTGTATGCATCAACTTAATTGTATAAATACCTACAGCATGATAAGCCTATCATTTTTCCACTGCAGGGACACAGAGGTACCAAAGCCCTCTGGCTCAAGGCACTGTAAGAGCGAGTAGGCCATACTCCACCACGCGGGTCCGCAGCGCGTCAGTGGATGTCACATGTCTTCGGATTTTTGGTTCTAGATCGTTCTTGTTTCCTCACAATGTTTTCCTACATCGCTTTTAGAGCAGTGGAGATGAAATAAATTACACAAAGTAAAATGCCTGCCTGGGTTCGAACCTACGACTTGCGACACGTAAGTCGAGTCCGTTAACACTGGGCCACCACTGCTCGCGTACGGCTGTACAAAATACGTACATTATTCAGCAGCCACACGTGTAACCCGGCAGCGTAGAGCACATCGTCGAGACATGGCGGAGCGTGGCTGTGTGAGCGTGGAGTAGGTGTCGTACTTTTGAACGACCCTTTGTAAGCAGAATAAACGAGCTGGGGGGCCGCGTGCCGCTCGGGGACCTAGGGCCCCGGTGCCTAGGGGGGACAGGTGTGCACTCGGGGCCCTCCATTGGTACCGACAGACAGGAGATAAACTATTTGTGTGCAAATTTATTGCATGAAGGTGAAATTAATTTTATGCAAGTATCAATAAGGTCAAAAGAGGATTAGTCGAAGCATGTTCCGTAGTTTTTGTCTAACTTTATATTCATTTAGGAGGACCGCAGTTCGCAGAATAAATTATTATGCAATGTGTGTGTATGTGATGTTTGGTTATGTCTCTAAATATCATTAGAGCCAGTCCACACGGCGCGTTGCGTCGACGCAGCGCTGCAGTTGCGTTGTTTTACATACAGATAACCATAGTGCACACACGGTGCGCTGCGTCGTCGCAACGCACACACAATGGACATCAGCCTCCGAGACGAAGCGGGAGGGGTGTAATTACCTGCGACGCCGGAGCATCACCGCTCAGTTGCTCACCATCAGTGTTTCTTAATGAAATTAAGGGACATAATTATCCAATACCACCTTGGGATTCTGCGTCGATTTCGGCGGTGGCGTAGTAATGGGAGCAATGCCGGACGACTTTTTCGGTCCATGCTTCGTAATAGACTGCGATGAAGTGCTCACCGCAACTGCGTCAGCAGAACGTTACGACTGCGTCCTAGCAACGCTGCGGTGACGCAGCGCCCTTGTGGCCGGCAATGCGTTAAAATTCATGCGCTGCGACGACGCAACTCGCCGTGTGGACTGGCTCTTGGGCAATACCGAATGATTAATTAATTCATTAAATTAAATTTATTTCAAATAATCAGATAACAGGGATCCGTAGTGTTAGTAAAGTACCTTATGCCTAGTGTTAGTATATACATAAATTAAGGTAACAATTTGGGTATGAGTCACTTTGTAAAGAAGACGAAACCAGTTTCTCAACCGGTCATCTTCTCCACAAAATGCCTCATAAAAGGGGAAAACACATTCTCAGTCCCTGTTTTTAGAATGCTGCTGGCACTGACCCGGGTTCTAGCTGCCACAGACACTATTTTCTTCTGCACAATTGCGTGGAAGCCTTCAGTACGGTTCTGCGTAAACATCTCTGACGCACTACAGAACCGGGGCAGTCTCAAGAGCATTCTAAAAACATTGTTGTACTGGACGCACAGGACATCTAGCGACCTTTTGGTGTAGTTGATCCACAGACCACCCGTGTACAGACCCTGACAATACTAGACATACTATACTATACAGTAATAATGATTAGTATGTTAGTAGTAAATTAAGCGTGCCAAACCACAGCGCGACAAACATGCAGCATTCGTTAACCGCTACAGCACAGCACTACACTGCAGCTTCATCTATACTTCTATACATACTAATATTATAAAGAGGAAAGATTTGTATTTTTGTATGTATGTATGTATGTTTGTAACAAATAAATTCAAAAACTACGGGACCGATTTAAAAAATTTTTCACCATTAGAATGCTCCACTATCCTTGAGTAACATAGGCTATATTTATTACTAGCTGTGAATACCCGCTTCTCTGGGTCTTTTTAATTGTATATTTATTTGTTAATGTTAATAATCTATCACTACTTACTTCATAATCTTTTCATACTAAACATTTTTATTAATGAAGAATGTGGGAGGCGCCCGACGTGACGGCACAGTGAGCTGCGCGCGGTACTGGACTGTACTTGGAAATTGCATCATTACTTTATTTTTCTAAAATAAAAGTAGCCTAAGTTACTCCTTATTACATCAGCTACCTTTCAATAAAAGTCCCATCAAAATCGTTCCAGCCATTTCAGAGATTAGCCGGAACAAACAGACAGACAGACAACAATTGTAAAAAATGTTATTTTGGTGTATGTACCGTATGCATGCATGTAGTAAAAAACGGTTATTTCAATATTACAAACAGACACTCCGATTTTATTATATGTATAGACCAGAAAAATTAGGGGTCTCTACTAAAACTTCAATAACATAACCCAAGATGTAAAAAAATTAGCCATAAAATGTCTTTCATCGCATGCGCTGCGGTAACGATTGATGATAGAACAAAAAAATGTGCTACAATATTAAAGAACATATCGATATCTACATAAAACTTCGCGATACCATATGTCCAACTATTGTAGTAATGTTACTATAACTACTTTTTTACATTTTAAGAGTGGATAAAAATGCAGACCAAAATCAGACCATGTCATCCATACCTTTGTGTTAATCTTTATCCAAATAAATCATTTCGTATTCAAGACTGTTTCAATACCTGTAGATTACTGTTTGAATTATTCAAATCGGTCATTCCATTCAAAAGATATTACGAATTTAACAATGTCAATCTAAATAAAACGCAGCGCAGTGATAAAGAGGTAATCTCTCGAACTAATGATCCAACTCTAAAAAAAATATACTGGTAGAAAGCTACATTATTCCTGAGTGCTGTAGGCTATAAATTATTTTTATAACATGTATATTAACCGAGCTATCACAACTTTTGTCTAGCAAGTCGGAAAGAAATATCTCATAAAACAGAATTATTTGCATGCGCTGCCTAAACATTTGTTTAAAATTGAAAACAATGTATGGCAACCTGCGGGGTAGTTGTGTAACACTCTATCAGTAGCAATAGGTTTCATTTTGATACTTCAACAACATTCATTGCGTTATTTACGTTGCTTTGCAGACACATTTTTCGAACATATGGAGCAATGGATCAGCAATATGCTTCCAACTGATTCAAATTGAGAGTAATAGTGTTTGTGAACAGCACTCAATTAGGATGCTGGTTCGTCTTAATTATTTCTACAAAAAAGTCCGCGACACCATTTATTTCTATCTTTTATACTTCTTTTATTGTTTTAAAAAAGTATTTTTTGACATACTTACGTTTGGATATTATTTAAATAAGAAAATATTAATCTTTATCAAAAAAAATATTTCGTGATCACAAGGACATCATAGAGAAAAGATGTGCCAATTATAGTATGTCAATTGGTCATAAAGTTTCGGAGATAATATAAAATTACTAAAACGCAAAATGCCGCTGGCACAACTTTCATTCATAGAACTCTAGATTATAACATGCTTTTTGCGGACGTTTTATCCATTTACCCATAGATGGTGTTCTGCAAATATGTATGTCATTTTTCTGAATCGCGGTGTTAAGATTTTCCGCGGATGGATGACCCTCTCGATTTATTATTTTTAAATTGTCGGTAGTTAGTGTTCAAATTGTTTAGCGGTTTCGGTTGTTTCGTTCGGTTGCATTGTATGTTCATTGTATTGTATGTTCGTTCTCCTCTTCATAATCGTAATCGTAAATATCGTAATTCTGTTGTACAATTATTTTGTTTATTTATAGAGGTGTTCAAGTCTGTCTGTATCTGTAACAGCCGTAACAAGTAAAATTAGAAACCTGTTTCACGTCTGTTCCAGTTTCAGAGAAATAACAGCCTGTTACACTTACATAGCAACCAAAGGGCAAAGACTTATTTTCATAATTTTTAGTTCATAATTTTCTCAAGTCTGCGTAGTTTATTTGTAAAATTACATAGCATTTGTAGTATTTTTCATTGTTTGTCTATTAAAGAAAGGACAGCGTGCCTAAAAGGAAATCGCAACTGTCCCGGCAGACATCCCAAACAAGAGCAGCTCGAGTACGCCGTACGGAAGAATCTGGCCCTGAAAATGAGCAGCGACTCTCGAGAAATAGAGAATATATTTCGCATTGGTCAGTTGTTACAGAATACGTCGTTGATAATGTGGGACGAATGTACCATAAGTCATAGAGCTCATGTTGAAGCAGTGGATCGAACACTTAAGGACTTGATAATGTGGAACGAATGTACCATGAGTCATAGAGATCATGTTGAAGCAGTGGATCGAACACTTGAGGACTTGATAATGTGGAACGAATGTACCATGAGTCATAGAGCTCATGTTGAAGCAGTGGATCGAATACTTGAGGACTTGAGAGACTCAGTCGCTGTCATGGGTGGTGTCACTTTTGTGTTTGCATGTCAAAAAATCATCGCCCCTATAATTCATTAATATAATTTTAATTATAAGTATAATTCAAACTTTAAATTTAAGTAGGAACATGAGAGCCTACCTTATCGGAAATACGGTTAACGATTTTCCACAGCAGACGCTCAAAGTTGGAGAAGGGTCTTTTTCTTCTCGAACATTGGGCGCTAACGCTGCGGAAATCGTTATAAAGGAGACTCTGGGGGTCGTATATTTCACAGTCTGCAGCAGCTTATAGATGCAGTATATCCTGACCTTGAATATTTAAAAGATAGAGACACTTTAATTGGCTTTGTTCAAGGGTTATCATCTCAACAAGGAACGATACAGTCAATGAAATCAATAATCTTATTTTACAAAAAGTCCTCGGCCAAGTCAAAATTTACAAGTCCATTGATACAATGTGCAATATCGAGGATGCAGTCTACTATCTGTAGGAATTTTTAAATTCCCTTAAACCTTCTGGCCTGCCACCTCACGAACTGCTACTGAAAATCGGAACGCCTATCATGCTTTTAAGATATCTAAGCCCACCTAAGCTGTACAATGGCACAAGGCTACTAATAAAAGATTTAAAAGATAACCTAATTGTAGCGAACATTCTCATCGGACCAGGAGCTGGCCTATTGGCGCACATCCCAAGAATTCCAATGATTCCCACGGACCTGCCTATATCGTCAAAACGACTCAAGTTTCCAATACTCGTAAAAACATCATTTTCCCTGACAAACATTCTCTTTTGTTGGCATTGACATACGAAAAGAATGTTTTTCCCATGGGCAATTATACAACGTGTAACGTTAAATGCGCAAAACCTCAGACACCCCAACTAATTTTTAATTCAATTGACCTATTTCTGAGAGAAAATAAGTCATTAAAAAAATGTAAAGGTTTTATGAGCTGTTTTAGTTTTACTCGCCATTCTGATCGTTTCATGCGTCTGCGACGACACTCAATAGAGAGGGAGGAGTCGTCACCGGGCCGCTGCGTCTCGCTATTATTATTTACTATCTACGCTCATAAAGAACTTAGGTTATCTTTGAACAGTGAACAGAGAGTTAAATGTTTCCATCACACTTTTCCAGGCTTTGGAAAAAACTTTCGCCAAAATTCTCACCATTTCACAATCAAACTCAAACTCAAACTCAAAGCATTTATTTCAAGTAAACCAATTACAGGCACTTTTGAATTGTCAAGGGGTCGGTCAGTCAGAAAGATGAAGCTAGTTGCCCATTCCAAAGCGTAGGTACCTGTGGAGAAGAACGGGCAAGAAACTCCACGGACACTCTTTTGAATCATAAAAATTGTTACAAAATTTTGGTTACATCATTCAAGTTGAAATTATACATGTGAGAACGATGTAGAAAGACGTGCACGTTAAAAGAGTCCGTACTAAAAAAGATAAAAACAAAAACAAAAAAATAACAATTCAGAAATGAAAATACTTAGATTAAAATTAAAATAAGCCGTGGCGGCTAAGAGATGACCAGTCCCTACTGGCGGCGCCCGTTCACGAACATGACGTATGGATCAGCACCATTTAGCTCAACCATTTTGAAGGGAACTCAATGATCCAACACACACGCCACCACCAGCGAGACATTTGAGTGAGCATGACATACCCTCAGCCGCCAGGACACATTCAAGTCAATGAAAGACGTACCCAGTAAATGGTAGCTTTATAGTTTAGTTGCATAGTGCTCACACGTATGTTATGCAATTATACAATATTAAGAGATTGAATTTATACAATACAAAGATAGTTTTTTCAATCTTCAGCAGCTCACAACTATATTTTCGAATGCTAATTAATTAGTTTATGCGCCCTTGTGGAGCAGGACCAGCGGTGAACCAAGCATTTTTGTCAGCGATGTAATCCCCCAACTTATAATATGCTTGGCTGCATAGTGTGCGTTTTATATAAGATTTGAATTTAGTTTCGTTGAGTTGGAGTATGTGGGGAGGTATTTTATTGTAGCATTTTAAACAGTACCCCATGAAGGATGAGTCTACTTTAGCCAGTCTGAAGCCTGGTTGAACTAATTGGTCCCTATTTCTGGTCCTATAGGTGTGTCTGTCACCTCTTTTAGTGAAAAGATTTAGATTTTTCCTTACGTACATGATGTTTTCATAGATGTATTGACAAGGTACCGTCATGATATTAATATCCTTAAACAGTTCCCTTAGAGAATCGCGCCTGCGGAGGCCATATATTGCTCTGATGGCTCTTTTCTGCAGAATAAAAATAGACTCGATATCTGCAGCCCGTCCCCATAGTAAAATACCGTAAGACATGATACTATGAAAGTAACTGAAATAGACTAGTCTCGCGGTATCTACATTAGTAAATTGACGGATTTTTCTTACAGCATATGCTGCTGAACTAAGCCGTCCTGCAAGAGATGTTATATGAGGACCCCATTGCAGCTTTGAGTCGAGCGTGATCCCCAGGAAAACAGTTTTATCGACGAATTCTAGTTTCTCTTTATTCAATACTATGTCACAATCACTACTTTTAACATTTGGTAAAGCAAATCTTATGCATTTAGTTTTTTTTCCATTTAACACTAAATTATTAGCAGTGAACCAATTTTGCACCTGCAGTAAGGCGTTATTTACGTCGTCAAGATTTGATGCACGTCTATTTATCTTAAAAATTAAGGAAGTATCGTCAGCAAATAACACCATTTTTGGTTGGTTTTTTAATAAATGGGGTAGATCATTAATATATACTAAAAAGAGGAAAGGACCTAACATCGAGCCTTGTGGAACACCCATTTTTACTTTTAAACCAAGTGAATTGACCCCGTTTATTTGAACTTTTTGTTGTCTATCATTTAAATAAGATTTTACTAAACTGAGCGCAAGTTTACCTAATCCGTAATGCTCAAGTTTCAAGAGCAAGGTTTCATGATTAACGCAGTCAAATGCCTTGGAGAGGTCACAAAAGATTCCTATGGCATCTTGGGCCTCCTCCCACGCTGTAAATATGTGTTTTAATAAAGTGACACCGGCGTCGGTTGTACAACAGCCTTTGGTGAAGCCATATTGCTGGTCGTGTAAGATTTTGTTGTTGTTAAAATGATTAAGCATTTGATTGAGCATTACCTTTTCGAATACCTTGCTGAATACTGGCAACACGGATACTGGTCTATAATTATTGGTGTCTTTGCTGTCCCCAGATTTAAAAAGTGGAATAACCTTACTGTATTTCATTAAATCTGGGAAGACTCCTTGATCTACACACAAATTAAATACTAAAGCTAAGTATGGTGCTATAGTCTCGATTATGGATTTACAAACTTTGATAGACATACCCCATAGATCTTCGGTCAATTTGATTTTGATTTGTCGAAAGGCTTTCATAACTATCATAGAGTTTATATGTTTAAATTGAAATTCAACCGGGCAGCCTGGAACGTTCGCTCTTAATAATTCAATTGATACGTCGGCTGAAGAGTTTAAGGCTTCCGTCGTTTTTGAAGGTATATTAGTAAAGAAATTTACAAACTCTTGAGCTACTTCTGAGTTAGAGCTTATGGCACCACGTGAAGTCTCCAATGTGTAATCAGTGTTTCGTTTTTTATTCCTACTAGTTTCGTTATTTATAATTTTCCAAACTGTTTTTATTTTGTTTTCTGCTGATTTAATTTTGTTGCTGATGTACAGTGCTTTGGCTATCTTGCAGGTATTTGTAAAAATTTTTGATTAAGTAGCAACATGCTTGTTGAAAGTATCAGTATTGATGTAAGGCTTAAGGCCATACAGCTCGAACAGTCTTTCTCTGCTTATCCTAATACCCCTAGTTGCCCAGTCACTAAATATAAAATTAGGGCAAATATTTCTTGTTTTCTTTTCAAAGGTGTTATTGAATTGAGTGTGCACTACTGAAAAGAAATTCTCGTACAATTTATTTGCATCATCTATGTTATGGTCCACATCATTTAACTTATTATTTAGGGTACTATTGAATCTATTTAGTTTACCAGTCGTTATTGGTCTAAATTGAATTTGCACTTTTTGCAAAGGTGTTTTAAACTTAAAAGTCACCATTTGTCCACTATGATCAGATGGCAGATAATTTACGATGGCTTTATCTAAATAATCACAATCGCAAAAAACATTATCGATGCAAGTAGCAGAAGTTGGAGTTACTCTAGTAGGTTCTGTAAAAACATTAGATAAATTGAAAGATTTGAAAAGGCTTAATAATCTACTGCTATTTGAACTATTTTCTAAAATATTAATATTAAAATCACCACAAATAATTGCGGCTTTGTTATTAGATGCAAGTTTCGCTAGGACATCATCCATTATTGACTCAAATAAAGAAAAGTTTTGATAATTAGGGGGTCTGTAAACGCACACTACAACATGCTTATCTAGCTCAACACAGGACAGTTCGATGCAATGTTCAATTGATAAACTCACTATGTCATTACGTTGCTTGGATTTTAAACAATTCTTTATCAAGATTAACGAACCTCCACGCAACATAGATTTACGGTTAAAACAACTGCCCACAGTATAGTTCTTATAATTAATTAGCATTTGGTAATCCTTTAACCAATGTTCAGTACAGCAAACAATGTCAAACTTTGTTTTTTCTAAAAACATTTCAATTTCTAGTAATTTGGAAGAAATACCTTGAATATTTTGATGAAATAATTTCAAGGCATTCTGCTGATCTCCTTTTTGATATTTATTTATTTTAGAGCAAGAAGATACCATGTTGTTGTTGTTAGGTGTAAATATTTTATTACTGGTACCTTCTGTTGTCTTACAAACTAGTTTAAATGATTATCCGGAGTTAATCCCACGACTTCAATGTCATCACTAGGCAGTGAGCTCATAGTGCGAGAGGGAAATGGAACCTCCTTCGTACAATTTGTATAAATATTTATAGCATTTGAGCTACATTCATTAAGGCTAACCACTGTATTGTTAGTATTATTGTTACTAACTGTTGCGGTGTTAATAATACATGACTTCGACATAATACTTATGTCTGAGTTTATATAGAAAGCTAACAGCCTTGCTGTTATGTGTCTAAAACTAACAGGCAGATACACAGTATCCCTAGTCGACTTTAATGTTTCTATGAAACTATTGGTGTCAAAATACACAAGCTTGTCACTATAATGACTAACTAAAAAGTGCATGTGCTTATTAAGCATATGAATATAATGGTTTTGTCTATTTGTTAATTTTTCAAAATATGGGAAAGCACACAATATTATTTTACTACAATTTAACTTTAACAACTCAGTTACACAGTCAGTGATTTCATATTTTTTGACCTTAGAACTGTTACCTACAAATACAGTAATGTTGGTTTTAGGATTAAATACATTTCCAGTTACTGATGCCATTATTTGTTTGTAGGTTGACCCTGGCATACAATAGTTTTTAATAGAATAAGTCAGGTGGTTACTAATTAATTTACCTAAACCTCTTCCTATACTATCTGAGAACATAACTGAATCATAAAACTCATGACTACTGAAAGATGGACATCTACCAATCTCATGCTGTACCACTTGAGAAAGATCTTGTACCATATCAGATACGTCCTGGTCAAGGGTACACTCTTGAGATAAGCTCTCAGCCTGGGACGGGTCCTCCGTTGCCTCAGGCTGGACAGTGACATGCTGAGACACTGTCTGACAAGTACACTGACACAAAACTAACTCATTTGCAGCAAGAATATGTTCTTTAATTTGGTTTTGAGAACCCACATATTTAATGTAAAGGGAACTAAGTCTGCCCTCAAGTTCCTGTATGTCAGACTGTAAGCGCTGTGTATCAATTTCATAGATTTTTCTGCTGTCTTCTAATTTGATTTGATAATTGTTTAATTTATTCAACAGATCAACACGTTCTTTCCTCAGTGGAATATTTTTGGAAAAGTGTTTTTGTTGTTTCCTAAATCTATTACATTTTTTAATTATTCTATTCATTCTTGCATATTGTTTCATTTTGTTATGGCTAAATTTATGACTATAATTCTGTTTCAGCACGGAATCTTCAGTAAGGTCAATAGTTATTAAGGAATGAGGGTTACAATCACTATTTAATAATTCATTATATAATTGGTGTGTTTCTTTAACCTGATGACATTCTTTTTCTTTTTCTAACTGGATGATACGAATATTAGCATGAATTAATTCATCTTCTAGGTCCCTAACTTTACTTAAAGCCTCCTCATACAAATTACTACAGTTGTTGAAACCATCTGTGACTACCTTCAGTTGATCGCGTTCCTCAACAACATTCTGATATTGTTGATGTAGGTCTACTAGCTCCCGTTTAAGGCTTGAATTTTTGCTAACTATTTTCTTGATCTCCTCCTCACTTTCATCATTCTCCAGTAGCAATTGGTCACATTGGAGTTGAGTTGCTTCAAGTTTTTGGAGGGCCGTTCTCAATTTAAGGTCCATCTCCTGAGCAGTAGCCTTAAGGGTCATCACAGGCATGGTTTCAGGATGTCTTACTGGAATTAGAATAAAGAAACGGTGAGAAAAAGTCAGATAAATAAAATAGGGTTGGAAATGAAGGGAAAACAGGAGAAGTTAATGTAGTTAAGTGGAGAAATTAGGTTGGATACTGAATTGGTTTAAGTGCTATTTTCAAGGCTTTATTATCAAATAGGATGTAAAATTTGGATGCTTTTTATTGCCTTAGGATTTTACTTTTCTTTAAGTGGGTAGGTTGCCTAGATTTTGAAGATATTTTTGATATTACCGAAGGTGTAACGGAATGCAAAAACAATGATCATGAAAGTCTTTGGGGGTCTTGGGGGTTTTTATTGTTGTATTTAATATTAAAGATCAAAATAAGAATAACAGAATCTTCGCTAAGTTTCGTTTTCAACGATGAAAGCAGTGCGATTTAGACCCAATTCAGGGTGCTAAATTAGCGAACTATCTATGTTACGACTTCACAAGGATGTGTAACAGAGTTACAATGATAATTGTGTGCTATTAGAAAGTAAAAGTGAACAAATACTCCCCGTTATAATCCGTAGTTCGAACGTCAGCTGATGGTTTTAGGTTACCGGTGTGTAACAAACACTGTGTATTACTTTATCTATTTACAGGAAAACAATAATCCTGAGTATTTATACAATTATATTACGTTTACACATAAAATTACACCTTAATTTTACTTAATTACTACTTAAAATTAATTTTAAAATACGGAACAAAAATATTTTATGTTTGCGTACAAAAACGCCATAGTTGCGAAATTCGCGCGCACGCGCCGCCGGAGTAGCGGGATAAAACAATCACACCTGTGACGCATTGAAATAAAAGCTATTATTATCCCGCGTATGAGAAAATTTAAATTGGTCGACTACAATTTGTGTTCGTTTACCTATTTTGGCGGATTTGCGCATGTGATGGCTTGCTTGACCTATTAATTAATAGACACGGCAACATTTTTAAAGAATGATTTTTTGTAAAAATGTGACCTATATTAAAAAGTGGTTCAATTGATTCTGTTCGTTATTCTGATCAAACTATTTTCAGGTTTTGTGCATTTAACGTTACACGTTGTATGTTGGTCTATCACGAGTTGGATAGTCCGAAAAGCAGATTATTTTGTTACCGGAAAAGCTTCAAATTAAATAGATATCTAACTTAAATTTTATGATAATAACTGATGGTTTGTATTATTTATATAGTATATAATTTTATTAGTATCCGTGTTGTGGCGGATTAAAAATACATAATGTCATCGCACCATTTCAACCCGAGGGTGCCGTAAAATGCGACTAAGGGACTAACCTTGAGCAGAAAAGAGCACTTCAGTAATCTTTGGAACAACTGATCCGATTCCAAAAATTCTCGCACTAATGGGAAGCTACAGTATTGCCGAGTGTAATCTTATGTTAAAACAAGAAATTTTCCGCGGAAGAAGTCGCGGGCAGAAGCTAGTAATATAATAAATTTGTATTATCAAACACACGTCGCCGTACAATTGAGTAGTGTCAGCGGGCACGCTGACGTCAGCAGGTACTTGACCTCGCTTGTTCCGAATGCTTTCACATGGTGAAAACATGGCTCGATAAGAAGAGTGAGCGCACTTTGTATAAATTATGTTGTTATGCGCAGCTTACAAGCTCATATTAAATTCTTTCATAGAACGCAAGGCATTGTGATCACTTGTGACGTAACCGATATGGGTTCTCGCATTGATATCTCTCGTCGGTTTGACGAGAGATATCACCGAGCGGAACAGCACAAAGCGTACAATTAATGTTGTGATTACTTAAAGTGCTTGTCGTCATTAGCACGAGACAAGGGCTTCACACGGTTTATATTATTAAACTCGACTTGCTCAGTACATCCCCGGAAGGGGTCGGGTGGCTCTAACTCTTAACTCAGCCTTGAAAGTCTTTTACTTATTTCATTAGCTGCATACGTTTTGTGACGAATGGGCTCCCTTCAGCAGCGTGTTCCACGAGCCCCGGTAGCGAGGTCTTCGTACACAAAACAACTCTCGAGTGTTTCTGTTCGTCCCTAAGCGCCGTAATAAACTTGTCTACTACTGTATGTGATTAAAATCTGCAAATTTTCTTCTCATCTTACTAGATGACTAATTAATTTACTTCAGGGAATCCTGTACCTCTCTAGAACACTGATCACTCGCTAATTATTTCGACAAGCTAACCCAGCTGACACCACGCTGATAATTTTCAGGGTTCCGTAGTCAACAAGGAATCTTTATAGTTTCGCCATGTCCGTCCGTCCGTCCGTCCGCAGCTTAGCTCAGAGACTCTTAGTACTAGAAAGCTATAATTTGGCATGGATATAAATATTATTAATCACGGCGACAAAGTGGTAAAAGAAAATCATGAAAAAAAATTGGGTACCTCCTGCACACGTAAAGTGAGGATGTTTTTTTCTCGTCTACCCCATGGTGTGGGGTATCGTTGGATAGGTCTTTCAGAAATATTACAGGTTTGTTACAACCATTTTTCGATTCAGGGATCTGTTTGTAAAAAAATTAATACCATAATTTATACACACACTACTCTGAGCACGGTTCAGTGTTTCCATATAAGGCCATCAGTCCTATCTGACACCGTCATCAAGAGACAGTTGGAGCTGCCGCGCACCCGCCACATCAAGGATGCGATACGCTTTCGAATAATAGCATAAAAGTTATCTATCCGTGCCTCAGCGAACATCCCTGACGCGCTGCAGTGTCGCGGCAGCCCCAACAGTGCCCTGTATGCGTTATTGTATTGGACACGGAAGGCGCTGCAAGCCATGTGCGATGCGCGGTCGAGTACGGTCGCGCATGCGCTGCACAGTACGAATTGCGCGGCTTTAGCCGCTGCCCGTTTTCCGCTATGAGTTCCCAAGCACTCATAGTTAACGAAGTGTTGGCATTCATCAAGCGTGCCATCGACTACCTCTTCTGGGGTTAATATTCAAATCGAAGTTATTAACGATCGACGACTGTCTCAAATTTTGCAACTCATTTGTAATCTCACTTAATTGTTTCTCAGTGACAAAAGTGTCCTTCATGACTTTTATATCATTTTGAATAGTCAATATTTCTTTTAGCGTCCTGGTGGCGTCAATGTGATCAAATGTCACTGGTGGGAGTTTGTGCAAATCTTTTGCTACGAATACTGGTACATGTTCAGGATCCGTTTGCTTGAATAAAGTTATCATGTCATACATATTTCGCTGCGATTTACCACTTTTCTTTCTGGATATTTTCCGTAGCTGCCTTGAGACCGATGCAAAAAGTAAATTTTTGCCTGTTTCTATGTCCTCCTCCGAAAAGGCGGTCACACATACCCTCACTAGGCCTTCTTCGTCCATCTCGTCCACTTTATTCTGTATAAACGCTAACAGTTCACAGATGACAATATTACAAGTCGTACACTTCATTACTTTCGTAGCCATTGCGCCCGGGAATGAGTCACTATACGATACTAAGCTAAGCACGATACAATACGATATTAAGCTTTAAAGTGCCAATTTTTGTTACGAGTCAAGTCCCCCCCCCCCCACTGCCAGCTAAATGGCTGCTTTTGGATACGTGAAAAATTCACGACAGTAAGATATAACGCAACTAAAAGGAAAACTATCACAGCTCAGTAGACTTTACAAGTTTTTGAGTAAAACAGTCGGAGTTCATTTATTTATTTAATTACAACGGTTTAAAACCAATTACAGAAAATAAAGACAAAGTTTGTATATACACATAAGTAAAATATAAAATACAAAATCATCAAGTAAAAAGTTCACAACAGTTTCATAAATCCACCCACATATCTTGTAGGCGGCGCGGGCCTACGATTCTTGATATTTCTGGCCCGCATACAGACATCTTTGCATTGCATTAGTTCTCGGTCACAAACATTATGTTTGTCGACCAACATGTATGTTGACTGACGTGATGGCACTACGTTAACCTGTACAGTCTGCGGGATGCTACTGAGTGTAATATGTAATGCCTACAGCACGTTATGGCACCAACCCTTTAGGTAATGTCTAAAGACAATGACTTATATAATTTCATTAGAAATTCAGGGAAAATGTCGGCGTAAAACATTTCTTTCTACTAAAAGTTATGAAGCAGGAAAAAGCAAATAAGCAATAATTTAGAATCTCTAAGTAAAAGGGAGAAAGTTGCCAATTTATGAGTTCAATAGTAGCGGTGACGGAATAAATCATCGCGAGAGGAAACCGCCCCAGTCATCGGAGCGGAACCCACGCTCGCACACACGTAGGTGCCCAGCGACCACAGTACGACCTTACAGAGATATACAGACATCTGTATTTAATTCCTGTACGATCGGTGATGTTCTCGCCTTCAGACTCATATTTATGTATTGTTCATTTTAGTGGACACTGAGTGGAATTAAAAAACAAAATACGTATCTTACAGCTTTACAGCACCGAGCTGGCCAACATTTAAATGACAGAGAATGTATGTTAAAAAACCTTTGCCTTTCGTTTTCAGTCATCGTCATGTCATGTGTGCGTGGTGGTGGTGATCTCCGCAGTTTGGCCTAATTAGTTAGTCGTGCAGGGCGTGGGGAAGGGGGGAGCGGTGTGCTCATTCGGGTATATTACTTATGCAAATATGCGCGATTCCCAGTCGAGGAGGGCGCGAGGCGCTCCTCATTAGGACTTCAAACTCGTCGCAGAACCGCGCGCTATCTGCTCCTCATGAATAACGAATCAAGGAAGTATGCAGGAGCTGCGCATTGAGCACTGAGCAGTTTCTAGTATTCTGACATTCTATCGCTTTACTTTATTAGTTTACTTTTTCTTTATACTTCAGTTGCAATTAGTGTGCTTTGCGCAGTACCCCACGCGGGCGGATCGGGAGTCGGTCAAGTTAACTAACAGAGATGTACATACTTTCGCGTTGAAGTTAGATACAGTTAGTAACAAACAGCGAGCATACACTTCTATTGTGTTTGTGTTCCTGGATTAGTGTTTGTAGTTTAATTATTGTTGGCGCTGTGTCGCCGGGCTCAGCTTGGGTGGTTATGACAATTTATATATTAGGTATACTAATGTATGTATGTCAGCGGAATATTAAAAAAAATGTGTTTTAGTAATAATTCGTAATTATATGCTTTATGTAAACAAAGTAAATACACAATACCGTATTTGGCAACATCCTTATGTAAATACAAACAATAACTCGCAAGCACTCGGTTCTCCTAGTGCCGGAAACGACCAATGGGGGCTGCAGCTAGCACTGAACGGCGCTGGCGGAGCGCAGCGTGGCAGCGTGGCAGCCCGGCCCATAAACTAACAGCTCATAAAATATTAATGTTAGTTTACTGGGATTACGTAACAGGCTATCGGTCGCGCACCAGCAGGTTCGTATCGTTTGACGTCATTTACAGCGCGCTAATGAGCCGGCCTGCTCATTAACCTTACCCGGAATTCACAATGTTACTGTGGCTTTCCAGAGTAGGGACAGAAATATCAAGCACGCAGGTAGAGCACGTTTTGGTGACAGATGAGTCGTCTGACTGAATATGTTTAGAAGTTACAATCAAAATATGTATATCATAGATACCTATGGTCAGCCACAGGTAGACATTGTAGGGACTTGTTTACTAAGAAAGATAATTCATAGTGCAAACTACCGCTAATAGGACTAAGGGTATCGTATCGGCATGAATCCGGGGCCTCACTCCAAGCTCTCTTAAAACCATAGAGAATATAACCACTAGAGAGCGTATGGGCCTATTTCTTCGAAGCACACGACTCACTACTGCGGGCCGGGGGATGAGGAAGAACGCGCGGCTGCAATTGGTCAGTTCAATGTCAAGTTGCATCGTTAGGGCTGCTTTACTTCATTAAGAGAAAATAGTCGATATCGATAAAATGGATTTTAACATTATAATAAATACTAAATCAAAATCATAGAAATAATATTTAATCAAAATCAATCAATTACAAAAAAAAAATCCCGGAAATGGACTGATCGGACCCGGTCGGGGACAGAAAGAACTAAAAAATCCCGGAAAATACAAAAAAAAAAAAACCGACGAACTGAAAACCGAGGAGGTTCTCAGTTCGTCGGTATTTCTTTTTTGAAGTCGGTTAATAGTAGATAGTTATTTTATTAAAGTATGTGAATTGAATAAAAAATGTATTCATTTTATTTTTCTCGATAACAACTTTCAGCTATTAAAGATAACAGCACTATTTTTTACGATAAACATACAAAAGGAAAGAAAGGGATAGAAGCATTAGAATTGTCTAATACAAGAACGAGACTTTTCCAAAAGACATCAACGCGCGACTCAAAAAGTGTGCTCGTTTACCCAGCCACCATTTTAAATAGACCCCTGCAGTGGCTTATAATCTGATTAAATCAAAAATAATTTTTCGTAATGTTTATGTACCGATGAAAAGTTATGTCATCCTTTTTGTAACTAGATGTCTAAGAATGTTTCCCACACCACTTCACCGCGCATGAAGGCATTTTGATGCGTCATAATTGCATAAACGTTATAAAAAAATTATATTAATTTAGCGTGCACGCAGGTCTAACACTTGGACACAACTAAAATTGCTACTAGTACCGTAGCCTATACATAGGCGACAAAATACTAATAGTTTTCGTGCGTCGGGGCACTGTATACGCAGTCAAGTGGTTATAATAGTCTTTGCTTAAAACCTACCGCCATCGCGTAGGACACCGGCCTGTGAACAAGTGATTGTACGTCTCTGACTTTTGCACAAAGTGAAATATCTGTATATCTGTTGGAGTGTTCATCGATGCCGGGTGACGCGTGACGCCGATGTGACGAGGGTCGGCGTGACGTGACGGTATAGGTACTATTACGCCGCTGTCTCCCGCGTTTCCTGCACTAACTATGTTCTTTGTCCGTGCTTGTCACTATTCATCCACTCCCCTGCGTGTGAAAGAGACAAAACACTGACGACTGTTCGACCTGATCAACAATCTGACATGTGTGATATCGCCGAGTGTTTGTAAATAATCTTTTTACGAAAAAATCTAGTTTTGAACGAACTGGCGACGGCATGTGACGTAGTACAGAAATACTTTAGCAAATAACATCGACTTCGCTTACATTACGACGTAACGCGTCGAAACTGAACTAAAAATAGAGTCGACCCGAGAGTGTTAAAAGAAATGTGAGTTAGATAACAGTATCTACTGCAACGTTACCTCTGTGGTTAAAACCCTTTTTTTTCCCAATAAATAGTGGTTGTTAATGTTTTTTAAACGGAATTCGTTTTTTGATATGACAAGCAAGTCTTATTTGTTTTTTCTTTCCATTGCCTTTGTCCAGCAGTGGGACAATATAGGTGGGACAATATATTGTCCCACTGCTGGACAAAGGCCTCCCCGTATTCTTTCATATTTCATTAATCAACATTTTCTTTAGTTCCTTGTCATTTCTTGACCTGGATTCACCTGAAATCATTTTAATATTCCTGGTAGTCTGTTCCCAAATTGCTGATACTGTACATGCATGCACTGATTCCCGCCAGCATGTAATGGTTAAAGTCCTGATGTTGAGCTTAGCATCATAAGCTTACCACACTATCTGGCATAATGCATTCTTCAAACCTGGTGCAGAGCCAGTCAAAAAGGGCGCTTTGCTGTTTTCCTGGATGCCGGACCACATAACAAGCTTGCGAGTCGCAAGTTGTTGCATTCATCGACCTAGCTGCAGAGTATTCCTGTACTTTGAGTCCCGCGCGACGTTATACCATGTCGCTGGCTGCTGAACTTCGTGGCCACCTTCGCCTGTGTCCAGGAAACTACGGTCTAAAACTATTTTTCTTAACACTTAAGCTCCCTGACCTTTTTTATTTATTTACTTATTTTATTTATTTATTTATTAAAACTTTATACACAAGTAAAAAAGTACTGTACAAAGGCGGACTCAATGCCTGAGGCATTTTCTACCAGTCAACCTTGGGGTGGTGCAGAGACAAAATATGGTAGGTGCAACATACGGGATAGATGGCTAGGAAATGACTATACAATACAAGAATTAATAACAATACATAGATAGATACATATACAACGTGTAACGTTAAATGCGCAAAACTTCAGACACCCCAACTGATTTTTAATTCAATTGACCTATTTCTCAGAGAAAATAAGTAATTAAAAAAATTGTAAAGGTTTTATGTGCTGTTTTAGTTTTACTGGCCATTCTGATCGTTTTTTACCTCTGCGACGACGCTTTACCGAGAGAAGAGTCGTCACCGGGCCGCTGCGCCGCGCTGACATTGGCTTGCTTGAACTATTAATAAATAGACATGGCAACGTTTTTAATGAAGATTTTTTGAAAAATGTGACCTATATTAAAAAGTGGTTCAATTAATTCTGCTCGTTATTCTGATCAAACTATTTTCAGGTTTTGGGCATTTAACGTTACACGTTGTATACATACATATAAACAAAATGTTTTTTTAGGGTTCCGTAGTGAACAAGGAACCCTTATATTTTCGTCTGTCCGTCCATCCATCCGTCCATCCGTCCACAGCTTAGTTTAGAGACTCTTAGTACTAGAAAGCTATAATTTGACATTGATATACTAATACACTGTATAATTAATATACTATAATCAAGTCGACAAAGTGGTAAAATAAAATCATTAAATATTTTTTTTTTAGGGTAACTCCTGTATCAGCAAACGGCAAAAGATTTCGGTACTCGGAAAAGCTTCCTCTAACCAGCGCAAGCAAAAAATACTGCTAAAACATTCCCAAGTGAAATTAAGCTCATTCAGCACTTTTTGTTTGACTGTACTGTGTACCACCGCGCCACACTTATTTCATCAGATAAATGTTCCACGAGTATTTGGAAGCGTATAGGCGTGTATAAATGAGAGACACGACAAAGATGAAGTGAAAGTATATTGCGAACAAGATTATCAGTATTACAGTACAATCGCGAACAAATTGCCAAGACACGTGTAATAACCAGTAAGTGGTCTCGTCGCGCTCGCGGGTTCCGGCGCGGCGAGGTGGTGGAGTTGCGAGCAGTCGCTCCGTCCGCTACATTATGCTAACAGTAGTGCAGCGGGTGGCGCGACGTACTTTTAGAAACATTTACAATAACGTAATGCAACTGTTGCCGCATCAGTCTCGTGTCGTGTCGCTGGGCACGCGTGTCGCGGTGCTGTGCACAAGCTTGCCGTCACGCTGCAAATATTGTAATAACTTGTAAATTATTTTGCAAATATGGAAAAAAGAAAACGTTGAAAATATCATAGCGATAGGTGTTCTCCGTTATTTATAATTATTAGTGTCAAACCATATCACATTTAATTTAATCATTTTTCATTCTATGTGCAAAAATTAGTAGCCGCTTTCTAACTTGATGGCGTTGGCGTCGAGTTAGATCGCGATATGGTTTCGTTACCGATGAAAGTATAACTAGCTTCGAAATTGTATATACGTTGTTGTTAATTCCGATCCAGCTTGTCCCTTGCTGCCCTCTCCCAGCGACGCCCTAAGCCGAGGTCCGTACCCCACAGGGGGTGCCTTTAGCGTGTAGTCGCTTAGTTTTTATGTTTTTTAAGCCCTGGCTGGAGGCCTTAATTTATTGAGGCATACAGAGGCAAGCCCGGTAAGCAGTCGACAACCTCATAGGTTGAACTGCAAGATGCCATTAAAAAATATATATATATATACACGTTGTTGAAATTCTGCATTAAGATAAAACTATTATATTGTGTTATATCGCTTTATATGAGTTTTATTGAGGACACACCTTGGGTTGGAGATTTTACAATTAGGAAACATGTCTTTGTAACAAACAGCTGCTGAAGTAGTTCTAGAGTAACGCTCATCATCATTGTTGCCCTTATCCCAATTTATTTGTGGACAACGCAGCGCGGCTTTTTCTTTCATACTCCTCTCTTAAACGAATATAAGAATTTTTTTATGTATTCAAGAAATACTTAATGCATTTTATATTTCTCTGGCTCTGTTCGATTTCTTCTGTTCTGTTGCCCCAAGCGCTGTGCGCGTGTTTGTGTAAAGGGTGCTCCATAGCTGTTCTATACCGACATACCTACTTATCAGTTAAATGGGTGATTGCAGTATTTTGGGATGACACTTAATCATTATGAATCTGTGTTACTTGTGAAGTAACAAAGGCACATGATCCATGATCGTGTTATTAGTTAAAACGTCGCAGAGCTGTAGATTTATCACTTCCGCCTAGCTAATTAATGCTAATTAATTACATTATTATAAAAATAAAACGCAGTTCGGTATGACTGTCCATATCATTAGAATGACTTACTTAAGCTATTACTTGACACAGGCAAACCGGGTCTCTGCAACATGTTCAGTGTACTGTCAAGGCTGGTCGCTCGGGTGGGCCGTGAGTCAGAGGCGATGCCTTCGTTACGACCCGCTTGTTGCTGCGTGCATTCTCGTCATTCATACGGCTATTAACTTGCTAATATCTTACATCATTTATGTTCAGGATACGAGTCAAGTACGACATTAAAACAAACTCGTTCGGAATGTTAAGTACAGATGAGCGACCAGTGCCTCACTAGCGCGCACCGCTCGCTGCGCATACGGAACCAGCGCGGTACAACGGTACAACAGTGACACCTCATTGTCTGGAGTGTGGCAACACTCGAAACCTCTTATTTGAACCAGAGACATCATGAGAGGCATCTTATGATGTCTCCGGTTCAAGTAAGAGGTTTATTCTATGTACAATTGTGTGCATGAGGGGCTAGCTCGACGAAACACATTGCGAAGAGTGTGCCGATTTTATTTTGGAAACTGGGCGCTAAATTAACTGTTCAAAAACGATGGGTATCGAAACTATATATTTTTTGGTGGTTAGCTCATAGTGGTATCGTGATTTCAGCGCGGCGTTCAATTACTGGCGTCCAATTAGCGAGTCAAACTCGATCACTATGTGACATCAGTTCAATCCCTTCGACGTTTCTAATAGTGAGTGAATAGCTCCGAGGCACGCGCGCGGGGCGCCGGGCCCCGGTGCCGGCCAGATTGGCTGCAATCATCAATGGCGAGGCAATCACCGTCGCTCATCGACTAGCTTCGTATTCGAGTATCCATGTCGGAACCTGTCGAGTGCTGAGAGCTTGCGAGCGCATCTCTGTGAGAGAGATATTCAGTTGATGTCGGCCACGTTCCGTCCGTCGCTCGTTCAATATTCACGTTGCATTTTAAGCCTCGCGTCGGTGGCGGAAACATTTGCGCGCAGCGGCAATGACGCTCTTTGTGAATTACCAGCTATTTATTGAGTACCTGACGTTCTCTGACAATCGTGGTCTAGTGGGATGACATCGCTCACGCTGCAGACTGTGGACGTTTTAGAGTCATCTATTAATTATCAACGTCGTTCTGCTATTTAGTCGCTAAGCGTTTGTCATGAAAACATTTTGATCGCATGCGCTAGGGCACTAATAATTTTATGATAAGCGATATCTTACGTCCCTGGGGGTGAGATAAATCAGTGTTGTATAATAAATAGAATGCATAGGTATCGCAAGCGTGTAACGGCGGGATGTTGGAAGAGTTCATCTCACAGTGTGGTCACGCGCCAATCGTGCTTACGTCACACGCGCCGTCATTAATAACTACTTCACTACGTACAGATTGTTTATTTTTTATTTCAAGCATCCATTTCTTTAACCCATTTGACAGAGGATTACAGCCCTCAGAACTGTTGAATGCTGTGAGCATTCTGTGGTCACTTACGGAAGTACTTGTACGTCTTTAACAGTATCGAGCCACTACACGTGACGGATAGCGTCGCGCTCATGGCCACTGGACAGTTGGGCACGTCACACTTACTCGCATCCACTAGTTAAACCCAATTTAGTCAGTGCAAATTTCTGGAACATTCAAGAGCAACGATCGCATGCCATAGAGCACGTTCAATTTTGCCATTCAAGAATTACATGCAAGTGTTTACACGCGTGCGATTTCTACAAAATGGCATACAATGATCGACTGCAAGTTTGGTCATTCCATAACTGCAAGCAACTTCTGTTTACACCAAGGCAATTATTGCATGCAAATTTTGTCTCGCACTCGTATAAACACAGAGTTTACCGCATTAGCGCTGCCAAAGATTTCAGTCAATTTTATTGTGAGTTACACAAGATATTTGTTTAACTTGTTTCGTTCGCTCATGTTTGAACTAGTTACAAGGCGTTGGTGGCCTGGAGCGGCTACCACGCATGGAAGTTGCTTCCCACGAGGTGGTCCGATGACCTGCTCAAGGTCGCGAGAGTCCGCTGTGTGCGAGAAGTACAGGACCAGTCGACGGAAATGAGTATGATGACGGAGAGATGGTAGTTACAGAGGGGCACTATTGGCGGTGGGACCACCCGGATCTAGGTAATTGATTACGTAGTATTAGAAACATACAGTATGTCAATAAACGTTCCCTTAAACGGGCAGGTAATAATAATGCATCCAAAATACACACAAAAAAAATATTCGAACCCAAAATGTATGGAAGGTCCGGTTATACGAGTAGCGGTCGCATCCATAGATACAAATCCATAACAATTTTAATTTTCTTTTTTTATTTAATAATTATTCCATACAATGTAGTCACCTTGTGTCTAAATGACTTGTGACCACCTTAAGGGCAGAGACTGAATGCCATCGGATCAAAACTTTTTGAGTCTGAGAGGTGAATAATAGATCGAGGTTACGTTTAATATCATTAAAATCGTGGAGTTTTTTTTGAGTAGAAAATACTTTAGAGCTCGGAAGAGATGGTAGTCCGACGGAGCTAGGTCTGGAGAATATGCTGGGTGTGGTACCACGTCCCAGCCTAGTTGTTCCAGTTGACAACGAGAAACAGAAGCAACATGCGGCCGGGCGTTGTCGTGTAGTAAGTGAACCTCGATGCGTCTTGGCCGCTTCTCTTGGATGGCAGTGGCAAGGCGACGCAGTTGTTCGGCGTAGACCTCGGCGGTGACAGTTTGCTTGTCGTGGAGAAGCTCCCAGAAGAACATGCCTTGCGCATCCCAGAAACAGCTAAGAAGAATTTAACGGCAATGGGGGTTCGGCTTTGACTGAACTGGCGGGTCATCCCCACGAGGAATCCAAAAAGCGTGCCGCGTATCGTTCTCGTAAAGAATGTAACTCTCATCTCCGGTCACCAAACGTGCTAAAAATTTTTTGCGATGAGAACGCAGGAGGAGAGATTGACATATTGATACCCGAGCCGTTCGGATAGCCTCGGTCAGAACATGGGAACATGGGAGATCCATCGCGCCATAACTTTTCTATAGCCAAGCGCATGAAGATGATTTTCAATAGTTGTGTGGGTACAATTTAGTCGCTCAGCCAATTCTCGTGTGGTTGCACCTGGATACAATTGCAGTTCGTTACGCAGGGTGTCATCGTCGAGCTCACACGGTCGGCCACTGCGAGCTCGATCTTCAAAGCCGATATCTCCGTCAGCAAAGCGTTTGTACCAACGGCTTACAGTCACGTGGCTAGTGGTGTCCTGGCCAAATGCAGCGTTGATGTTTTCAGCTGCTTGGCGTGCGCTGTTGTTTTTTTTTAAACTCGTATAACATTATCAGACGAATTTGTTTTTCCTCCATTTTGATCACTATTGCTTTAGTGCGGAACCGTGCACATTTATATAACCCTCAGCCGATACGTTCCAGAACGTTCTACAATTTACTAGTATTTTCTTGTAGTTAAATATTTCAAAACTTTCAAAACATAAAGTGTTTCAGTATTTATTTGCCAACCCAATACAATGACCCCTTTTTAAGTGGAGCACACCTTGTGTACGAGATTGTTTAATAACGTGGCAAACAGAAATTTACTATATTGTGTGCTTAGCGCCCAGCATCCTGGCAAAGTGCCATCAATCAGAGGTCAGAGCGCTCGTCCCGTGCGGGCCCCGGGCGGGCCCCGGACGGGACCAAGACGGGCTCCAAGCGACCAGGGAGGTGGCCGCATTACAAACGTAGCGTCACCATTAGCTTTACAACTGAAGTGTATGTATGCTCCCTAATAGTGCATAACGTAGTAAGTACGCTCCTTTAGAATATAAGTGTAAGTTTAAGCTAAGTAAGCACTTTACTTTAATGCGCATTATACAACGTGTAACGTTAAATGCGCAAAACCTGAAAATAGTTTGATCAGAATAGCGAGCAGAATCCATTGAACCACTTTTTAATATAGGTCACATTTTTCAAAAGATCTTCATTAAAAACGTTGTCGTGTCTATTTATTAATAGGTCAAGCAAGCCATCACATGCGCAAATCCGCCAAAATAGGTAAACAAACACAAATTATGGTCGACCAATTTAAATTTTCTCATACGCGGGATAATAATAGATTTTAATTCAATGCAAATACGAATCTTCCATACAGTACCATGAATAAGACAATTTGAAGTAAACAATAATGCTACCTATCCTTTTTTAACTTCAACGTAACCCAAAATTTACAATGGAATTCGTGGGAATTTATTGCGGTGGTTTGTGTCGTACCTCAAAAACCGGTCACAAAGGGTTGTACTTAATGGTTACCAGTCTGTCTCTGTTAATATCACTTCCGGAGTCCCGCAGGGCTCTATTCTGGGACCGCTATTATTCATTATTTATATCAACGATATTAAAAAATGTTTTAAAAATTCCAAATTCTTGATGTACGCTGACGACTTGAAGGCGTTTCAAACGATACGTACTATGGACGACTGCCAGTCATTTCAGGAGGACCTAGACAGACTAACTGCCTACTGTATTAACAATAAGCTGCATCTCAGCATCCCCAAGTGTAACTACATACACTTTACTAAGAATAATTTCATCCTCAATTACAATTACCACCTTAACTGTATCCCCTTAAATAATACCTCTATAGGGAAGGATCTAGGCGTTCTCTTTGATGGTAAACTGTCCTTAAACCAGCATATCGAAGCCATAGTCAATAGTGCTTTTAAAATGTATGGTTTTGTGATGAGATCTTCAACAGAATTTAAGCGTACCTCAACCTACCTCTATCTGTATAAGACGCTCATTCGCTCTCAGTTAGAATATGCGGTGCCTATTTGGAACCCCTTCTACCATAAGTACGTAGTTGAAATAGAAAGGGTCCAGCACAAGTACCTCCGTGCTATGTACTACAGATGTCATGGGACTAAGACTATTCTGTCATACTCCCAACTCCTTGATAAGTACAAGCTTCTCAGCTTGGAGAACCGGCGCAAATATCTAGAGGCCAATGTGCTTCATGATATTGTGCACAATAATTTTGATGCCATTGATCTTACGAGTAAACTGTGTTATTCTGTCCCCCGAACGGTTCATGTGCGTCAGGTTCGTGCACGTACTCTGTTTGCGCTAAATTCTTGTCGTACGAACTCTGGCTTACGCTGCCCTATTCATAGAATGTTGGAATCCTATAATTCAAATTTCATTGATACTGATATATTTGCATGCTCGAAAAATAAATTTAAATCTCATATTATAAAAAAACTATCTTAATTGTAATCTTATTATTATTATTATTTCTTTGTTGCAATGTTTAAGTTAATGAAATTATCTCTGAACTGATTTGGTTCTGTAACGATAACAAGCTAAATTTAATTATTTATTTCCAAATGTATGCTTTAATTCTTTAGTAATGCCCTTCTAGTGGCAACCACTGATCTCTAAATATGTTTTATCTGTGGATAATGCAGTGGACTGCAACATTACTACCTTTAATTTGTTAATCTTATGTACTATACATGTTGTAGTTGTTTATTATCCCTTAATAAATAAAAATAAAAATAAAATAAAACCCAAGGGTTAGAAAGAGAAAATTAAATGACGATCGTGCGAAATACGCTCTCGCGTATTTCGGACTCGCTGTTCGCGACGATAGGTCGTGGAGGAGCAAAATGGAAAGATAGCAGACTGTATAACAAGAAGTATAATGAAGAAGGAAAAGTAAAGAAATTACAACGGTCGGTTGAAGAAATGACAAACATGTATGAGATTCGTAGCTAAGACGCGAAAGCGCAGCCGTGCACTAAGGCGAGCAACAGCTGACTGTCGTGGCGGGTGTGGCGCGGGGGCCCGCGCTCGACCGTCGGCCGGCTGACTCCCCGCTGTCCCCGCACCCCTCGTTCACTGCCGCTAGCGCGCGGCGACGTTGAGTGGAGCGGTCTCAACAGTGGCCATGATACTTCAGTCTGAGCGGCGCCGGCACATGCGTCACAGGTGTAAGGGTGCGTTTCCACGGAAGCGGAGCTGGGCGAAGCGGAGCAGAGACGTGCAGGAATCGAGTCATCACAATGGTTGAAATCCTCATCACGTCACTCGTCTCGTCTGTGATTGGACGATTCCTACACGTCTCCGCTCCGCTCCGTCCAACTCCGCTTCAGTGGAAACGCACCCTAATAGGGTATTTATGTTTGAACAAGTACTACAAAATTTTGATTTTCTTAGAAAAAGCCACAAAAAATATATTTCAGTAAAATAAACACGTTTTCTTGCCGTACAATTAAATTAAATAAACCTTTTTTACTCCCGCGAAAACGCTGTCAGCCATTTTGGTGACGTAATATTGGTAAAAACAACAGTCGTGTATCATATGTACGACCGGCACTCATTGAACGTTAACAGCTATAAATATTTGGTGTTTTTGGGCAAATAATGAATTACAATCGCTATGGTTGGTGTGTAGCGTCTAGTTGTACAAATACTAGCCAATTGGGAAAATATTTAGTTTCCAAAAAGAGGTACCGCTGTGGACCTGTGTGTGACCCGTTCCGACACATAGTTTTGGTCATAGTCAATCTCTATAATATCAACTTTATTGTCTTTTTCAAAATCACTGCTTGCAACACAAAAGTAGCTTTTATTAAAATTTGCACAATACATTAAAATTTGTATTTGCATTTGTGCATAATATTGTTTAGTGATAGCACAATTTTTAATATAAGTTTTTTCAGTTTTCTTGCTACTTGGGCACTTAATTTATATTGTATAATTGTTTTCACTACTACCATCTGGTGAGCCTGCAATCACAGGATTCTGTTTAGATATAAACAATCCACATTTTCCTATTTTTTTGCCCAATTTTTCCTCCACAGTTTTTCTTACACCCTCTTCCAAATTTTTACCGCGTTTTATTGCAGTTGTTTCTATGGTTCTTGTTCCAAGAATGCTTGCGATCAGAGTACCATCAGTGGTTTTGCACCTGCTTACTTCAAAACATTTTGAAGCAGTAATCCTCCCATAGCGTAACTCTTACCATAATCCACTTCTTTGTTGATTCCTGGTCTCTTGTTCTTCGTTTCTAATATTTACGTCATTAAAAAAATGTGCTATTTGTTTCAAAAATTCATCACAATCATTGCTTTTTTTACTATACATTAGGTAATGAGAACATATTAGTTTTTTTGCAAACAAAATCATTTTCATGTTTTAAGTATTGACATTTAGTAATTTTTCTTTTTTTTGATTCTGTCAAAAAATCTTCCACCACACTTGTCACTGTACCAATACGTTTGCCTTCATCAGTTTTAATCTTCTTTTTTGTCATGTCCTTAGTAGTTAGTATTTGAATTGAAGATGCAACTTTTGCTAAAGTAGATTTTTTCCAATAGCATTGTATTGAAGTGCATGAGCGCTCTTCGCTACGACGATGACACCACATTAAAAACGCGGCAGCATGTTTACAACCACCAGTCGATGCAGGGCAATCATGACATGTCACCTGCAATACATCATCTTCTTGCTCATCTACAATAAGTGTGACAGAATACGGCTTGGAGTGCAGTTTATGTTCTGGACATATTGTACATTTTATAGTACATGTATTTTGGGTCCTTTGTAGCTGCACGTACCCAATAGCATCGTCATCGTACGATTCTCTTGTAGATCTGTGAGCAAAACCAATGAAACTTAATTTGGCAGTAGCATAGGGAATAAAACATAACCTAACATTTTCCAATATTTTTTTACTAATTACGTATATCTGACACTTACATAGAAAACAGTATAAAATAACAAGTAATACTTACAAAGATGCTTTAACATTCCGGGATTCGGCAGAACAGAAGTCCGGGTTACATGAAAAGAACTTTGCAACCATCATTGAATCAATTTTTGGCAGATTCGTACTATCTGCTTTTACAAAACCGGTTTGAATTTTAATAAATAAATAGGTACAAATAAAATGCACTCACAAAAAAACACAATTAGGTATTAATTTTTTAAGTTAAAGTTGATAGATATATAGCTAGCCCGCACACTGAACTGAGTTTTTGCCTATATGACGTCACAACATGGCGGCTCGTGTTTAAGGTCACGTGATATACCGATTAAAATTACCACTTTTAATTTTAATATAATAAAACAATAATGTGCTTTTATGACTCAAAATCAGAATATTTAAATATACTTTACATAAATTTTAATTTTTATTAAATTTCATAATTTAGTTTTCACTAACGAAAGTACCCTATTGTTTTATACCGTTACCGGCAGCGCGTGCGCGCCTTAAACGTAACCTAAGGGTTAGAAAGAGAAAATTAAATGACTATCTGCACGGAGGCGGAGCATGTGAAATACGTGACAGTGGGCATGTTTACTTGTGGCACCGGTACATGCGTCACAGGTGTGATTGTTTTATCCCGTTACCGGCGGCGTGTGCACGCGAATTTCGCGACTATTGCGTTTTTGTACACAAACATTCAACAACATTTCGTGACGACCCTGCAGTAAAGTCTGCAAAGGTTTTGTTCCGCAGCGATTTTCAAAATGTGTAACTCCAAGGAAAAAAAGTACGAGGTATTCTTCAATCAAAATGCTGCTGGCGGAAACAATGACGCCCTTCTGAAGGACATCGGAGGCCACATGGGGCGGCTGAGCACGATCACTACCATTATTCTTGCTAATGATAAATGAATGATATTAGGTTGTCTCATAAATTATTGCCAGTTAAAAAACAAATTATTATTAATATTTTTTATTAATAAAAAATACATTTAATCAATTATATAGTTTCGGGATCCTTATCTACAACAGTCAGCCATCTACTGGGCCAAATTTGAATACCCTTCTCCCAAAATGAGGCAACTGGGACTCAAAAAAAATTTCAAGTTCAATTTTAATACTTCAAGAATTTTCGTTTTTTTTTTTCCTAGTAAATGAAATTTAAGAGCTCGAAATAAATGAAAGTCTGAAGGCGCAAGATCCGGGCTATACGGTGGATGTGGAACAGTCAGCCATCCTAGCTCCTCCAGCTGTTTATGTGTTAACTTGGCGCAATGAGGTCGTGCGTTGTCATGCAAAAGTTGGACTCCAAGTCGTTATGGCCGTTTAATTTTTAACATCTCTGCTAGTTTGCAAAGCTGCTGCGTATACAGATTGGCGTTAATAGTCTGATGAGATTCGAGGAGTTCCCAGAAAATCATTCCTTGCCAATCCCAGAAAACAGACAACATAATCTTACGACCGTGTTCATTAAGTTTAGGCTGGGCTGGTGGGTTTTCCCCGCGAGGAATCCAATATGCATGACGCGCGTTAGTTTCATACGTATCCAGCTCTCGTCACATGTAATAATGTCCTTGAGAAAGTCTCGTCTGTGCGGACGAAGTAACAAACTTTGACAAATGGCCACACGAATGGCCCGGTCATTTAATTCTGGGTCTGATTTGATTTTTTTATATCTTTGTCTGTTTCTTTTTCTTTTCGTTTCAAGTATTTCTTCCCGGGATTTTCCCATGGCCTGCAACAACGTACATTATTAAAATATGATTTAATTTCCTCTGCCACTTATACTTATCATTTCCTCTGTCAATTCTAATCGATATAAAATCACATTGATCCCGTAACTCTGGTTTTGGTTACTATTCTGCTCATGAATTTTTTTATTAATGTAGTTAAAGGTACTTACTTCGACACACGATGAGCGACCGATCTATGGTAGGATGTCGTAAATCACGTTGCGTCCGGCTCACTCGCCGCGCGCGGCTTCCCTCTTTAAATACTACAAACTGACTGACGGTGATGACCGGCGCGCGCGACGCAGCCCGGCGATGCGAGTCACCGGTGGGCGCGGGGGGAGCGGCCTTTGAATCTTCATGCCGCGGCGCCTTTGAATCGAATTACGGCCGTGACGTCAAAGTACCTACGAAAAATGTTACACGCTCGGTTCCCGTACGAATCGACGAAGACTAGCGTTCTAGCGTTAGCTTATATATAGTTTTGTGATAAAAACGTATACATTGGCATCTAAACGAGCCTCCTATTTTCTTGAGCCTTGTTGTAGGAACAGCTTTGTTCAGGCAATACCCTTAAAAAATAAAGAAACCATGTTCATACGAGTAGCTAATGGACTTGTATGACATTTTATTTTAATATTTGGAATTCCAGAAATAATAGCTACAGATCGAGGAACAGAGTTTATCTCCGCAACTATGGAACAGGTTTGTAAACTTCTTGATATTAAAAATTATCTTCAACTCATCAATCGATAGGAGCTCCTGAAAACGCTCACAAAGGTTTGGGTACATTTTTAAGGATGCAATGTGAAAACCATACAGATACATGGAGCTATTGGTTACCGTGTTGGTGTTTTAGTTTCAACAATACAGTCCATTCAGAAACAAAATACATGCCTTACGAGCTAGTTTTTGGTAAACTTTGTAGAATACCAAGACGAATTATTGGGCCTGTAGAACCATTGTATAAATGATAAAATGATAAATGATAAATGATGTATTTCTGTAAGTAAGTTTGTACAAACACTTTTACATGTCAATCATATTTTTTTAAACTAGATGAGGTCGGCGTTTCCTATCTGACTACTATGAGAAGAAAGGCTGAAACAAACTCAGAGGTCACAGTCTCTTTTAAAGTCCAGACATAATCTTGGTCAGATAATGTGAAGACCATGTAGATTGGTGTCTGAAGTGGTCTTTTGAGTAAAGAACCACACAGATTGAGCGGACCTGTCCAGTCAGTGCACGCATTTGTCAAAAATCGTGCAGCTCAACTCAGAACTTGAGGAGCCTTACGATTCGACGAGCAATACCAATGAAAGGACATTTGGGTAGGCCGCATAAATGACTCAAACTGCCAGATCATGATTAAAACTAACTAAGAAGGAAAACCGAAAAAAAGAAATGACCCACATAGTCTTCACACTCACAGTAATAATAATAAAAATAAGATACTTTACAAAGTAAATATCAATGTCATTGTTTATATAAAATTCATCAATGTCAATGTGTATATAAAAATCCGGATATAATCTTTGAGGACCATGTAGATTGGTGTCTGAAGTGGTCTTTTGAGGAAAGAACCACACTGAGTGGACCTGTGCAGTCAGTGCACGCATTCGTCAGTAACCGTGCAGCTCAACTCAGAACTTAAGGAGCTCAACGATTCGACGAGCAATACCAAGGACAGGACATTTGTGTAGACCGCATACACCACTCGAAACTGCCAGACCATGATTAAAACGGAAACAATGACCCACATAGTCCTCACATTCACAATAATTAAAATAAGACTTTAAACAGTAAATGTTCATGTCATTCTGTATATAAATAGATATTTAGAAAGAAAAAAAAAAAACAAAAGTGTAAATCAGCAAAATAAAAAATAAACAACATTCACTGTCTAGACCTATTGGAGCAGCTCAATCCCAAGCTTTTTTGTCCTCAATATAGTCTTTTACAGTATAATAGGCTTTCTGGCATAGTTTTTGCTTTATAAAAGACTAGCGACCCGCCCCGGCTTCGCACGGGTGCAATGCTGATCACTACATAGTATAAAACAAAGTCCCTTCCCGCTGTCTGTCTGTCTCTATGTATGCTTAGATATTGAAAACTACGCTACGGATTTTGATGCGGTTTTTTTTTTATAGATAAGAGTGATTCAAGAGGAAGGTTTATATGTATAATACATGCATAATACATATAGTAGAGAAACACTGATAATTTTAGAGGCATTATTTCTCGTAAAAAGTATAGGATAAAAAATCGTTATTAGGGGTTATCCCTAAGAGATAGACATATACCACTGTGGATTTTTTTGTAGACCTTTTTAAGGTGTACAATACGGTAGAACAGACGCCAGCACATCAAGCTACCCGAAACAGTCAAAATTTCCCAATCAACTTTGAACCTTATACTTTAGTGATAAAGTTGAAAATCCGTTGGGTAGTTTCAAGCACCACCGGCCGACTCCCCGGGCCGGTAACGCCCGCATTTTAAATCTGTAATATCTTCGAAAATATTCATTTAAATTACATGCTGTAAAGGGCCATAATGATCTATATGAAATGCACAATGTTTTTAAGCTACTTAATTGGATAAGAATTAATGCTGTATTGCCTAAAATTGCTTCTTAAATAAGCCATTATTTCTCGTAAAAAGTTAAGGATAAAAAATGGTTATTGTGGGTTATCCCTAAGAGATAGACATATACCATCGCGGATTTTTTTGTAGAACTTTTTAAGGTGTACAATACTGTAGTACATTATTTTGATCTATCTCGAATGGTTCAGCCAGCGTTTACAATGTAAGCGCAAAAAAATGTTTATTTACGACATCACATTAGAAACCTCTAAAATTATCAGTGTTTCTCTACTATAATATTATGCATGTATTATACATATAAACCTTCCTCTTGAATCACTCTATCTATTAAAAAAAACCGCATCAAAATCCGTTGCGGAGTTTTAAAGATCTAAGCATATATAGGGACAGACAGACAGGGAAGCGACTTTGTTTTATACTATGTAGTGATTTGAATTTATTAATGCTTAGTTCTTGAATGTGGCTAGGAAGTTTATTATAAAAACGTATACATTGGCATCTAAACGAGCCACCTATTTCCTTGAGCCTTGTTGTAGGAACAACATATTTGTGTTTGTTCCTAGTATTTATATTATGGATATCACTGTATTTTTTAAACAGATTAATATTTTTATGTGCATACAAAATATTATCATAAATGTACTGAGAAGGCACAGTCATTATATTAATCTCTTTAAATTTGTCTCTGAGGGAGTGTCTGGGACTTAATTTATAAATGGAACGAATTGCCCTTTTTTGTAAAATAAAAATTGTCTGAATATCGGCGGCATTTCCCCACAACAGAATACCGTATGACATCACACTATGAAAATAACTAAAGTAAACTAAACGGGCTGTCTCTGAATCAGTTAAGTCACGAATTTTCCTGACGGCGTATGCTGCAGAGCTAAGCTTTTTTGACAATTTATCTATATGGGGGCCCCATTGAAGCATGGCATCCAAAGTTATGCCTAAGAATACTAATAGTGATAATTATCCATTGCAGTTAAAATATCGTTTACAGTTAGCCCATGCCGACGCAAAAAAGAATTTGTTATGTAATAAACACAAACGCAAGGAATTGTACGATAAATCAGTAAATTCAATAGTATATTAGGAAAATGATTTAATTTTATTAAAAAATTAAACAGGTCGTAAATTCGATGCTATTTTTGAAGGTTCAGTGGTGAACAAATTGACTCTGTAACAGGTCGGTGTGCGGTGGTGCGATACGACGCAGTGCGCTGCAGAGGTGTGCGGTGGTGTGATACGACGCAGTGCGCTGCAGAGGTGTGCGGTGGTGCGATACGACGCAGTGCGCTGCAGAGGTGTGCGGTGGTGCGATACGACGCAGTGCGCTGCAGAGGTGTGCGGTGGTGCGATACGACGCAGTGCGCTGCAGAGTTGTGCGGTGGTGCGATACGACGCAGTGCGCTGCAGAGTTGTGCGGTGGTGCGATACGACGCAGTGCGCTGCAGGGGTGTGCGGAGGTGCGATACAACGCAGTGCGCTGCAGAAGTGTGCGGTGGTGCGATACGACGCAGTGTGCTGCAGAGGTGTGCGGTGGTGCGATACGCCGCAGTGCGCTGCAGAGGTGTGCGGAGGTGCGATACGACGCAGTGCGCTGCAGAAGTGTGCGGTGGTGCGATACGACGCAGTGTGCTGCAGAGGTGTGCGGAGGTGCGATACGACGCAGTGCGCTGCAGAGTTGTGCGGTGGTGCGATACGACGCAGTGCGCTGCAGGGGTGTGCGGAGGTGCGATACAACGCAGTGCGCTGCAGAAGTGTGCGGTGGTGCGATACGACGCAGTGTGCTGCAGAGGTGTGCGGTGGTGCGATACGCCGCAGTGCGCTGCAGAGGTGTGCGGAGGTGCGATACGACGCAGTGCGCTGCAGAAGTGTGCGGTGGTGCGATACGACGCAGTGCGCTGCAGAGGTGTGCGGAGGTGCGATACGACGCAGTGCGTGCAGTGGTGCACTGCGGGTGCTACTGTTCAATTCTGTCAAAACGAAACAATTTTACTGAATATTTAAAAAAACACCAGAGAATAAAGAAAACAAACACCTGTCGCTCCTTTATTATACACAAACCAACACACATTATTTTCGTTGTAACTGGAACGCTCGAAGGTAGAAACGGCTTTGTCTCAGATTTAATATAAATGAATAGGTGTAGGTAATTTCCTGCTCATATTGTTCGAATACGCGACTACGTTGTGGGAAGAAAAGCAGGAAATTAGTTTTAAATATAAAATTTTACTAAGAACCATATAGCGAGCAGCTGATAGGAGCCTACCAACTTGCCTTGGATTGGAAATAAGAAATATGTGAGCGACAGATCCTGCACTCCCGTAGCGCCCGACATCCGGCGGAGCTACGCCGTAGCGCGGTGCTACGGCGTAGAGCTATGCTACGGCTGAACATAGAACCGCTACGAGCTCGGCGGGAGCCACGAAGCACTGAAGTGACGTTTAGTACCAGACACTCAAATATAAAGGCAGTTCTTGCAAACGATGCTTATCATTGTTTATGTACACACAGCGTCAGTATGTGCTAAACCCTCCAGGCTTAAAATGTTACACCGGTACAACATTGAATTCGTTACGAGAAATCTAAAGAATAATTCAAAAAGAGATGATTGTTTTGACTTAGATTCGAACCATCGCATCACCGAACGTCGTCATATTCATAGCGGTAGTTTGACGAACTAGCCAGCGCGCCCGTATGAATTGCGATGAAATTTTTATCTACTATCGTACGAGTCACTTTTTCTTTAGGTCTTTGTCTAATCTATAGATGTTATAATTTGAAGGTATCCATTAATTTTTACTAACTTACGTTTTCTTTATAAAATTAACCCTTTCGTTACGAGCGCCGGATATAGCCGGCATCCATTCGATGACCTGTGTGTACGAGCGCTGGATATAGCCGGCATCCATTCGATGACCTGTGTGTACGAGCGCCGCATATAGCCGGCATCCATTTGTTTATTTGGTTTATATTGCATTCATGTCGTTTACAAGGTTGTTAAAAATCAAATATAGGTTTCGTACATGAACCCTGCTAGGGCACCGCAACATTATGTTTCTTAATTATAAAATACTAGCGACCCGCCCCGGCTTCGCACGGGTGCAATGCTGATCACTACATAGTATAAAACAAAGTCGCCCCCTGCTGTCTGTCTGTCTCTATGTATGCCTAGATCTTGAAAACTACGCTACGGATTTTGATGGGTTTTTTTTTAATAGATAAAAGTGATTCAACAGGAAGGTTTATATGTATAATACATGCACAATATAGTATTTCATTCATTGACCTTTCATTCGATGAGCTGTGTGTACGAGCGCGTGATACCGCTCACCAAACGGCCCCGCGATACTCAGTGTGTCAGTGGCGCTACTCCGACGGCGCGGTGCCCCGTTTGGTGGCGTTATTCCAGCGCCGGAGCGAAAGGCCGTGACGAAAGGGTTAACAAGTTATAACTACAACTTTCGATGTATACGTTCAATAATTCAACCTAAAATATTTCTAGTTCTTCCTATTTCATTGTTTGTTGTCTAGGGACCCGTTTGTGTCAGTTGGCACAATATGTATAATATGATAACAGTCAATTTTATTACCAAATCAAATTGTAAAATAGTAGCAAGAATAAATATTATTAAATTATTATTAAAGAAAAAAAATATATTCAAAAACCATGCAATATAAATTATTTTTCTTGATTTTTAAATTCTTTCTATTACTAAAACAAAATATAAAAATACTTGTCTCGAATTGGACATAAATGAAACCTCCGGATAGTTTTATGCTTGTATTTCGACACAGAATAGGTTTTTTTACAATTATTTAGGGGAGCGATCAACGTTGTGCAAATAGTGAAGATAATAAAAAAGTAATGTGGGGTATCTTATAAAAACTAAGAAAAAAAAAGTAAACTGCAAACCATTTACTGCGTCTCATTTAAACGAAGCTTGTTGCTATAAATGTAGCACTAGGCGCCAATAATAGTCTATATTATATAAAAAATAATGTAGGTATGTCAAAAAAAGCACACATCGTTCCTAGGATCTGAAGTTCTAATCTTAAGACTTAAAATTATTTATTCACTAAAACAATACATTAAATTACAATAAAATGTTTTTGCAAAATACAACTCGGATTTGAACGCACATAAGAGTATCTTTTGGCGGGGTAACCACTTAGTGGAGCTGTGTGTACGAATATGAATATATAATTTATGAATTTATGCATAAAGTAAAATATCTAAAACTTGTGTTGTCGATTCAAAAGTTTATTGGTGCTCCTCTGCAAGTTCAACAAGTAAATAACGAAAGGCATAAGTACAAAGTACATCGTAACAACTTTATTTCTTTATTGATTAAACAATTATAAGTAAGTTGTTTACTGGTTCACGGTTCAGTTGTTCATTATTAGCACATGTCGATGTTACCTAGTATACAAAAACGTACGTCGTCTAGTCCAGCTGAAGATGAGCAGGTTTACTTAGCTCGCTTGCTGCAGCCCGCGCCACACCGGCAGTGAGCCACCCCGGCGCGGTAATACCCACGTCATTAAATTTCACGCAAACCAGCTTACGTTACGCAAAACGTTACATTATCGCGGATCGAGGAGCGCCCCCGCTCGTCACATCACTAGCCGTACACGTAGCTGTTGAGTACATACTGCTATGTACAGGCTGCTGCATACTGGGCCGGGCCGCTCCGCATTGCCAAAATCCTACTTCATCACTTTCGTACATTTCCTATGAACCAACGCACACTACAGGCGGGCCGCACTATTTTAGTTGAAAAGGGTTGCGCTGCGGCGGCGGCGGCGGCGGTGGCGGCGGCTGTAACGCGTGCTAGGCTTCAAGGCTCGGTGACACCCGAGTGAGCTAACTGACCTATCGCCCTCCCAAACATTCTCGGAACATGTGAGTAGTGCACCCGCCACTTATACTTACTGTGAGCCTGTAACATCATAGATGTGTGTTTGTCAGAGCGATGTGAAGCGACGCGTGACGCAGGCGTCACGGCGTGATGAATCTGCGCTGATTTGATTTGACGTCTGACAGAGTGTCGCAGCTGTCCCGTTAGCGTCGCAAGGCGAAGAAACTATTTTACCAGATTTTTGTACGACAACAAACATACTTAATTATATTTTTAAGATAGCTTGACGCAGCAATGTAAGAGTATCTTTAAGATCGTGAACATGTGTAACTGTCCCCGCGCCCCCGCGCCCCCACGCCCCCGCGACCCGCGCTCCTGCGCCCCCACTCCCCCGCACCCCCGCACTGCGCTTGTCGGCTGGTCCCCCGCAGGTGTCGGTTCCAAGGTGGCTTAATAGGTACGTTACAAGGAGATCATGGTCATTTCACACCTACACATTCTAATTGCGCGCTCAGTTCACATAAAGTAACCTACGTAACTAAACATCTTATCGACGGTGATGTGCTGCAGTAAGAAAAGTACCTAGGTAATTATTTATTTATTTAACTGCTTGAATAGTATTAGTTTAAAAGAATACTATCTAATACAAAGTAGCACGAACACTTACCTTAAACGAGCCCTGACAGTGCAGAAACGTTAATGTTGTGTTTCCGAAGTTATAACCAAAACTTTTAATATGTCAAATAACATAATTATTTGACTAAGTTTTTGTGTTTCTAAACAACTTTGCCTTTCAAAAGCGCTGGGCGTCTCAGACAGCAGCGCTGTGTGCGCGTGTAACAAGTTACAGGACACGACCGCAGACGGGGCGCAGCCTTCGCTACACATGACGAGTAGGTACCACAACACCGTCCTACGAAACCCTGAACGAAACTCGTGCACGCACCGAAACACCGCCAGATAAAATACTCGCAAACTGACATAAAATGTTGAAGCGTGGAATTGCCAGAACATAATCACAAAATATAAAAAATTCCAAATAAATGATATCTCACCGCCGATATCATCAAACCGTCCCGAATGTTATTGAATTGCACAATAAGTAACAATAATAAGTCACGAATCAGTCGACGCGTCGGGGAGTGCGGGGGGCGTGGGGACCGTCGACTCGAACGCCGGACCACTCATCTCTGCGGACGAAGCTCGGAACACATCTGCAACAGCTCATCTGTTTGAGATCGTGTTCTTGGGTGAACTAGTTCTGCGCGCTCTGAGTACATCACAAGGGGACTTGAAATAGCACAAGACAAGCTCATCTGGGCAAATGCACGCGTTTCTCACGCGATGAGCGCACACACGCGACTGTTGTGTGTGACGCGACAAGCGACCGACGCGCGATGGAATTACTTATGAAATTATAAATACGTAACGTCACGGTCGCGATGCGGCTCGGTACGGCGCGGCACATCGCAGCACGACACGGTTCGGCGCAGCGGCGCTTATTACACATAAATAGATATCTGTGTGGAAACTTTAATAAATAAGTGTGGAGGACGCTGACGACTGTGACACAGTTTATATTAGTATAGTCGTCAGCGAAATCTCTTATAAATATGTAATCATTGCCATAATTTTGTACATACATAGACTAAGACTTTGTAATTTTAGGAGCGATAATAAACTACTAATTAAAAAAAAAATAATTAACTCGCTTGTTTGTACGAACTAAAACATTATTCAGCCTAAATACGTTTGTGAAACAGCCGGTCGATTCTGTTAGAATCTCACCGTGAGAAGTTAGGTGAAGTGAGCATTCATTCCATCTGATGCTAGACATTGACACTAACGACTGCTCACTTTAAGCTCACTTTACCCGAGTTATCACGGTGAGATTTTTACAGAATGGCACTACAATAAATGTATTACCGTCAAACAAGCCAACTTTGCCAATCAAGGTATCTTTGCCCTAAAAGCAATTTTTAAGCAAATCCGCTAATATAAGAAACAATTTTAGTTTTATGGCAGCATTTATTATTTGGGTGGAAAGTTGATTATATTTGTGGCAAAACTATCTAACGCATTCGTTCCAAAGTTCATTTAGTAACTTGTTAGAACTTGTCGAGTGCGGGGTATGTTTTTGCGGGCAAATTTCCTAAGGAAAGTGTTTGTGGATTTTACCTCATAGCGAAAACACAGGTAAGTGTATTTACTGTATGTTATAGAATATCAGTTGTTGAGTATTTTAAATATAGTTTCATTATTCAGGACTTTATAAATCAAAACTTTTAATGATGGGCAAAGTTACCCTAAACTATTCAGACCCTTCCATGCCAAGATTGCCCGTTATCAAAAAGCACTCAGGGTTGTCACTTTTAGTTATTTTGTAACAGGTTGAATTAACGCAAAACCACAGAAACAAAACATCAAACACCTCAATTACATATTTCTTAACTAACGGCTTTAAAATAAAGTACTTAATTTCTTATGTTATAAAATATATTAGTACAGACGCCAGCACATCAAGCTACTACAATCTGTCAGATTTCTTTAATAGATTTTCAACTTTAGCGCTAACGCATAAGGTTCAAAGTTGATTGGGAAAATCTGACAGTTTCGGGTAGCTTGATGTGCTGGCGTCTGTACCTAGTGCAATTTTAATCACCATTTTCCTCTTAAGGGGTCATTGTACTCATCATTAACTCATCACAACAAATCAGCTGTTCCCTACATTTTCACGAGTTATGCGAACATAAATGTAGGGAACAGCTGATTTATTTTTCACGATTTCAGGTTTGGCTCCATAGTAAATGTTGTACATAATGATGAGTGCAATGACCCCGTAAAAGGAAAACAGTGATTAAAATTTCACCCAAGTTTCAAGTGAAGAAGAAAATAAAATTGTGAGAATCTTGCAAGCTTCTAGTGATTTTGGATCCCCCCTAACTAAACTCGATCTAAAGTTATTGGTGCATGAATATTTAAGAAAAAATTCTCTAGAGTAAAAAAGTGAAAATAACATTTATTTAATCATTTTACTGGAATGTGACAACCCTTAAAATCTTAAACTGTTTGTTGGGCCTTGTATGGAAAAGGGCACTAACCGCTAGGTAACATTGCCCACTGTTTTTATCACGAAAATATTTAAACTACAAACAGTATTTTAAAACTTAGGTTAAGATTGGCTTAAATTGTAGTCGTGGTGCTTTCTACGTATTTATAAGAGCTTGATTTGCGTCAAAAATCGAAGTGGGCAATGTTGGCTAAAAGTCCGGATTATTTTGCCCACCATCAAAATCGAACAAATCTTGGTTTAAATTTTAATTTTTTAAATATTTTACATAGCAAATGCGTGCATATGGTCATATAGTTGTAGTAAATGAAAAAATATACTTAAGTCCTATAGAAAAAACTTGTAATATATTCGATTTTCTTAAAAAAACGGGCAAAGTTGGCTTGTTTGACGGTAGAGTATAATTTTGTAGCAATTCAATGTAAATTCCGCAATCAATCGGCGACGTCGTTCGACGCAAGAATTGATTAAGTGAGCGCTCTACACCCCGCGGACCGGCTCGCGACGTGATCCGGCACGGCGCCTACCGGTGCGGTGCGGGACGGCACCCGTAAACCGGTTGCAGGGTATGATATCAGTCGATGCGAGAGCAGGTCTACTACAAAGAAAAACACGTAACACGGTCAAGGAAGCTTCTTATATGTAGGTATATTATATTCTTTACCTAGCGAGCGACAACTCGAAACTTTAATAAAACGTTTCACCGAAGCCGCGTCATCCTCACTGGATAGCGATGACAAAGGGGAAGGTAAACACCACGAGCCGACCGTTTGATGCACTAAAAATGAAGCGCTCTAAACTGTGACGTTCTAAACACAGTGGGATACGCTCACTTCGCGCTTCACCTCGAAAACTTGAGCTGAACCTTTGACGTGAGTTCCATTTCTGATACGCCTCCAAGGCAATCCTTGCGAGTTGGCAAAAGATTCGACTACATCATGATAAAAGAAAATTATTTTGATTTTTGTACAAGTATCTCAATACTTCAGTATCGCAATGAAGTCAGCACACTAGTCATGCGGTGCCTGTGTGTGTGTGCAGGCCGTCTCCTTGCGCTCCATTGGTCGTCCGCGGCTGATGAATGCTCCGTGGAGCGGCGCGCGCCGGCCACTGGTCGCCGGTCGTGACGTCGCCGGACGTCGCCGGCCAAGCCGCACTTAATTGAGTTGTTTTCTCTCGATCCGCTGCCTATTCGATACTAGATGTATATCTAGCTAGATATATGGTCGTCGTTTCATTACGATCAACCGCAATTTATTGTTTGTAGGAAACCAAATGTGAAGAAGATTACCGGCTTCAAATTAATAAAAGCCCCTACTGTAGCTACCTTTTTAAATATGTGTAATGACACTGTTAAATGTCCTAGCATCATTATTGACACTGTTAACTGTCCTAGTACCATTATTGGCAGCATGAAACGCAGCCTATGTCGTTCTGCAGGTCCCATGCCACTTGCAAAGTCTCATAACGATCGATTCAGTGGGTTAGGTGTGAAAAGATAACAGACACATTTGTAGGTAGCTACTTCCGCATTTATAATATTAACTAACTGCGCCCCGCGGTTTCCCCGCACAAGTCCCAATGCCATCCGAACAACGGGATCAGTCTCCTTTGCCCTAATCCAGGTCATGTTCTACCCATGTGCCTAATTTCATTGAAATTCGTTGCCCCTTTAGCTTGAAAGTACTATAGATCAAATTTTTTCTCTTTGTAATATTAGTTGAGATCAGGACCGTCTTTACCTGGGGGTGCAACGGGTGCGTAGCACCCGGGCGCACGGTCTTAGGGGGCGCAAGCCGATCAAGTCATCACTCCATTAGGACCGCACCACCCCAGCGCTGTAACCGCATGTCACCGTCTCGAAAAATTCCATCCGCTTGCCGCCAACGCAAGACGACCGCTTGCTGTTGGCACGCCACCGGTGAGGTGACATCTTGTTGTTCACGCGCCGCTTATTAGTAGGTAGCTCACCATCCACGCGCTAACGGTTAGCTTCAGCTTACAGACCGGTTTGCGGACATTAGTGAGTGATCTCGCTTGAGAAGCACGCATTTTTACATTGTGTCTCAGTTTACTTTATCCGAACTGGCAATCATGGCTATTGCCTATTAATTATATGGCTATCGCACTTGAGGAAGAGAATAATATGGGGGGGAGACAGCCGTGCGAGCGGCGCGAGGACTGCGCACGGGCGGCGAGGGTTTACCGCGCGGACAGCAAGGCGTCAGTATGCTTACCGCTTCAGGCGTTTCATCACTGGGGAATGGGCTGCTCGCTCAGACCTACGATACCAAGTGCAGTATGTTGCATCAGAACGAGTTATATGACCCCAAAATTGAAAGGTTTATGAGTAGCCACTAAATAGTTCCACTATCCATCACATGGCTTCATCACTAGACCCTCATTACCACGCCCAATCTATTGAACTCGTCGAACAAATCACAAGAGCCCAAACTCGTGGGGTATACTAGTAGCCATTGAAGAGTTCCACTATCCACCGCCTGGCTTCATCATCAGATCAGCTCCAAGATACTAAATTATAGTTTTGTCACCGTAACTACGTATACATACAAAGTTTAATTTCGATATGACAATTCGAAGTAGGTTGAAATTGACTTCTAAGATTTTTTACATTGTATTTTAGTTACAAGAGAAGCTAATAAAAGCGAGTTAAAAATGGAACACGATATTTAAGCTTAATTATTTTTTCGTTGGCACCGGCTGATTTTCGCACCCCGACGGCCCTGGTTTAGATAAAGTAAGTATGGAAGTGTGGATTAACATAGGTAAGTACCAATATATCATCGTTACAACAATGTAGATAACCATGAAATATATCCCAAATATATCCCGCTTGAAACCCAAGAAGACCCACATAAAATAAAATGTAATAAAAAGTAATCAGATAACAACTCTGCGATGTTATTGTTCGCATAATTCAAATCGTAAACTTGGTAAGTTGGTGGGAGACGTTGTTCGTATTGAAGCGTATCGTCTCATCTCAATAAATAACGAGCTACGGTATCGGCTCCGGTGACTCGGCGAGACTTAATTTTTATGTAATCAAAGAAAATAGGTATGAAAAATTGGCGACGCGGCGCGAGTACGTAGGTGCCTACCGGTGCGGCGCGGCGCGGGAGGCGGTGGGCCGCAGGAGCCGCGCGGTAGATACTAACGACAGATAATATATAATTTATAGCAGCCAGTGAGTCACCTTCATTCGCCGACAGGGTCACGTCGTCGTCGCTTAGAAAACAATATTTAGATGCATAATATTTGGTGCACTTTGTCAGCGCTCCGAAGCACAAAATAGACTGCACACGAAAATATATGGCTTCCTCGCGTTGTAGCTGAAAATAAATAGCGGTGCTCGTGTTATGTGTAGTGTGAATGACTTGCCAGTTGCCACGCGGCACCTTGCCGAAGGACTTGCCAGTTGCCACGCGGCACCTAGCGGACATTTTGCTCAACATATTATTGCGCATTTATATGTTCTTTGTGCCGAAAATTACTCAGTTTTGTCAATGAGGAAAACTTTTGTACTTTTTGAAGAATAAATTAAATTATTATTATTATTAAATAAATGAATGAAGCGTGTTTTCCGCAATTCGTCCTGCTGCACGAACACCAAGCACACAAGGGCCAAAACACACAAGGGCCGAAAGACAGTGGCGCTCACATCGGCATCGGGCCCGACGAGTCGAGTGTCCAACGATGTCAGTGCAAGCCGTGGCTGCATTCATTGCTGATCAATATTACACACATCGAGTGTCTAAGGAGACAGGTATTTTTTTTTTAAATATTTTATTGCCCTATGAAATTATTTAAAAATGTCTATTTAGATTGATTAAATATATTTTTTATCGCATGTGTAGATCGACGAAGTACTCTCGGCTTTTGCATTAATAAGACTTTTAGCGATTTTGTCTATATTTTTGCCGTTAACGCGTATAACACAATCGCAACGATTCGGCATACTTAATATGAGTTCATCCAGAATGGCCGCCCACGTCATACGGCATCCATATTTGGCAGAGCTCTTCATTGAAGCACATCATGTGTGAAGCTGTTCTTGGAATAACATATTTAGTTTAACTTTTTAACTTTAACATTTTGTTAATAACAATTAAAACAAGTTTATTTTCACAGAAAGAAAAGAACCGCCAGCTGTACATGAGCAACTAAACATTAGTGCTCACTCACTCACTCCAACTCAATCACAACTTCGTTATAGCTCGGTTAGTAGGTACAGTCTTTGTTTGTATGTATACTTATATTTCAATCAAGTGAGTAGGTAAATGTTAATATTTAATTAAATTAACAATTGCTTACCCAGCGAGTGCCTGCCACTAGTTAGTCCTCAAAGGCAAAACATTTTGAGAGTTGTAGCGTTCGTCTAGTTTTCTCCACAGTACTTTACGTCCATCTTTACCGGGCTAAAACATCTTTTAGTCGGTAAAAATGACTATTTTATTTTTCCAATCTAAATTCATATATTGGGTTGCAAATCTTATCCTGGCTTGACGATAAGCTTGGGTTAGTTCAATTTTTATGGTGGTTGTGAAAGAATCCGACGAGACGAGAAGAATACGACGACGGTTGGATTGATTTGTGTAAGCAATCGGACGTAGTCCTCGGCGGTTTCACTTCACTTCACCAGTTACTTGATGCCGTCGATAAGGAAGTAAATTAAAAAGTTAGATTTCTAATGGAAAAAAATGAAAATATAACTGGATTTGGTTTTAGATTACGTCGAAATTTAATTATCGAGCTCTCTTAACTTTGATTTTATTCCCAAAAGATGATTATTTTCACTTTTAAAAAGTTACTCAATCGAGGTATGATTTTATTGTAATTACAAGTCGTTATTCGAACAGCACAAGCAGATGAGTAATTATGCTCTGATGCGACGTCATGTTTCACTTAACAAAATTATAAGCTTACCCTCAATCTTCTTCATTATCTATTTTATATATAAACATCAACTGATACTGGCTGGTAGTTCCAGAGATAGCGCATTCAAACAAACAAACAAACTCTTCAGCTTTATTATTAGTATAGACTAGCATCCGTCCGCAACTTCGTTTGCGTAGAATTCGGAATTCCCGCCGTTTAAATATTGATCTCCAGTTTCACCCCCTTACGGTAGGAATTTTTCAAAATCCTTTCTTAGCGGGTGTCTACGTCCCTAAAGGCGTCTCATAGTACACAACATGCCGAGTTCATCATTGCACGGACAGTTGCTAGTTACTGAATTACAAACGTAGAAAAATTAAAATATGTTGCTTAAATAATGTGGTTAATGTAATTAGTTTATTTATATATTTATAGAAAGATAGATTAGGTAGGCTTAATACATTCGTGTCTGTGAAACCATGGAAATACACACACAAAATTTCAACCCAATCGGTCAAGCCGTTTAGTAGTTGATATACCGCCAGCAGCGCCACCTACCGGGTCCAATTGTATTTTTAAAATAATCCAGGAAACCGTCGAAATACCCATATAAAATTTCAACCCAATCGGTTCAGCCGTTTAGAAGTTATGTGAAAAAGATAAGTACGGAAGGATAATTCATACTACCCGTTGACCTATTCTATTACCCGTTTTCCCGTATGAATGAAGCATTTTCCCGCGGTAAAAAGGAGCCTATGTTCATCAGGGATAATGTCGGCTTCTAATGGTAAATCAATTTTTCAAATCGGTTCAGTAGTTTTGGAGCCTATTCAATACAAACAAACAATCAAATCTTTCCTCTTTATAATATTAGTGTAGATTACCTCAACTTGAGATGGTTCATCTCGCGACAAGCTTTTATATAATATAAATTGTGTAATGACGTTATAAGTTGATAGTAAAAATTTTAAAGGAAAATATTACTCAAATTTACATTGTGCAGCACTGAGGCTAAATTTTATTATTTAATTCATTTTAAAGCTTATCATTTACAATTAAATTTTGTAAAGTAATTTGAAAATGAATAGGTTTAATGTAATTTGTAATGTAATTAATATTTGTTTTTAAAAAAATTGCGAGTAATTGCAGATAGGAAACTAGTGTCACAAATTTACCTGGCCCTAGGTCAATCTGTAATACAGTACTGTATTACTTCATGGGGTGGAGCACCAAAAACTTACTTACTACCTCTTGAAAGAGCACAGAGAGCAATTTTAAAAGTAGCAAACTTCCATCCCTTTCTCTATCCTACAGCTCTGCTATACAAATCCTGTAACGTGCTGACTGTTCGCCAGCTTTTCATAACGCACTTGGTATTAAAACAGCACACCATGCTTTCCTATAACATCCAAAGCACTAATAAGAGACGGAATGATATTGTATGTGAGTCAAATGCATCCTCTAAATATGTTTTTGTAAACAGATTCTATACATTTTTAGGCCCATTTCTATACAATAAATTAAATAGGAAATTAAGTATCTATAAATTAAATAATTACGTCTGTAAAAAGATTATTCTGCAATTTTTACTTAGCTTATCATACAGTGAGACAGAGGATTTACTCATTGTCTGTAAATAAAACATGTTAGTTTTTAAGATAATATCAGTTTTTAATTAGTCTTCTCAGTTTTAATTTTGTATTTTTATATTTTAAAATTCTAAGCACCTTTCTAGCCTGAAACACAGGTTCTACCTAGTTCAGGCAAATGAGCAACTGTGTCCTCTACATATAATTGTTAAGGTATATTATTGTAAATCTGCACCATTTTTATAAATAAACGATATTATATTTATATTATATTAATTTAAATCTTATTTTTATCTTTTTAGGGCGTAAATAAAAGCTTTTTTAAAAGTTTTTTATTTTTATTTTTATTTTTCTTATGATACCTATCTATTACTTAACTGATTAATTTTTCAAAATGATGACCATAGTTTTCAATACATAGCTGGATTCGACGTCTCTAGGATTGTACTGCATTCAGCATTTCAATATTATTGATTCCATTTAGAATACTTTCATCAGATCGTTTCCTTATTAGCGACACTATCGAATGGTGTAATAATACAGTGTGTGTGTTTTTTGTTATCGAAATCAACGGGTTCGACTCCTGACTAGAAATATTGATTTTTCAAAAATTCAATGATGCAGTTTTAGTTTTCATCAAAATCGAGAACGAGTAGGTACTTTTCGCTATTCCTCATAGTTTCGAATTTGGCCACGCCCAGTCAAAAATTCATCCTGTATATCACCCAATTACTTTCAACTACCGAACTTTTCTACTAAGGGTGCGTCCACATCTGGCGAATGCGCCGCGAATGCGCAGCCGTTGAGCCGTTCGTGAGCCGCCCGCGAGCTGCGCGCGTGCATTATATGTTCGCGCACTGCTCTTGCGCCGTTCACGCGCCGTGCGCGAGCGGCGCAAGTGTCGCGCATGCGCTATCGCTCCTCCCCGCGCAGAGGCTAGGCAAACGAAAATATAAGCACGTGAGCTGGACGCGCGCAGATCGCGCGCGGCGCGCGATTTGCGCGCTTCTAGCTCACGTAAAATGCACGCGCGCAGCTCCCGGGCCGCTCGCGAACGGCTCGATAGCTGCGTATTCGCGGCGCATTCGCCAGATGTGGACGCACCCTAAAATCCACCGAAAATCTTTACACTGCGATTCAGAAAAATGACGTATTTTCACAACGCCATCTATGGGTAATTAGTAAATAAAACGTCTGTATAAAGCCGTCTGTATCAATGACTATAATGCCTTGGAAGGTAGGTAGGCCTTTGGTGTGGGATGCAACGTGTGTCGACACCCTTGCGCCATCCCATCTTCCAAGCACGGTGGGCTGTGCTGGTGCGGCTGCTGCAGGTGCGGAAAACCTCAAACGGCGCAAATACTCCAACCTCTTTGGAACATATTTGTTCGAGCCGTTTGGGGTTGAAACATTAGGGCCACGGGGTCCGAGTGCCCACCTATTATTTCGGGATATCGCCAAGCGGATGGTCGACTCCTCACGTGACCAGAGGGCTGGCCTATTTTTTGGCCAAAGAATCAGCATTGCCATACAACGTGGTAATGCTGCAAGCCTTTTGGGCACGTTTCCTATTGACAGCGATACGGACGAATTTTTTGATGCCCTTTGATCATTTGCCCTCCTTTTTATATACTTGTACATATTATTATTTTTATTTTAAGTCTGTTAGCTTTTTAATTAATTTTAGCTTATGTTATGTAAATATTATCTTGATTAAGTAAATAAATTTAGTATATCGATAAATATTAGGTTGTCTCATAAGTTCTTGCCATATTTTATATTTCTCGAATTTTCTCGTATTTAAACTAAAGCGAATTCAAGAAAGTTCTAGATCTTTATAGTAAGGATGAGTATCTTTTATGGTGAGGGTATAAATATTCGCGGACGCAACGCAATAATTAGTCTTCAGTGAAAATGGATCAGCGTCAACTGCGAGCTATTTATTATGCTACTCGTATATGAGCATCGACTTAATATCTCTTCAACAGAAACGGCTACAAAGATTAACACTGCATTTGGACCGGGTACTACTAGCGTTCGGACTGTTCGTTTCTGGTACAAGCGTTTTGACACCGGTGATATAAGCTGCGAAGTTTTAACTGAAGATATCTATACGAAAACACATATAGGTATGCTAAATTAGAGCATTTTATTAATAACAACATGTAAATATTTTAGATTATGTTTGTTATTACACAGTGTAATCCATTTGGAAAACATTGACAATCTCGCAAAAACTATCTAGCTCATTTCTATAAAAATTCACCATTTTAAAGATAATTTAATTATTTACCTTTTAGAATATGGGTTTTGCGTAACTAGACTAAGCTGTATTCACTATAAGTTAGTAGTTAAGAAATCGTAGTTAATAATAATAACAGTACCTATTTTAACAATAAATAACTGTACGTGTATATCACTAAATGTAACTTGTTTGTAGACGCCTTGGGTTAAGTCTACAAAATGTTTAACAAATAAATAAATAAATAAATCGGACTGTTCGTTTCTGGTACAAGCGGTTTGACACCGGTGATATAAGCTGCGAAGATCAACCTCGCCCAGGCCGACCCACCAACTTCGATGAAGATGCTTTGCGTCACGAACTTGAGCTACATTCAGACTTATAGTACGCGCGATTTAGAGAAGGCGCTTGGACAATCCCACGTGACTATAGATCGTTATCTCAAATCGATGGGATATCGCAAAATGATGTCACGTTGGACACCTCATGCGTTAACGGACCATGACCGGGCCGTTCGTGTGGCCATTTGTCAAAGTTTGTTACTTCGTCCGCACAGACGAGACTTTCTCAAGGACATTATTACATGTGACGAGAGCTGGATACATTATGAAACTAACACGCGTCATGCCTATTGGATTCCTCGCGGAGAAAACCCACCAGCCCAGCCTAAACTTAATGAACACGGTCGTAAGATTATGTTGTCTGTTTTCTGGGATTGGCAAGGAATGATTTTCTGGGAACTCCTCGAATCTCATCAGACTATTAACGCCAATCTGTATACGCAGCAGCTTCGCAAACTTGCAGAGATGTTAAAAATTAAGCGGCCAAAACGACTTGGAGTCCAACTTTTTCATGACAACGTACGACCTCATTGCGCCAAGTTAACACATAAACAGCTGGAGGAGCTAGGATGGCTGACTGTTCCACATCCACCGTATAGCCCGGATCTTGCGCCTTCAGACTTTCATTTATTTCGAGCTTTTAAATTTCATTTACTAGGAAAAAAATTCGAAAATTCTGGAAGTACATATTAAAATTTAACTTGAAATTTTTTTCGAGGCCCAGCCTGCCTCATTTTGGGAGAAGGGTATTCAAATTTTGCCCAGTAGATGGCTGACTGTTGTTGATAACGAGGGAGACTATATAATTGATTAAATGTATTTTTTATTTATAAAAATATTAATAATAATTTGTTTTTTAACTGGCAATAATTTATGAGACAACCTAATAGTTTTTATCGTAAAATTTACTCGTACAACATTATTTTTAGTATATGGAAAACCCGAAACAAGTATCTAGTATTTTTATATAAAGAATCTATGTACAACATTTCAAAACTATATTATAAAAAATCACGAAGTCATAAGCTTGTTATGTTACCTGATTGTCCGTACAAAAAGTTGGTTACCACTTAACATGCGCCACCGGCCGACTGGATGTGACCTGTGTTGTGCGCTTAGGATTGCGGATATGTACTTAGTGTCGCTCGGTGTCCAACTTGTTACCATTTTAAAATATTTTTGGGACAAAATATAACATGGTGTGAAAACTATTTGAATCGATTTAGTTACTTATTCTGAACAAGCTATACTCAGGTTTGCAGTATACTAAAAACAATTTTGTTTCTGGTGTCGCGGTCTGGTGACTTTTTCGTAGAATTATTTAAGGCGAACCAGATGGCCATACATTGTTTCTAACTACACTCATCAAAAGTTTCTAGGGATCAAGTACGTTTTAGAGTATCGCCGCAATTGAGTATTAAGAGTTTGAGTTATTATGAGTATAGAGTTATTTTAACTTTTAGTTAATTTCACTATTTGAATAAAGAATCTTTAAATTTTGATTAAAAATTGATAATCAACTGTCAATCAGGATTCCTATAAAAGTGTGTAATAGCGTTTGTACAAAACCATTACAATTTCTGCATCGGAACTGAAGAAAAATGTATCGATATGGAGCGACGACATAATTTGACACGAGAAGAGATGATGAGAGCCGTCGGAATATTGCAAGCTGGTTCCAGGCAACGTACTGCGGCTGTCGCTCTTGGCACTACACACAAGCCGCCTCTGGACGCTATCGTATCACGGGCAGCGTGGCCGAGCGACATGGAGGACGATCTCGCATCACCACTCGCCGACAGGACGGGTACATCCAAAATACTGCTCGACGGAATCGTACCATGACCGCCATGATGTTGGTTACGAGGCTCCACAGCCCTTCAGGCTGCTGATAAGTGGCCAAACCATCCGAAATCTTTAACGTGAAGTGGGTCTGCGTTACAGAAGGTCGCTGAGAGTTCCACCTATAGCACCCCGCAACCATAGGGCCCATTTACAACGGGCTCTCGAATAGGGAGGAAGAAGACTGGCGTTGTGTTTGGTTTTCCGATGAATCGCGTTTCGATATAAGGCCGGATACAAGACGTAGAATTGAATAGAATAGAATACTCTTTATTATGTACACCATATAAATTACAGACATAAATATAGAAATTTTACAAAGGGTGACACAATGGGCCGTCTTATGTCGTAACACGCACTCTTGCCGATGCGAGCATCAACGTTCTGCCGTGGCCTGCTCAATCGCCAGACCTCAACCTGATTGAGCACGCATGGGATGCTCCAAAGAAAAGCTCTGCCGAGTATGGATGCCGTGCATACCCCACAACAATTTTTTTTGACTTGTTAGATAGAACGTGGGCGCCCATTCCTCAAAGTGATTTTGATGAACTGGTTTTAAGCATGCCAAATCGCTGTGATTGTGTGATTCGTGTGAATAGCGGAAACAAAGATTATTAATATTTTTATCTTAACAATAAAAATTTAAAAAATCGTCATTTTTGCCTTTTTTTGCCAATTAATTAACTACATTAACTTAGGCTAATTTCTTACAATTTGCAAAAATTGCAATTTTTGTTATTTTTTTACAATATTTAGGGATAAGTTGTTAAACGTATGAATTAAAGTAAGAAGCCAGTCTGGAAGACTAGATTTGGAAATTATTAATCCCACCAAAAACATTCTGTAAACAACTAGCCAAGTCTCGATGGAGCTGCTTGTTTATCTCTAAAAAGTAATTAAATCTAGACAAAGTCGTGCCAAGTCTAAGGTTCCTTACTGCGATTTCTTTATTATTATAGTTAATGTTGTGTGACTTGGCCGTTGAACATTCTTTATACGTTAGTGGGTACAAGTCAATTTTTTATACACGTAATGTTATATCTGTTGTAACTACCTATGAGTGTTAAGCGAGATAATAGCCCATTCTGGTATTGGTAATTGGACGCTAATGTCTCATTTTAGGCTGCTGTTGATTGTGCAACACATGCATTCAGCATTGACAATGCTGACTTCTGCTCTCTTCTTTTTGGAGCGTCAAATAGACCACCGATCTAACATAAAATAGATTCTATACCGTTTGTTTCAGGCTCGCCTATACATAAGTATTATTGAAAGCTTTATCAAGCCTACAGTTGACTGGTTATTGAATCAACGTTTTCCAAGTGGCAATTTTCCATCTTCAATGGGTAGCGGTTCTGGCGACAGATTGGTGCAATGGTGTCATGGAGCACCTGGTTTTGTACCCTTGTGTACCCTTCAACGGCCAAGTCACACAACATTAACTATAATAATACAGAAATCGCAGTAAGGAACCTTAGACTTGGCACGACTTTGTCTAGATTTCATTACTTTTTAGAGATAAAGAAGCAGCTCCATCGAGACTTGGCTAGTTTTTTACAGAATGTTTTTGGTGGGATTTCACTTCTTTTTGTAGAAACGTGGGCATATTGATTTATTTTATTAGATTTTCTTATTTGACACAGCTTTTTCTTTTTAGGAGTCGTTTTTTTACTATTACAAATCTTTCTTTTCTTTTTTTCCGGTTCTGATTCTTTACAGTAGCAACAGTTTTTCGTATTGCCCATTCGCGTTCATTATTTTTATTCTTTTAGACGGTTTAGGCGGTTTAATTTCTGAAAGATCGGCGCGGTATTTACGCCTAAGCCGGTTGTATTATACTCTTGAAGTCAACATTTGTGAGGTGCACCCCATGAAGATTGGCTACTCGTGAAAGCGCCACCGTAGGCTTGGCCACAAGCGAATATTATGGAGGTGCCAATGTCCATGAGGGCATTTTTTAGACGTAGACCTTGGCTCTAGTGAATTGTTAGGGCATACGCCACACAGATTGAGAATTGTTCTCTGTACACTGTCACTAATCATAAAATTCCTAACCTATTCAAATCTTCGAATTGTTATAATAACAACCTGCTAATTAACCTTAGCAAACCATACGAAATAATAAGCGAAATCAAAGAAATGCAAATAATCCCTCCTAATCCGTAGCAAACGTTTTCAAGCGCAGTAGAATAATGTCGTAAACGACTGTAACGCGGCCGGTTGCCACTTCGCCATATAAGGTTATCGGAAAAACAACCGTAAGGAAACGCCGACCTCATCTAGTTTAAAAAAATGTGATTGACATCTAAAAGTGTTTGTGCAAACCTACTTACAGAAAATAAATCATTTATCATTTAAGCGCGTTTTAAAATACAGTCAGCGCCATCTAGCGACTTGTGCGGGTATCACCGCCACTCTTAGACTTAGTCCAATGCATTACATTTAGACCAAATTTTGATCGAAATTAATATTTTAGTGTAATTTGTATATTTAATTTGTGTAATGTTCGAGTAGAATAAAGTTAATCGTTCGACTATTTCTTCTTGTAAACTTATAAGTATAAAAGCCAGTCTAGTCTTATCCATAGTTTTCCTTTAATTTTATTTATATGTGTATTAAAAGCAGAAGGGGAGGCATTCGCCCAGTAGTGGGACGCTATAGGCCAGATTAAATTAGAAGATGTGTCCCACTACGCTGGATTTTTGCAATGACAGTCGATTTTTTTATGTACAGTCAGCGTCAGAGAAAACAAACCCCCCAAAGACTTAAAGAATTATCGCTCGAGCGACGGCGGGCGCGTCACGTGACTGGCCCCGAGCAGCTTCCTCCCCGCCGCCCGCGCCGCACCCATCTCTTCCCGAGCATCCACCGATCCGACTCAAATATTATTTGCATGTTTTTAATAATTAGGTATTGTGGTATTTTTTTCGGCTTCTGGCCGAACCGTATACCAAGAATAACTTGAAAAAAAAACAAGTAATTAAAAAAAACAAAAAAAAACCCGACTGCGGTAAAAAATTAAGTTAAAAAAAACTGAAAAGCTAAAAACAAGGCCATTTTAAATTAAATAAAAGTTGGAAGCAGGCGGGACCCATACCATTTTCTTATTATATTTTCAAACTCAAATGGGTCCCGCCTGGTTCCAACTTTTATTTAATTTAAAATGGCCTTGTTTTTAGCTTTCAGTTTTTTTTTAACTTAATTTTTTTTACCGCAGTCGGGTTTTTTTTTTGTTTTTTTAATTACTTGTTTTTTATTTCCAGCTTTTGAGTTCACAAATTTGAAAGATTTCGCAGACGATTTAGTTCTTGCAAGGAGTTTTGGTCGTGAGTGTCTAATAGGAGTGAGTAAGGACAATAATAACATAAGCCCGAAGGCATCTACTGGATTTAAAAAAATAATGGGAGTTTTAGCCAAAACAATTGTTACCGCCTTCACCGCGTAGAGGTACTCTCAGCTTATGTATTAATTATTAGCTGACCCGTAAAGTCACTCAACAGGGAACAAGAAATAATTATTTTATACAACGTGTTTTTTACGATTTGTCGCTTCGAATTACTTTTAACCATATAAGTTGTATATATTTTTGTAATCACCTTTTAAAACCCTTAATTTTGATATTTCACACGATGGTATTAGAAGAAAAAAAAAATTCGAACTCCATAATATGGCACCCTAAATCCGCCATTTTACTTTGTTTTTGATTTTGATGTAGCCAGTGACACTCGTGCTACCAAGACAAATCTAAAGACGTATAATTTATCAAAATCCGTTCATTCGTTTAGAAGTTACGAGGGAACAAAGAAACGGACATACATACATACATACAGGTCAAACACATAACCCTCTTTTTGGGCTTCGCCGCAGTCGGGTAAAAAGACACTATGTGCCATATAGGATACGAACTCGCATCACCAGGCGCCAGCGGATCATCAAGACCGTGCCTTATATCAATAGGCTATTGGCTCAGTTAGCAACCTCAACGAAAATTCGAATAGCATTACTCCTTTTATCGAACAAGCTTGATAACGGTCTAATCTTCTAGACATTAAGGTTTAAATTTCAACTCCACCACGTGAGATACACCTACCGTCCACAACCTTGTTTTACAAAATGCAATACGTAACTCCTCAGTTAACTAAAAGATAAGGTTGAAATTAGCATCGATTTCTTGTTTGGTTGAATAGAATGTGCTTGATTCCGATTGTTGCACTACCGTCATATTACTTCAGAAACTTAACTGCTGTATGAACTGCGAGTTACTTCTTCGCCCTATTTACTAAACTGTGATTGAGGGTATAATTACTTTTCAAATCGTTTCGTTTTCGTGCCGATCCGCTTGTGTGTAATGTCTTCGTCGTAAAATTATCCAATTTACGAAGTTTTTGAACAGTTGATTCTATTAACCGATAGTATGGTTCGATTAACAACTTTTTCGAAGGCTAAAATAATTGTTGTTCTCTGGGAACAGGAACAAAGCATAAAGAAAATAGCACGAGAAATGTGGGCTTAACGGTAAGATTTACGTTATATTTATATATTTATTGTTACAACCATGTTGCATTATGACTTACAAGGTGAATTTTTTATGTATTTCTAATATTATCGTTTTAATTAGAGAGAAAAATAGTTCGTACCTAAATGGATACAAAGGTATCACGCGACGGGTGATATGAAATGTGATCGCCAAGGCCGTCGCCCAACTGCTTACACTAATGAATCGGAGCGACACCTTGGAACACACAAAACCTGGGAACAAATTCGAAATAGTGCTGCAAGCTTCAATATGGTTTCGGGCATGAAAAGTCTTCAAGAAGTGATAGACAGTGACGTCCGAAAAACTTCAACGTATGATATCATTATCAAAGGGGGGTTCGTTTTCTCTGAAGCTTACCAATAGTAAAAGGGGGCATTACCATATCTCTAATACAGCTGAGACCAGCTGAGGGTTCTTCATCAGATACTTCAGACCTTCGATTTTTGACATCAAATGGGAATGTTGTTCCAGTAAAGGATGGTACGGTAGTGTTTGCTTCGCGCTCGACCCCCCTCTGGGGATTTTATTAGTTTTGAATCGGTAATGGAGGATTCTCTCAATAGGTTGAAATCAAGTAACAAAAGTATTATTTTATGCGGAGATTTCAATATTAATATTTTAGATGTTACTCCATTAAGTATTAGACTTCTCAATTTGTTTAGGTCTTATAATTTAATTAACTTGTTTTTTGAACCTACTAGGATCACGGCATCTTCGTCAACCTGTCTTGATAATATATTTAGTGTTTTTGATGCCAAAAACAAATTAGTCTTAACTGACTTAACGTCCGACCACTGTGGTTTATTAGCTAGCTTCCCCATGCCATTACATAAACAGCCGTGTAAAATTGAATGCAGGCCTTATACAGCTACCCGTTGCAAAATGTTTAAAAATAATATAGTTCATAGAATTACACCATCTATAGTAGAACACGAGAATCCTAATGAAATTTATGGTGCCCTTTTTGATGTTGTGCAAAAAGAGTACCAATCTACTTTCAAGACCAAAACTGTTAATATTAATGGATCCTCCGTTGGCTTTAACCAATGGGCTACTCCGGGTATTTATAAAAGTAGAGCGAGACTATACGAGTTATATGGTTTGAAAAAATACAGGTTTGACACTCCTTTCCTAGAGTATGTCAAAAATTATTCAAAATTATTTAAAAAGATTAGTGCTTTTGCTAAATCAAAATTTTTAAGCGATGCTATTAAAAATTCTAATAATAAAGTAAAAACAACTTGGAAAATTATTAACAATGAAACGGGTAAATGGGTTAAACAAGAAAAAGTACTTGAGATTATGGTCGATAATAAATTAGTTAATAAAGCCGCTGACGTAGCTGAAGCTTTTAATGAGTTTTTTGCCAACATACCCATAACTACGACTCGCTCCTTAAATTCGTCCCCGTCTAAAGCTGAAAACCTTTTGCATAGTAGTGTACCTCAATGTAGTCGTTTATTTAGTTTCGAACATGTAACCCCACATGATGTAGTTAATGTTTTTAACCTACTTAAGTCTAAAAACACCGGTGACTACTGGGGCATCTCCATTAAACTTTTAAGTAATATAATAGACATCGTAGCCCCCTATCTAGCTGTTACTTTTAATAAATGTGTTGATTTAGGAATTTTTCCTGACCTCATGAAGAATAGTAAAGTCATACCTTTATTTAAATCAGGTAATAAAAACGATGTTGGCAATTTTAGGCCTATTTCCATCTTACCTGCATTTAGCAAAATATTTGAAAAATTAATACTCAAGCAGTTGCTAAGACATTTTAATTTAAATAGCCTCCTTCATAATGAACAGTATGGCTTTACAAAAGGTCGTTCGACTACAGATGCGGGTGTTGCTTTGCTGAAGCACATATTTAACGCATGGGAGAGCTCGCAAAATGCTATCGGAGTTTTCTGTGATCTTTCCAAAGCCTTTGATTGCGTGCACCATGACACGCTTTTGCGTAAACTACGTCATTACGGTGTCCAAAACGAAGCTCTCAACGTAATAAATTGTTATTTACATAATAGGTTCCAATGTGTAGATGTTAATGGTGTGAAATCTTCCGGGCTACCAGTTCAGTTAGGTGTGCCGCAAGGCTCAATACTGGGCCCATTCTTGTTCTTAGTTTATATCAATGATTTACCATTCCATTTAAAGGGAATCTGTGACGTTGTACTGTTTGCTGATGATACATCTCTTATTTTTAAAGTAGACAGGAATAGACTAGATTTTGACGAGGTAAACAGTGCACTCTCAATAGTTACGGATTGGTTTACGTCAAATAACCTAGTTCTCAATGCCAAGAAAACGAAATGTGTAAAGTTCGCCTTACCGAATGTTAGAAATCTAGGACCCAACATCGTCTTAGATAAAGAGGCGCTTGAGACTGTGAGCTCAGCAGTTTTTCTGGGAATAACAGTAGATGCCAAACTTCAGTGGGGACCACATATATCGAGCCTAGCAGGAAGGCTCAGTTCGGCTGCCTACGCCGTCAGGAAAGTAAGACAATACACTGACGTTGATACAGCTCGTTTAGTATATTTTAGTTATTTTCATAGCGTTATGTCCTACGGTATTCTGCTGTGGGGCAAAGCAGCTGATATACAAAATATATTCGTCCTTCAAAAACGAGCTGTTCGAGCTATTTACCAGCTAGGTGCTAGAGTTTCTCTAAGAGATTTATTTAAAGATATTGGTATTCTCACGGTTGCATCACAATTCATATTTGCCAACATCATATATATTAGGCAAAATATACACTTGTATACTAAAAACAGTGATGTTCACAATGTTAACACCAGAAATAAGGACAAACTACGTGCTCCCTTTCACCGGCTTCATAAGGTTCATAACTCATTTGTTGGGCTTGGTATAGCCTTTTATAACAAGCTACCCTCTTCTTTGCTAGATTTGCCTTTTAATGCATTTAAAGCTCAAGTAAAATCCAACCTTTGTTCAAAGGCATACTACTCCATCAACGACTACTTAAACGATAAGAATAGTTGGTCGCCCTGATTAACTCAAGACAATGTTTATGTTCTTTCTCCAGAATTAGATTACTGATAGGTTATTATACTATGAGCTCATTATACAATTGTTTTTATTGGGCTGTATAAGTCAAATCAGTTTAGTTTTATTTTTATTATATTATTGACATAATCAACCCATTTAAATGTTTTCTAATGAGTTGATTGCAATATGTGGTTAGCTAGTGACCTCGACGATTGATCATATTATTCTTACCTGAGCAACCGGCAGCAAGTTCGTCATGCTCCCTCAGATGTCACTGCTTGCGGTAGCGTCGGGGGTCGGGTTGCCTCCTTCCCTCAAATATGGCGAGGGGGGTAATGGCTGATCTTTGCGTTATGCTCGTGAACGGGTGCTGCTTGTGGTGACTGGTCGTCTTGCTGACCATGGTTTTATTATTGTTATAATTAGTAATAACTTGTTTATTTAGTTTCCTTCGATGGTCCTAGTTTATCATTTGTGACTTCAAGCGACAGCTATGTAAACAGAACCCAGCATTGCATAAATATGTTAGCGGTCACGCCCTTCATACCTGGAGGCTTTTATTTAATTTTCATTTATTAATTTTTGCTTGAGTACCTACGTATAGTTTTTTATTGTATTTCTTGGTATATTGGCGTTGCTAGCTGACATATGGCAGATAATTGAATTTAGTGTCCTGTGTCTTGTAATGTTAATTGCTTTGCATACCTTGTATTGTATTCAGTCAAGTATTTTCTAACTGAACAGACAGCTGTGCTGCTGGGGAGTTTGTTGCGCCACTTCTTCTTCCCAGCGAAAGCACTAGGAAGTGGTGAAGGGCGGGCGTTTTGGGGGACTGTCTTTTGTAATTTTGACGTTCGAAAAGTGCTGATTCTCAGCCTAGTTTGAATAAATGACTTTTGATTTTGATTTTGATTTTGCTCGATTTGGCGGTGGCAATGCCGTGCCCCCCGATTTGATAATTTTTTTATAGTTAAAAATGTACTTTATCTCTATACACTTTTGATGTGTGTCTAAACAACTGTTTAGGCAGTGCATGCAAATAATCTGCTAAACCAGCGTTTCCCAACCTTTTTCAGCCACGGACCCCTAGGAAATCAAGCACAGTTTTCACGGACCCCCTTAATTAAATAAACAGCAAAAAAAATCGGATTAGGTATCTATTTTAGTTATTACAGATACAAAATAGGTACTCATAACTGTTTATTATTATGGTCCATAGATGACACCGCAGACCCCCATACATATACTCGTTACATACACCACACATACATAGACCACAGGTTGGGAAACAATGTGCTAGACCAAAGTTGTGATAGCTCAGCTAAATTGCAAAATATAAATATATTTTGTAGCCTATATAAAGCCAGAAATAATGAAGCTTGCTACCAGAGGAAGTATTTTTTAGAATTGGATCATTCCCTCCGGAGATTACCCCCTACATACAAGGTGTAACTTTAATAACGCACAACCTCTTAAGGGGTCATTGTACTCATCATTATGAACAACTTTTACTATGGGACCAAACCGGAAATCGCGAAAAAAAAATCAGCTGTTCCCTACATTTTGACGAGTTATGCGAACATGAATGTAGGGAACAGCTGATTTTTTTTTCGCGATTTCAGGTTTGGTCCCATAGTAAAAGTTGTTCATAATGATGAGTACAATGACCCCTTAAGAGGTTGTGCGTTATCTAAGTTACACCTTGTATAAACAATTTTACCTGTTTATAATATTAGCATAGATTATTTAAGACCAAATGAAATAGTAAAATGCATCAGGTTTTGCGGAAATCTACCCCTTGCGGCGTGAAGAGGGGTAGTCCACTCTACAGGGGAATATTGTACTGGGTGGCTTGAGTAACTCGAAAATTGGTATAAATAATGTTTGAGGACACAGTTTATTTGGAAAATCTTATTCCTTTGATCTATAAACTACAAAATTGGCACGAATATTATAAACTTATATAGTACTGAGCAAATGATAAAGATCGTAAACATACTGATCGCGACGATAGGTCGTGGTGGAGCAAAATGGAAAGATAGCGGACTGTATAATAAGAGATATAATGAAGAAGAAAAGAAAAAAATTACAACGGTCGGTTGAAAGATGCAAACATGTAATATGAGACTAATTAAGATGCGTAAGCGCAGCCGTGCACTAAGGCGAGCAACAGCTGACTGTCGTGGCGGTGTGGCGCGGGGGCCCGCGCTCGACCGTCGGCCGGCTGACTCCCCGCTGTCCCCGCACCCCTCGTTCACTGCCGCCGGCGCGCGGTGATGTTGAGTGGAGCGGTCTCAAACTCTCAACACATACATTTTCGAAAACTAAGTTTCAAGGGAGGTGGAGGGGGTGTTAACATTTTTAGAGGTAAGTAGGTACTCAATCCACGCGGACGGAATCGCGGGTAAAGTAGTAGTACTTTACACCTTCATAATGAATGTTATTAAGTACCAGCCAGTGTTAGCTCGCCCAGTATTGTGTCTCGGTGAGACAGAGACGCGCCCTATCGCCCTCGCAAACTCGCGCCCTCGCGGAATCACGCTTTCGCGCCCTCGCCGCAGAATGTGTGACGATTATGTCACACTTATACATAGTCAATATTGTGCTATGATCCCTTCTCATATTCTCTCCCGTACTGTAACCAATCACTTACAGTGTTATTTTATAAATAACTAGCTGCACCTCGCGGTTTCACCCGCGTAAGTTTTGATTCCGTGGGAATATCGGGATAAGAAGTAAGAGCTTTAAGTAACAGCTATGTACCTATTAAGTTTCATCACAATCGGTTCATTAGTTTTTGCGTGAAGAAGTAACAAACATATTATATATTCCCACTGCGCTGCTTGGGGCCACACCGGCCACTTTTGTTAAGATTGACATTTTTAAATTCGTAATATCTTTTGAATGGAATGATCGATTTCAATAATTCAAAGTAAGTAATCTACAGGTATTGAAACAGTCCCGAATACGAAATGATTTATTTGGATAAGGATTAACACAGAGGTATGGATAACATGGTCTGATTTTGGTCGGCATTTCTATCAACTTTTAAAATGTAAAAAAGTAGTTATAGACATAACTACAATAGTTGCATATGATATCGCGATATTTTTGTAGATATTGATATGTTCTTTAATATTGTAGAACATTTTTTTGTTCTATCATCAATAGTGTCCGCAGCGCATGCGACAAAAGAATTTTTATGGCTAAATTTTGACACCTTGGGTTACATTATTGAAGTTTTAGTAGGGACTCCTAATTTTTTCTAGTAATAAATATAGCCTATGTTACTCAGGGATAGCGTAGCATTCTAATGGTGAAAAAAATTTTGAAATTGATCCTGTAGTTTTTGAGTTTATTCGTTACAAACATACATACAAAAATACAAATCTTTCCTATTTATAATATTAGTGTAGATGTAGATGTAGAAGTGTAGACTAGTGTAGATGTAGATAGATGTAGATATACCCATATTGTGGCTTTATAGCTACCTATCCTATGTAAAGAACTTCTTTGTAAAGTATGCACCGTCACTCTGGTGAACACCGTAAAGAACAAGAAACAATACCGTAAAAGTAAAGGTGTCATTCGAACGAAAACAATAACGTGCATTTGTACACAATTTACCCTTTAGTGTCAAAATCAACTGTAACAACTAAATCGATATAAAGCCGCTGAGTACAGTACACACAGAGTACAGTACACACAGAGTAGCGGCCGCCGCGCAATCTACATCAATAAACCGTTTTTAACCGGCCACCACACAGCGTGCAATTGAAATCGAGTGTTAATCGATTCATTAGTTATAACTGTGGTACGACCGCGCCGGGCGGCAGGCGAACGCGTTATATCGATACCCGGATTTATCGAAACTCGATTGTAAATAGTGAGCACGGTTGCATTTTGCAAAGAAAATAACGTTGACGATAGTTAATCGCGAAGTTAAATGAGTCACCAGCCGGCACTAAAGTGTGCCACTCTAGTGTGCTCACTGACCGACACAGTGATCAGTCACTATGTGAAAAATAGCTGTCTTTACGAGACTTAATATTAGTAAAAGTAAAGAATTTATTTCGTAAAAAGTGCAGTTGAAGGTTTTCTTTGTATTTTGCTGCCATCGATATTTACCATTACAAATAAAATATGCAATACTAGTAGCAACAAGCGTTCCAATTTCCACATTTTAAGTAGGTATGCATGCATGTGGAGGCTAATAAGGCTACATTATCAATTACTGAATAATATAGTCTCGGCAACCCGTGAACCTAGCATTGTGTACACAACACATTAAACCACAGAAGATAGAAGAAATAGATAGGATAGAAGAATCTGTGCACAAAATAACAGAGTCCGACCAAATATAGTTTTTTCGTTTTCGGTTTTCGGAAAGGAGGATGGCGAGTTTGGACCCACATTATTTATAAATTAACCAAGTGACGTTCACTTGCAAGTTCATATTTACTATAATTAACAGTTTATAAGAGGATTATATAAAAAATATTGAGTCACTAGATGATGGGAATTAAAAGTTAGAAAAGATTTTTATTTACATAAAAATAAGTCATCATGCAGTAATTAAACGCACCGTGTTTCGTATTAGGAGTAGAAGTCGGTGATTATACGAGTAGTTTCATCCTATATCAATCCAGTCTATGCTTACAGAATTAATTTCATTTTCATATCTCGTTTTGACCATGTCACTATTTTCTATAGTTCCTAGCTTCCAGACGTATTTTTTATTTTGAGTAGGTATGTAAGTACCTACCTTTATTTTGCCAGAGAGACTGATACAGAAACACGATAGTAGTGTTGGTAAATATTTCTATTCTGTTTGATCAACTTTTTGAAACTACATAATACATAAACAAGATATTGTATTATATTATTAAATAAGCACTGTTAGATTCGTTTTAGGTTATAATCTTTTACATTGCATATCTTTTTTCTCCCAGCCTCTACGACTTACTGCCCATTTGCTTTTTTGCTAGTTTTATATAGTTCTACAACTAGGTATAAGTTTCCGTACTGCACGATACTCCTAACAGTGGGTCCCATTGTACATGCAACCTCGCCATCCTCCTTTTGTCAGAAATATAAATTATCAGAGATTTTTGTTTGGAGCCGAAAAAATTGTTACATAGGAGATTTTGTCCCTCTAGTGGGGAAGGATCAAAAGCCCAGATGCAAGGTGGGTTGGTATCAAAATAAAGTAAACAACAAACGGTCAGCAAATATTTATTTTAATGAGGATTTATAGATAGATAGATAGATTTATTTATTTCTGAGTATATGGTACATTAAGATCCAAAACCCTAATTTGTTTATTGCCAGCCAGCTTTAACTTCAGCGGTATTAATAACAGTCGTGGGGGGTTGGAGATAAACCGGTACTGTTCCTTATAAAAGATTGAAATTAAAAGTTGTCTAGGAATGATAATATCAAGGCAAAATCTTCCAGTGTTATTGTTTTAATCTTAGTCTAAATGGGCGCCAGGGACTTGGAAGAGTCCCGGATCCCGAGATCCGGGACTCTTCCGAAGCCGACGAAGATGTTCTATACTATTCCAGATAAGCGTAGGTGTCGAACCCGGGGTCCTTTATTTAAATTGAGTTGAAGATCGGCTTCCAATTTTGAAACCCAAACAGGTAATAAAGCGGTCCGTATATGAACCGTAGGTAAATAGAATAAACGGTTCAGTTTATAAGTAAAAAAAAAAACCGTCCCGCCTGCGCTATCGCTAGACGGACTCTGCCAACCGCACTGCCATCTCCTCAGGAGGCTATGGGCTGACTCGAGGAACGGGTCTCGCGTCCAGGGCCCAGATGCTCCTCTGGATCCTGGCGGCGAGACGAATCTGTCGAGGTGCGTCTCCTGGAATTGACAATACGGAGACCCTATGATATAAGGGGAAACTAATTTATTTTCCTTCCGGATGAATAGAAGTGACCGAGCTAGGAAATCTAAAGGCTAAAACAGTAACCCGTTAACAGGGCCTTTCGCAAATACCATATAATGAGCTACGACTTCTGATTGCCTTTCCCTGCGTGGTGGAACAACAAGGAGTAGGATTACCCACGTGGCGTCTATCGACTCCATACGCAGGACCCCTGAACTATAAGGCAATACCGCGGTCAACACTGAGGAATTTTCTACGGCATATCTATGATAAAAAGTCAGCGGGTCCAATACTCACGGTTGTTTAAGGTGGAACAAACTTGATGGCAAGATCCGGTCGGTAGGTCGTCTGAACTCAGATCCGACTATGCGCAATTTGGAATCCTGTAATAAATATCCAGGGATCACTACAATATTCCTCTAACGACCGGGGAAGAGGTCACTGATCACTTCCCAACACTAATACATCACAATCCTTACCTTTGAAAACAGTAAATAAAATATGTTAGTCAGCTCTCAAGCGTATTTCGTGCAAATGGACGCCGTGTCCCCTCGTTCATCCTGTCAAGGTTAACAAGCCGGAAGCAGACGGAGCAGCTAGAAAATCTCCCCTGCTTCAGGTAAAACTTAAAGGATTTCGGTAGATGGAATTGTTACAACAAAATATTTAATTCTTGAAAATCACTGACAACTGTCCACGATGGCGCTTAATTTCTGAAACATTAAGAATTTTCAAGATCCAGGCTAACAAACTCATTAATTCTTATTTCCAAGACTATAGTAATTTGTCTTGAGTGGGGTAATATTCCCATTTATTTTAAGCAAATCGAGAATGTAGCTCCAGCAACATTATGTCACAGGTTAGATAATAAATCTTAAACGCCACCCACAGATTAAATATGGATCGAGTGGAAACGAAAGTTCTGGAATAAAGTTTATAATGAAGTAATAATTGGGATAAGATCGTCAGTATGGTTTTAGAGCTAAAAACAACACAACTGCAGCTACTATTGATTTAACAACAAAAATAAAAGAAAACATCGATAAAAAACGGTATGTGCTGGGTGTTTTCATTGATTTGAAAAAATCCTTTGATACCGTAAGTCACCAATTACTATTAGAAAAACTAGAAAAGATAGGTATCAAAGGCAATGCACTTAAAATGCTTAAATCTTATATAACAAATAGATTTCAGATAGTTAAAATAGACGGTTTTGAGAGTAGTACATTACCGATCACACACGGAGTCCCGCAAAGGTCTATATTAGGGCCGCTATTGTTCTTGATTTACATAAATAGCATCACAGAACTAAATCTACATGGACATATAACTTTATATGCAGATGATACATGCTTATTTTATTTCGGAGCCAACATGCACGACATTATTTCAAAAGCCCAAGAAGATCTCAATGTCCTATTCGAATGGTTCAAATATAATTTACTAACCATAAATATTTCTAAAACTTGTTACGTTATCTTTAGAGCTAAGAATAAAAAAAATCCGCAGTACGACACACTAACTATTGATAACATCCCACTAGATCAAAGCACCTGCGAAAAGTATCTTGGGTTGAGAATAGATCATCAATTAACTTGGCACAATCAAATAGACCATATTAAAAATAAACTATCAGCACTTACAGGATCACTTCATAGTATAAACCAGTGCATACCTAAAAATATACGTTATACTATTTATAATTCTCTTATTAAGTCGCATATGTTATATCTTATAGAAATTTGGGGAAGTGCCGGAAAAACGAAGCTGCAAGAATTACAAAGAGTAAAAAATAAGCTCATAAAGATACTGTTTCGCTATCCATACCTAACACCAACTTGTAAAATTTTTGAAGAAACAAAACTAATGAATATCAAACAACTCTACACATATAGTACTTGCGTTCACATTAGAAAAATTATGGAAAAAACCATACTCACTAACTTATCATTTATAACAAAATCTCAAATTACTAAACGCAGTCTTCGTCGACCAAGTCTACTTGTTTTGCCAAGAATACGCACTAACTACGCTAGAAAGAATATTACATATGAAGGAGCACTTATATAAAAAGTGTTAGCTCTCTCAGTAGTTTTAAATCTCGGCTATCCAAACACATAACTGAAAACCGCCTTGACTAAAAGTCCTCCAATGTTCTTTAATGGTTGAGAACTACTGAATGAGCATAAAATAATATATAATTATAATACTATACAGTATACTTTGGTGACGGTTACCTAAAATAAGTTTACTGAATGTTTCTTGTCTGTTCTCATGTAAGTGGCATTTTTGTCTTTTATGAGAATAAAAATGATATAAACCACAATTTCACTTCCGTTTGCGGTTATTAGACCGTTTATAATATTTTAACCAGAAGCTGAAAATGATTAAGGATTGGTCTATAAGATATTGTTTCGATGGCCATTCAATTTGGTAAAATTAACTAATATCGATTACTACTACAACTGCGAACTAGTAACCACTAGATGTCGCCTCTAGCTGTCAGAAACTGACGTTTTACGGAATGACGTTTGGTAGGAATGTCAACATTAGCTACCTAATCACAATATCCTGTAACTAATTTATTGTGTAAACCGGTTAAATAGGTTTTAGCAAAGTGATTCATCGTCAGAAAGTGTTACTAAAAAGTTCAGTGACGAAATACAATTGACGGATTGAATCCTTCTATCAATTGCAAGCTAAAGTTAATGCACAAACTGCAATGAAACACCTTACTGGGAAACCCCACAATTTACAACGTATGCTTCCAGGTAAATGTTACTTAATTCCCAGTGGTCGGCACAAAAGAAACAACGTAACAAAATATACAAATATTTTCAGTCCGAAAAATTTTTTTTTTTCAGAAAAAAAACCATCGTTACAACGAAAATAAATAAAAGCACAATAAGAGACAAAATACTTTTTCTTGAATTTAATTTTAATATCAGGTTTTTCAGAAAAGCATCAAGTTAACTTACGAGGGATTTGAGTTGTAACGGTTCTATTCAATGATTGTAAAATTGATTCTATATTTATTTTTGTTCAGCAAACAAAAACCTATCGAAAAACCAAATAATATTTTGTCTGTTTTATAACGTTAATACTCGCTAAATATACGTACCTATCAGCACATCCACATCATGGCTTTCACAAGTGAGTGAGGAGTGCACACTTTTGTCGTTTGTGGAGGAGGTACTTAGCTATACCTAGTTACCTACGAACGGTTTTCGTTGTGTGATTCAATTGATTGGCGCTCATTCGCTGGTCGGTAATAGAATAGCGGCCTAATGTCTCGATCGCGGCGCGTTTCCGAAGCAGCTCTTCGTTAATTTCGGTCGTTAAACTGAAATATAGCTCCATTATAATTTCATATAAATCTGGCTGCTGTTCGTCGGCGTCGGCGGCGGTTCTGTACTTCTATCTAATTAAGGACGGCATCGTTTGTTTGCTGAAGGCCGCGACTTCTTATTTGTTTGGGACGCGATTCTCGCTGATTTATGTGCTCGCAATCGGTGAAAATACGTGCGCGGCAGTGCGTGTTTGCAATATCGCAATGAGTCACGCGCTCAGTCGCGCGCTCGGCCGCCCGCGTTGTACCAGTGTGTGTCAGTGGAGCGCAGCTGAACGTATGGATGGCAAGGCGAGCATCACTGCTGCCACTAGTATCGCCAGAGAAAGCTCTCGCGGTGCCGCACTATCACATATCTCTATCTCTATGACACATAGAGTCAGATCAGGAGATACGCTGACGTACGAGAATGTGACTCGTGAAAGGTTACACGGCCACATTAATTGTCAGCGCCTCTGTGTAAGTGAGTCGTTGTCACTGGACACTTTAACTGAGTGTTTATTTTTTATTTTAGTACACGGAGGACTTACAGCTAATAAAAAAAACACAAAAGGAAAGCATAGTCACCCGAAAGTCAATTATAAATCCTCACGCATAGACTTGTAATAATAATTAGTTTAGCAGGCATTTTTGGAAAAGACACACGTGCCTATGTCAAGTCATACCATTACGTACTATGGCCTCCAAAAGTCTATATGCATTCTCACAAAGCATTAGCTTGACGTTTAGTTTGACTTACGACCTTTTATTTTCAAGAATAGACATGTATCATCAGTCATCACTGCCGTCAACAAGTGATTGTAGTTCATAATTTCAATACAATAAAGCCTCAAATACACTAGGGGACAAATGGAGCGACATTTTGCGGAACATGGCGCTCGGCAACTACGTGAATGTCCCGAGAGAATGTCGCGCCGTGCGCTCGCTCTCGGAGCGGGAGCAAGAAACATGTCCCGCGTCACGTAAAATGTTGTGGGTCATGTTGCGGGACACTATGCAACGTTGCAGCGTCACGTATATTTTGTGTTGCGCGTCATGTTGCGGGACAAAATGTTCCCTAGTGTATCCGGGGCTTAACACGAGTTAAGATGGCCTAGTGGCTAAGCGCCTGCAGATAATTGACAACATTTCAAATCTGACACGACCTTAAAACAAAAATACCATTTCTTTATTTTCGTCTCCCGAGTTCAAATATATTTATTTTTTATTTTTTTATTTCTTCATTTCTGAGAAAAAAAATGATAATCAAAAAACATGTGATGACTTCACATAAATGGTGGAATGAGGTAGTTACCATTGCGCATTCCAATGTCTTCGATGAAAACATTACATGTCAAACAAGACATGTCAATGTCACCATAAAACAAAAACAAAATATTGAATTGAACAATTTATTTTTCTTATCAACTCGACACGCTATAATATTATCAGTTTTTGTTGATATTTCGTCAATGAAATGGATCCAAATGAAAAATATACGCCAATGAAGGAACCAAAATATTGTTTTGTACTAGTCTGCAAATACAATTCTAAAAGTACTCAAAAAGTATTTTTTGCGGTGCCCAGCTCAGCAAAAAAAGAGTGGTGCAATGCTGTGGGTATATCATGTCCTAAACGCATTATACTATATGTATGCGAAGATCATCTCAATGTAAGTAACTAAATAACAATGATTTTTATAAACTACGTACCACAAACCACACACTTTTTAGCGCTTTTTTCTGACAACTTCTGAGACAAGTGATATTATGACAGTGACATTTAACAGTGTTTTTGACGGGTCATAGTAAAGCAAAGGTTTTATCGCCATTCCACCGTAAGCATGACGTCATTTGGCGCTTACGACTTTTTAGAATACACCGAATTTCAAAGTTGAAATTATGAATGAGAAGTACATAATTTCGAAAAACGGAAAAATACGGATGCCTTAGATTTCTATTTACTTTTATATAACGTAATAATACATGCAGGTTAAAAATATGAAATGTTGTCAATTGCGTGAATCAGTAAGCCTTGAGTTCGAATCTCACGCCGACTATATACGCTTTTTGTAAGTTTTTACTCGATTGGAAGAAATGGGACAGAAATATAATATTCTTTACCTTGCTAGCTTTGTTCACACATTTCGTAAAATTAAAAAAGTAGATCGTAAAAAACTAAATAAAGAATTTAGATTTCTGTGAGGTAGACATGAGTTTAATTAAAGAACTTGATTGGAATTAACGTTTTCGTTTGGTTGTAGTTGTTGGTTAGTGACGTGTGGTTTAATAGATAGCGGTATTGAATAATCTGAAAATGCCGGCAAATAATATTGAGGCGAGGGCGACGATTATTGGGCTGCATAAAAGTGGTCTTAATAGAACACAAATATCTAATGAAACCGGAATGAATGTGAGTATTATATTAATGAATTGTAACTTAAACTTTAAATTGAAATTTATACCCAAGATTATTTGGTGACAATGGATAATTCTTTTTATTGATTTTTAAGCCCAGCATGAAGTCTAAAAGATAAATAATTAGTGTTTATTATTGGATTTATAAATGCAAAGTTTTAATATTATATTAAATAAATATTATTCTATTACTTATATTAAAATGAAGTCATTAATTTGTATTTTGTTAAAACTGCCTAGTATCACTTTTTGTTTTGTTGTTTTAGGAGAATACTGTAAGTCTCTGGATCAAAAGATACGAGGAAGAGGGTGGCCTTGCTAGTCGGCAGCGAAGTGGAAGGCTTATTAGCGAGGCACAGCGACGACATAAGAATTTAATGGATTCACACCAACAGAATTTAATGGAGACACTTTGCCGAACTATTCGACACCTCATCGCAAACTGTTTGCCGTGCCCTCCACGCTGAAGGTTTGCATCACAGAACACAATGTAGGATAAAAGAAACGAGGATATAATAACTTGTTGTAAATATATTCAGGAGATCATTTTATATAAGAAAAAGCACACAAAGAAGTGACAAGGAATCACAGCTGACCAAAAGTACTTTAGAACATACTTTGCTTAAATTCAAATTTACACCATAGACACATATACAGAAAGTTTGTATATCTAATAGACCAGCTAAGAAGCCATGCATAAACAAGAACGATTACGTTTCGCACGGGATTATTTAGATTTTGACTGGAATACTACCATATTTTCAGATGAAAAGACATTTAAATCCAGTCAAAAGGGTAGGCCTCATTTATGGCGCAAGGATAACACTCGCTGGTGTGATAAAAACGTAATCGACGAGAACTGGCTTTTATGTAAGGTCCATGCGCAAACGTCTACTTGACTGCATAGAAAATAATGGAGGTTATACAAAATATTAATACCTAGGTAAATGTTTTGGTTTTTATAATTAGACGGTGTAAATAAATATTTAGTTATATTAACAGATCCGTAAATATTTAAAGACGTTAAATAATTGAGGTTTAGTTTCAATCTGCTTTTCGTTAAGAAAATGAACACTTAAGCTATTACCTCAATACATTTATTGTGATATTACATAAAAAAAAAAACATGTTCATAAAGATAATCATATTATATTGCTTTTCAATAAAGTCTACTGAATACCGATACCTATAATAAGTGGGTATCAAAAATTATATTTGTGTTATTAGAACATCCTTTCCTTGTTATGTTATTATGAATTGACTAAGTGGGTATACAACAAAAAATGTTATGAACGGTTATAGAACTTCTTTTATCTAAGTAGTGTCATAAATATGTAAATTGTGCCTATAATTATTTATGTTTGTTGACTAATTACCATCATCTCTATGAAAGTCTATGATCAAAAGTAGTTGTATTGACTTCATGTGATTGGCCGAGACTCTGACAGTTATAGATGACCAATCGTAAGCAAGTAAAATGGTAGGAATTAAAAAGAATAGTCGGCGGGCATTTTTAGTGATATGCCCGCCATGCCTAGCATTCGTGCATGGACATCAGTGCTAGTCACTTGTATTGTATCATTATATCAGACTGTATTACTGTACTGCCATAAGTAGTAATAAAACTGTAAATATATAAAGAGTGTTTTTATATAAAGTCCTTACTTCTGAGTGTTGAACCAGTACGGTTTACATCTCAGAAGTGGGATTAGCAACCTAGTGCCCACAAAAGGATCGGAATACGCTTAAGTATTTGGCGTACGTAGAAAACGTAAGTGTCCTTTGTTTATTTTATTTTAATTAGGCATGCTGCTACCCTCATTAAGCATATTAATGCAATTTGCAATACCAAAGTATGAAAAGTAGGCTACCAATTTGAACCTGTAACGTAATTTTTTTTCTTCTACTATTTTCTCTTCTTTCACGATTGCTTGCCTCTCTTTACTAGACTACTAAACGAGTCGATAGTCTTATTTTAATGACTTCAGGAACTGAACTGTATTTACCGTAACGGAGACATTCCGGAGGTTTATATGGTTAGTCATGCATGTTTATCCTGCCAGGGTACTCCCTGGGGATGTACATGTTTGATGGTTTATAATAAAGTATGTGCAGGGCAATAAAAACCTTGTTTACAAGTTTAGAGTAGCGCGGTTATTAACTCATGTGTTTCGTTCCTTTTATATATGTTGAGGCCGCGAGAACATGGATGAACGTAGGTCGTCTAGTCCTAGACGTGGTCCTGGATGTGATGGAACTAGACGGACCCCCCGCGAGACGCTGACGCCGCCACTAAGATGTCGTGATGCAACTCGAAGCCGCGGCCGGCGTCGACGGCATACGCGTTCACCTGAAGAAAATTGTGGCAGCCAAAACCATCTGTCGCGGTCCAGGCGGTCGAAAGGAAGACGATCGCGACTGACGATTAGTCGGTCACCTTCCCGGCCGCACTATTCAAGAAGGGCGAGGCGTCGAGCTGGGCGCTCCAGGACACGGTCGCGCACTCCAGTGCGGCACGAGACGTGCCACGCGGAGTCCAGGCGCTCACCAAGGAGCAGAGCTTCTTGTCCTCGTACACCGTCCCGTGAAGAAACACACCGTGAGCGTGAGTCAAATAATAATCGGTTTATTGAGAGCTTTATTAATGCGCTTAAGGGTATGAATAATAGCGATCGCGATAGGTTTCCTGTTTTAAATAATGTAATTCCTGATTTTGACCCATTATGTAAGGAACAAACGGTTGATACATGGCTTCATAAGGTTGAGGAATGTGCACAGATCTATGGTTGGAACGATAAACAAGTAGTCCACTATGCTATGCCGAAGTTAACAGGGGTAGCTAAAACCTGGTATCAGGGTCTACCCTCACTACTATTTTCTTGGGCAGAGTGGAAGTTAAAGCTGAAGGAATCTTTTCCAACTAGGGATGATTATGCAGATTTACTAACGGAAATGCTTAGTAAAAAGGTACGCTATGGGGAGTCATTGGAGATATATTACTATGCTAAAATTAATCTTCTAAATCGTTGCGAAATATCTGGAAAACGTGCAGTTGACTGTCTCATAGCAGGTATAGAAGATCGTGGTGTTAGGTTAGGAGCACAGGGAGCAGAATTTACGGAACCGGAATTGCTACTTAAATTTCTGAAGACAGTAAAGGTAGGTCAAGATAGGTCCACAAACGATCAGCAGAAGGCTAAGGATAGAGATAGGCGATCACAAAATAACACATTTACCAGTAATAAAGTAGGTCACAGTTCTCAGAAATCAACCGGATCCAGCATGGTCTACTATAATTGCAAAGAACCCGGTCACCCATTCTTTCGATGCACAAAACCGAAGACTCAATGCTCTAAATGTAATTTATTGGGACATAAAGACACTGAGTGCCCTGGGACGAAGCAAAGTACTAAAGATAACTAAAAAGCAATATTGAAAGTAGAAAACACAGGCAAATCAAGTGCCAAGTATAAAATGCCTATTAAAATAAATGGATTGTTTTCAGAGTGTCTCGTTGATTTGGGAAGCGAGGGTAATTTGGTCCGTCTCAGTGAAGCTCAGCGTTTAGGACTAGTCTGGAAGGTAGGGGAAGTGCCACTATTAAGAGGAATAGGTAACGTGCCATATGGCCCCCTTGGCAAGGCTAACGTAACGATCGAAGTGCAGGGTGTAGTAGAAAATCACGTGGAGGTACTGGTAGTAGGTGATTACTTAATAAATTGCCCTGTACTGCTAGGCCACACTTTCACCGAAAGGCCCTCAGTCAAAATAGTAAAGACAGAGCCGGATGTCATTTATCAGCGGGTTAGTGAGAAGTCTGTTTTGATTTGTCCTCTTTTATGCATGGAGGAGACGCGCATAAAATGCGGCGAATTAAAGGCGATCCCAGTTAGCTCGCGTAATTCTTTCTCAGAAAAAAATTACGTAAATGGGACCGTGCGCAATGTTGAAGGTCATGAACATTACTTGTTGAGTATCAATTAACACAAGCTGCGGGTAGGATTCTCGTTCAGAATATCAGTGACGACCATCTGGTTATAGAGAAGGGTAGTCTTATAACTAGGAGCCACACTTTAGCTGAGAGCTTACAAGTTCAAAAATTAGATTTTAGTGATCAGTCACCCATAGATGAATCACCAATCAGCTGCGGAGAAAATTTAACAAAGGATCAAAAGGAGTCATTAAACTTCTTGTTAGATAAATTTAAATATTGTTTTTCCAGTAGTTTAAAAGATCTTGGGTTTACAACGGAAACTGAAATGGTGATTCAACTGGATGACCCTGATCCAGTCGTTTACCGTCCGTACCGGCTGTCCTTTACCGAACGGCAAAGCTTGACTAGTTCAAGGTATGATCAAGGAAATGTTAGAAAGCGGCATTATAAGGGAGTCTAACAGTCCGTACGCGAGCCCTAAAGTGCTAGTTAACAAAAAGTCGAGGGAGAAGAGGTTATGTGTGGACTACCGTGCTCTTAATAGTAAAACAAAGAAAGAGCACTACCCTCTCCCACGGATCGAGGTTCAGTTAGACTTATTATCAGGTAGTTCACTATTTGTTACACTCGATTTAGCGTCTGGGCATTATCAGATCTCAATAGCTGAAGGTTTGTTAAATGACGTAATAAACGAAGTTATGTCGGGAGAGTCTTGACGATGTTAGGGCTACGGCCGGTGAGCTTATTAGGACACAACAGGACAAAGATAAGAAACGGTATGATAGGTACAGGAAAATGGGAATGCGTTTCAAAGAAGGTGATTTGGTTAGAGTGGTAAGAGCCGTGACAGGAATAGAGGGACAGTCTAAGAAGCTCAAACCTAAATGTAAAGGCCCTTACAGAATTAAGAAGGTGCTCCCCAACGATAAGTTCGTGGTCGAGGACACAACCCTCACAAAGACTAGTAAGAGGTACGAGGCTGTGGTAGCTATTGACAAAATATTCCCATGGATCTGTCTTAACGAACCCGTATCAACCGATTGTGAATCCGAGCGTAATGATTGTGAATCTGAATGTGAATAGTAGTAAGTAGACGTAAAGTAAATTTATTCGAATGAATGAAGATGAATATTGTACATAGAATTAAATAAGCAAGTAATTAAGGACACTAAATCAATTCTTTCTCCATCAATTACATTGCGTATTTCTAATATGTACACTTAAAGAACTATAAGAAATCGATGTCATAATAAAAAGTAATGATCATGTGATTTTAAGTTTCGATGATTAATGTCATGTATCATCTAAATTATTCCATGTACTAATGGCTGAAATATTTGCTGGTCAACGTCATGGACCAGTAAATACCGACTCACTGGTTAGGGTCACGTACTAATGAGTTGGTGAGAGGTATCAGGTAACGGATGCCTATCATTTTAGCAATTGGTGCATCAGTCAATCAATTCTTTCTCCATCAATTACATTGCGTATTTCTAATATGTACACTTAAAGAACTATAAGAAATCGATGTCATAATAAAAAGTAATGCTAATGTGATTTTAAGTTTCGATGATTAATGTCATGTATCATCTAAATTATTCCATGTACTAATGGCTGAAATATTTGCTGGTCAACGTCATGGACCAGTAAATACCGACTCATTGGTTAGGGTCACGTACTAATGAGTTGGTGAGAGGTATCAGGTAACGGATGCCTCTCATTTTAGCAATTGGTGCATCTGTATATGTACTGGTCAAGGTCATGGACCAATGCATATACTGCCGATATAAGATGTAGATTAAGTTAGGAGTGTCAGGTAACCGACACCCTAGGTTATAAGCATTTTGTTAATCTAGGTCATGGATTAATAAATAAATGAAGGAATAAGTCTATTGTAAAGTGACTATATTTGAGCTTTATAAAAAAAAAAAATGTAATGCACTACTATAATGACTTATTGTCAATCTAATAACAAAGTACATAGAGTTAAGGATATCAGGTAACAGATATCCTCAAAGTTTACAAAAATGTTTTTAAGGTCATGTAAGTACCTAAATCTATTGTAAAGTAATTGATGTGATGTGATGTGAGATTTATTTAGATACTAAACTGTGCTACTATGACGACTTATTATTAAAAATTATTAATTAAGGACTAATAAGATAATTTATGTCCAACTAGCGACCCGTCCCGGCTTCGCACGGGTGCAATGGAGAAACACTGATAATTTTAGAGCCATTATTTCTCGTAAAAAGTATAGGATAAAAATAGTTATTGTGGGTTATCCCTAAGAGATAGACATATACCATCGCGGACTTTTTTTGTAGACCTTTTTAAGGTGTACAATACTGTGGTACATTATTTTGATCTATCTCGACGGGTTCAGCCAGCGTTTACAATGTAAGCGCAAAAAAATGTGTTTATTTACGACATCACATTAGAAACCTCTAAAATTATCAGTGTTGCTCTACTATATTATGCATGTATTATACATATAAACCTTCCTCTTGAATCACTCTATCTATAAAAAAAAACCGCATCAAAATCCGTTGCGTAGTTTTAAAGATCTAAGCATATATAGGGACAGACAGACAGGGAAGCGACTTTGTTTTATACTATGTAGTGATAAGTTACGCTTATAATTTATATGATGAAATATAGAGTATGTCTTTTGTTTCTGTAATACATAACAACGAGGGACTCGTTTGAAGACGGATGGCCGAGCTGTCATAAATATGTAAATTGTGCCTATAATTATTTATGTTTGTTGACTAATTACCATCATCTCTATGAAAGTCTATGATCAAAAGTAGTTGTATTGACTTCATGTGATTGGCCGAGACTCTGACAGTTATAGATGACCAATCGTAAGCAAGTAAAATGGTAGGAATTAAAAAGAATAGTCGGCGGGCATTTTTAGTGATATGCCCGCCATGCCTAGCATTCGTGCATGGACATCAGTGCTAGTCACTTGTATTGTATCATTATATCAGACTGTATTACTGTACTGCCATAAGTAGTAATAAAACTGTAAATATATAAAGAGTGTTTTTATATAAAGTCCTTACTTCTGAGTGTTGAACCAGTACGGTTTACAGTAGGAATCCCAAGTAGCACAGATAGCTGTATAACTACTCACTTTTAGACCTATTTGAAACTCTATGCGTATTAAGGCTCTTTTAAGAGTACGCTGGTACAGTACAGTTGCATAATAGCTGTCAGTGATATTTAAACAGCTTAGGCTGATTAAGAGCTGCATTAAGGCTGATTAAGACCGACCAAACTACCATTAATATGCTGAGAGTGCTATAAAGGTATATTTTCAACGACTCTATTCAGCTGTTAACCTTTTCTAATGCCTTAACTGCAGTAAGGGCTGTTTAGTGGACGTATTACGTCAAATGCTGTATAAGAAGGTATTTGTGAACTCCTATTACACTGACTTATTAAAGGGGCATGTGTGAACTATTATGACGTTAATAGCTGTGTAATGGATGATTTGTGGCCTGCTTGTTGCTTGCTTTGTGGCGAGCTTGTGGACCATTAAAAGTAAAGAAAACAGCTTATAGCTGCTTACGGTTCACATGTATAATTTTATTCAGTTTTTTGCTGCTTAGCAGTACACTAGTGAACTATTACATAGCCTTTTGCAGCATATAAGAGTTTTAACTATTCACATCGCTGTTTAACATTGTATTGTATAACCTATAAATATACTGATTATTTTTTCAACTTTTATGATGTTTTGTGTATGAATTAGGAATGTATTGTATTCATTTTTACAATCCTGATAACATAATAAAAACTTTAATCTTATAATTATTTTTAAAGCACTAAAAATTGTTTATTAAAATTTTCATCACGGCTTATTTATATCACAAAACTAATTAAAAACAGAATATTTTCGTGGCGCACTAAAATTTTCTTAGACAATATATATATTGTCTAAGAAAATTGAAACAAATTGGCAAAAACTGAAACAGTAGCTTCAGACCATGATTTATGACTGAAAAACGTTGGAATTTTCTTCAGGAAAATTGTCGAATTTTCCGACCGTTTTTCAACTAGATTTGTGTTCTATTCATTTGTTACAACAAAATCCAGCCCTAAAAACATAATTTTAGTGAAAAAAAGCAAAAAACTTAAACTCGGCAATGTAAATAATAATGATTTAAAAAGAAAATTCATACATACCGCGCGGAATCAGCTGTTAGCTCTAAAAGTTTACTGGCCTCCGACAGAGAAAGCATACCGCTCGCTCGCTCGCTCCCTTTGTGTGCTGCGCGCCGGCGCCTTTGCTTACGCGCCGACACTGCTAGGGTTGTACCACGTATGGAATTTAATACTTGTCATTTTATTTTTATTTATGTAAAATGCTTTATTAATAATTAAATACTCAGGAGTATGATTACTTATTTATTCTTTCTTAATTCCGAAAACCTTATTTTAAATCGTTAACCTTTCGAGTATCGTAATAAGAGACACAATAGAAAGACAACAGATGTGAGGACGCCGGCGTCCTCGCGGTGCTTAACAGTTTGATCTACAGTATCAATTACGAAGCCACCCGAACTGTACACACGCGTTGCATTACAGTAATGTAAATTGGTTTAGATAAGTGGGACATAAAACATAAAAACATCGCGTCAATATTGCCAGATTCACATTCCTTACCCTGTCAATCCCGGAGCGAAAGCTGGCGTTCAAAAAGGTTTGCTTATTTTCGTTATTTACAGACTATTTATAAGAAAAACTTCTTGTTTACGTTCTTGAACAAAGACCCTATAAAAAAAAACGCTTATTTTATAATCTATGCGAATGCCGGCGTTTGCTTAGTGTTTAGAAAATGGCGCAAAATCGCGCGCGTGCCGCTTGGGGATTGACAGGTACTAGGTTTAAACTTAGAAGCAGAACCATGAGTAGAAGTAACAAGAGATAGCGGTTAATAACAATCTTTATCATACGATTACGATACGATTCTTTTTCAATACCTAGTTCTACATCTTTATCTCAATGGCAGACCGAACACGGTAACTACTGTGCCATGGGCTCCTCGACTAACGTATCTAGTAATATTACCGAAATAAAATGTTTCATTTCATATCATGTGGGCAGCCCTATGCTACACGTGTCACAAATACTCTCAAAGGTTTGCCGACAAACGAAACCGTCAGCACTCACTCAGCCGTTAGTTCAGTTTGCCGCGATTGCTGGTGCGTTCTGGACGTCTATTTCGTTTTCTTTCAACTGTCGGGAGTTCGGGACTGTGTTGTGCGTTGAGTTGAGTTGTGTGTTTTTGTGTTTTTGTGTTGTGTGGTATCATCATGAATCGGCGTAATGAAACGTTTAGTGCTCGCGAATATGGCCAGATGTTAATGTGCTTGGCTGAAGCTAGAGGAAACGCGTCGTTGGCATTAAGGCTCTATGTTCAAAGTCACCCAAATGAACGACATCCAGCTAATAGTCGTACTATCACACGGGCATATCAACGTGTTTTAGAAAATTTACCTATTGTGCCGCGGCAGGAAGGTGCTGGAAGGACAATCAGTGCTCGTTCTGAGCAGGCGATTTTAGATGTTGTCCGTCGAAATCCGCGTTTGGGAACCCGTACTGCTGCAAAACTTGTAAGGCGTAATAACGGACCCCGGGTTTCACATTGGGCTGTGCACAAAGTCCTTCGAAAGGACAAGCAACGTCCATATCGGATCCATAAAGTGCAGGCTCTGGTACCTGGCGACTCAACCCGCAGACTAGCGTACTGCAGATGGCTGATACGTCGGCAGCAGCTAAATCGCCAATTCGTTTCACGGGTGATTTGGACCGATGAATCGACGTTTACACAAAACGGTATGTGGAACCGGCGGAATGCTCACATTTGGGCACGCCACAACCCGTACGCAATGCAGCAGACGGGTCATCAGACGCGGTGGTCACTGAATGTGTGGGCTGGCGTGTATCATAACCGTATTTTGGGTCCCGTGTTTTTGCCAACTAGAATGGACGGCCGGCGTTATTGCGAATTTCTACAGCAGGATTTTGAAGCCATGATGGACACTCTGCGGGCTGAGCTAGATCAAGAGCGGGATCGTATGGAGAACGAACCCTTAGCTCAACTACCTACCATCTGGTTTCAGCACGACGGCGCCCCGCCGCATGTGGTACTCCCAGTCCGACAGCACCTGGACCGTACTTTTCCAAAAAGATGGATTGGGAGATTCGGGCCACATGCATGGCCACCTCGCTCGCCTGACCTAACCCCATTGGACTTTTTCCTGTGGGGTTATATCAAAGAACGGGTGTATGTGACGGAGTGTGATACCGCGGCCGAAATGGAGCAGCGCATAAGAGACGCTTTCGCATCGTTAAACCAAAAAATCAATGAGGATGTGACAATGATGCCTCGTCTCCATGCCGAAACCCTGCGTCGAGCACAACTGTGCGTGCAGCTCGGAGGCAACCACTTCGAGCCATGCCTTATACGACCCGAGAGACTTTAATTTAGGTAAGTGACTAATATTTTAATTTTTGATAGGTATTGAATTTGTGTTTAAATTTTTTGATAGGTGTGTTTGTGTGTGTATTATATTATGTATTTATTCCAAACGTCCCGAAGTACCTATTAGTATGAATGAACAACGCGCGGACATTGCAATACGCGCGCAATATAGGGTCGCGCGCGTATCGCAATGTTCGTTATACATTGCGTAGCCGAAATAAAATTGAAAATTGAAAAACGTTCACCTATCATTTCCGGGAAAATATTTCACTATCAAAATGTTAACAATACCAGTCTGAATTCATACTTTTCGTTTTTGCCAACCTGTCAATTATACGGTGTATGTTAGTTTTGATAATATTTTTAGCGGAACTTAATTTATTTACAAAAAAAGCAATTTCACGGCGCCGTGTACTTGGCCTACGGAGCTATGAACGGCCAAACACACGGCGCCGTGTATTTGTTTTTTTTTACATTATGTGATGTTTTAATTGAGTTTTTTGTATTACATTATTTATATTAAAGGATAGTACAAATAAAACAAAGTAAATAATCATCATAACTGTAATTGCAGATAAAAATACAAACTATTTAAAGACAAGAGTTATGAAATTATAAATGCAGTTCAAAGCCTGGCTTTCCAATACAGCTCTTACATTCATACAAAGTGGCAACTCGGTTCTTCTTTTCTCTACACCCTTTACATTCTTTTCTTACAACTTCTGTGATAGTTCTTGTCTTGTTGCCCTCTTTTTTTTGACGCGTCTTAACGTTCTCAATTTTGGTTAAAATATGTTTAGTTGACATCTTTTCAAATATTTGTGGTGGTTTTGGTAATAATTTTTCCAAAATATATAAACGGAAATCATATAGATTCATTTTACTGTTCACACTAAATTTATTAAATAAATGGAACGCATTATTTAAACTCATTTGCAGTGTGTGGAAGAATATCTTCTTATACCATCGCATGGTTTTCCTTTCACAAGGGTAATATGAAAGCATTTGGTCCTGCAAATCCACACCAGACATAAAATTGTTGTAATGTATAATTGCTGATGGTTTTACGAATACAGTGTCTCTTTTGTTGGTGGTTTCCAACATTTCGTTATCATGCTCTGTCGATATATAAAGCACGTATCGCTTGTCTTTCCATTTGCCTATATGGACACCATTTAAAAACAATTACTTATTTTCTCCTTTACGCAACGTGACAGTCCCAAGTTCTATTGGATTACCTTTTCGATTCTTATTTAAGGTACCCGTACAGTATGTTTGGAGATTTAATAGTTTGATAGCTAAATCATAGGAGTTATAGTAATTGTCCATATAGACACTGTGTCCCGAGTCCAATTTCTCTTTAAGTAGCTTTAAAACTATTTTTTGAGTGTGCCCTATCCCAGACGTATCATCACCTGCACCACCGTATATTTGAAATTTGAGTACTGTGCCATCTGGCTCTGCAAGTACGTATAACTTCACTCCATACTTATGGCGCTTATTTTTAATGTATTGTCTAAACTGGAGACGACCACGCCATAACACCATCGCTTCATCCAGAGAAAGCTGTTTCCCTGGGTAATAAATATCATTCATTCGATTGTTTAAATGATCTACTATCGGAAGAATTTTGGCCAGTCGATCTTCTTCACTTGTTTCTGATGAAAAATAGAGGCAACGCAATGCATGCTTTTTCCAGTAATCGCTGAGTCGATTTAGCCGGATTGTACCTGTGTGAAGAACTAACCCAATAAATGTTGATAATTCAGCTCGTGTTATGTCTTTCCAGGATGTTATTCGCAAGTGTTCTCTAACACCAGGTGCATTCTTCACTCTAACGGCACTAGCATTAGTTTCACGCACTATTAAATCTAAAATATTTTCGTCTACTAGTAACTGGAATGCCTCAAATGGACCAGACGGAGCTGGAACTAATAATTCTTGGGTTTTAGTGAAATCTATACGTTTCATTGTCCCTTGTGTACTCCAAAAAGATGTAGCTCCTTCCTCAGATGGTTGATTATCTAGCCTTTCAACGCTAGTTTGTGAAGTTTTGTCTGAAGCTGGTGACCTTGGCGGCAAGTTTTAGGTATCTTCAATGGGAATGTCGACCGATGAGTTTTATTTATTTATTTATTTAAATGCCTTAAAACTATCATTACAGGTCTAAACCTAATGCGATAGCCAAGTCACGCACACATAATTAAAAATAAATATCACAGTTTGTAACATATTGTGCACAATAGTACTTTTGCGAATTCACCCCAGTGACATGTAAATATATCAATTTCGACCTGAATATAATTGATGATGCGAATTGCTCGAGTCAGAGGGGTTTTGGCCAGCAAGTTGGTCCTGGCTGATGGCACCAGTGGCGGGGACCGTCGTCTCCACACATAACGGTCGGGTACGCTCAAGTGCAACCGCTGCAGCACTCTCGGGTTGTGCTCTATGCCTCGGAGCAGTTTCACCACGTACGACACTAGTGCAAATTCCCGTCTCACCCCGAGTTGATTGTACCCCACCATACCCAGTAGGAATAGAGTGGGGTACATCAAAGGGTAAAATGGGTATACCCCATAAAGTTTCCTATACAGGTGGCGCGTAAATTTGTACTGGACTCGTTCCAACATCATTGAGTACTTAGCCTCATGTGGAGCCCATATGACAGCACTATGTTCCAGATGACTCCTGACTAATGCGTCATACAGGACTCTGATGGCTGTGATGCTGGTAAAGTCTCGCGTCTACCTCAGAACAAACCCCAAGTTTCTAAATGCCTTTTTGCAGATCTTAGTAATATGACCGCGAAACGATAGTTCAGGAGTGAGAACAACCCCTAAATCACTTACCTGCGTAACTCCTTGCATCGGTACTGCATCCACTACGTACTCATAGAGTAGAGGTGCACGTGCGCGGGTAAAACTTATCACCGAGCACTTGGATACGTTGAACTAGAGCTTGTTCTCATGACTCCATTCCACTATCCTATATATGTCATCCTGCAAACGTCTGCAATCAGACTCCGTCCTGACCTCAAGCAGCAACTTGAGGTCATCTGCGAATAACAAACAAGATCCATTTTTGACGACTTCTGGTAAATTGTTTATCATTATTATAAATTCCAGAGGCCCCATGTTGCTGCCTTGATTCACACCGGACCAGGTGTAATACGGATCAGATTCGCAGCCGTTGTAGTCAACATACTGCTGTCTGTCTTGCATATAGCTGGCTAAGAACTGCAATAAATGTGGTGTGCAACCTATTTCTGCTAACTTACGTAATAATATGTCATTATCGACGGTGTCGAATGCTTTTTTGAAGTCAAAATAAGCAGCGTCAACCTGCACACCAGCATCCACCGCTGGCACCACCTGTGACATGAAGTTAAGGAGATTGGTGGCAGTGCTGCGCCCCGGCCGGAACCCGTGCTGCGCATCCGATAGCTGCGCGCGGACCTGCTCCTGCATGCTGCGCTGGATGGCGGACTCGAAAACCTTGGCCGGTGTCTCAAACACGGCCACCGGTCTATATCCACTGATATCCGATCCTGCCTTACCTTTGGGGACTGGAATGACACGCGTTATCTTCCATCGAGTTGGAAAGGTCGCTGATTGGAGACATGCAGTATAGTGCAGAGGTTCCGCTAATACTCTACTACAATCCCTGAATAGGAAGGCTGGTATGCCATCCGGGCCTGCTGAACGCTTTGGTTTTAGGCCCTCGAGTGCCTCTCTAACGTCCTTCAGACTTAGCGAGTTTAATTGGCCATGCGACCCACTCATGGCCGCCGTCGTCTGTTTGCTGTGCTGGTCTTAGATTGTATATATTGCCAGAAAGACTTTGGATCTTTCGCAAACTGACATTGTATTTTAGTTTGATGTTGTTTGTGTGCAGTATGAATATTGTTTTTAATAAGCGCTCGGTATTTCGAATACTCACTGTAAACGACTAAATCCTTTGTTTCCTTGAACTTCTTGTGAAGTCTAGCTTTGATTTTTAGATCTTGTATTATTTCGCTCGTGTACCAATTAGGATACGTGTACCGTGACTTCACACTACGATTTTTCTTGGGTACACATTCATCTAAAATGCTGTTAAGTTTACTGTAGAAGAAGTTTAATATATCTTCCAGGTTGTGCATCTCGTACATATTATCCCATTCCGTTGAAATTAACAAAGAATAAAGCAAATGATAATTTGCCTTATAAAAGTTCCATTGCGGTCTATTACTGAGTGCGCATGCATCAGCGCGTGAGTCTGTATCGGTGGCGGATACGGCCGCGGCCGACGAGGTAGCGGGGGCAATGTCGGCGGGGTGGAGGGCGCGCGCGGACTCGATGCTCACGTTCACTTCAAGCGGCGGGTGATACACGTCGACGGGCACGAGTGGCTCGTCTGCCGCAACTACTGAAACCTTCCCTCGAAACCCTGAACTCAGCACCAGATCTAATTGACTACCTAAACAATTGGGTACCTTATTACTTTGAGTGAATTCGCAAAAGGACAAGAAACATTCATAATAATTAGTCACATTTGTAGGACACGAATGTAAATTAAAATCACCTAACACAATTATTTCTTTATATCTAGTACATAGCTTTTCTATTACTGCAAACAGAATCATGTAATCATTTTCAGAACTACCCGGGGGGATATAAATAACAGAACATAGAAATAAAAATCTACTTTTTAAATGTACCGTCGCACAAACCATTTCAAAAACGCAGGTGTCTATCGAAACGTCGGGCACAAGTACTCGCCGCAGCTCGAACCGGTGTGTGGCCACAAGAAACGCACCTCCCTGCTTTCGTCCATCCGTTCGGTCGCTACGAAGTATATTGTATCCCGGTGGGACAATTTCAGAATCTTGAATTGAATCATTGCAACCCGATTCAGTAGAATCACTTCAGTAAAAACTGCCACTTACCCCAGGCAACAGAAATTAATTTAACACATGCACCTGCCCTAAGGCAGGTGCATGTGTTAAATTAATTTCTGTTTGGAATTTGTGATGCTAAGTCTAAACTTAGCATCACAAATTCCAAATTTCTATCTTAGCATCTCAAATTTCACCATTATTACTATCTATTGGTCTCCGTCGAATGTATCCACAGATAGGTTTATTAACTCACTCGATCAATATCTTCAAAGTATTCACATACATAGAAATATTGTTATTTCTGGAGAAATAAATATTAACATAATAGGAAAGCCGTCAGAATCAGCACAAAAAAGAACTAGCAGATTGACCTATTTGAATATGACGTCTATACACGGTTTCTTCCCAGGACACGGTTTGCCTACCAGGGAGGAGAACTGCCTCGATCACATGCTCCTAAGTTAGACCAATTAAAAAACTCTGGTTTCGTGGCATTCCTAAACACATCTGTTACGGATCATGCAATGTTTTTTCTAAATACAACGTGTAACGTTAAATGCGCAAAACCTGAAAATAGTTTGAACAGAATAACGAGCAGAATTAATTGAAGGGTCATATTCAAAATAATTGTAAGTGACGGATAGGAAACATATATGAATATTATTTGATTGTAACAGAAAAATAACAGAAAGGAATTATTAGGGCAAGTTTAAATAGCATACGTTTGTAAATTAAATAATTAACGTTGAGCTAATTAAAACATCTGGAATAGTAGAATACCATCATCACTATCACTACTTATGCATACCTATTACAGTTCACCTACTAAGGCTAACAGGCTGTGCCGGTGTGGGTCGCTAGGTGGGTACATAATGAAACAACATTTTGGTGATCGTATTTTAATTGGTATAATTGCCATAAATCAATAAACAATTCGTAAAGCAGTTTAAACTGCATGATTTTAATAATTAGAGTTCTGTGTGGATGTTACTTTTTTGAATAGAATAGAATAGAATAGAATATATTTATTGTAAAACATGAGTATACATCAAATAATATGTGCAAGGTCTTAAAATAACAGGTAGATCTGCATGTTTTGCCATTTATGGCGTACAAAAACAACATGTTATTGGCTTAGAATAAACCATAAAAAAATACAAATTTTGCTAGCTGACTAAGCACTTACAGTATTAACAATTTAGTTTTTTAATGAAAAAGAGTTTCTCAGATATTACCTACTAACCCTACATTGTGCATGGTCCTACAGGACGCCCTTAACCGGTTTTTGAAAATTGCAGCTCTTTAGTAGGTTATAATATGAGGATCAAAATGTGATACGCGGCGATGGTAGTATAGATATTAATATTAAAGCGAAAGGATTCTAATGATTAGAATTATGTAAAGCCATATTTGTTACGGTCGTGAATCATATTTTAATCAACATACAACTTTACACTGATCTGTAAATTGTAAAAAACCTGAGACATTTTGATTTTCGCGGGCTACCTTGGCGCATCCCCCTTAACTGATACTGAGACGGCCAACGAGAGGCTGGGTACGCCTCGGCGAGGCTGCGCGGTTAGTACAATCGGCTCAAGCGGTGAGGACTGAGCATGCGCAGTAAAACATGCACACACAGACAATACATGGAACAGCAATGCAATACATGGCACATTATACGCAAACTTTACATACTTCAAATAAATTTAAGTAAGTAAAAAAAAATGTTTTGGCTAACCTGCGGTGCAGTAAATATTAATATTTTATTTTCATTAATTCATAGAACATGAGACAATGTGAATAACGCCTAATCATTCATATCTGTTACGTAACAGAAAAAAGTGACAGATAAAATAACGTATATGAATTAATTGTACGTGTCTAACCTACAACTCTATTTATTTCCACACCAATTCACATGTTATACGAATATTTTATAGTTATAACAAATATCACAATACAACCATTTCCTAGTATGAGTATTATAACAGTAAGTACTTAACGCTATTGTAAACGACTCACATTGAATATTTACTTTTAAAAGTCTAATTTTCTTCGACAACGAAACGAGCTGAAAAACTATATTGAACAAAATGGCCGAGCGTTTATTCTTACGTTGTGTAGTGACAGCTAGTGAACTAATATTGCCAGTATATCAAATTTCTTTATTGCCATGGAAATAATGTCAAAATAGCATAACAGAGAAGATTAACAGATATGAGTAAAATCAGGAGACTCATTAATAAATTAAATTTGGAGAACACTAAATAGTATTTTATATTTTGTTTAGTGAAGTGTTGAAAGTTTAAACAATATTCTCTGAATATAGTTTTTTTTTTAACTTTTGTGTAATGGTTAATAATTTAATTATTTTTTTAAGTTTACCGTCAAAGACGTGGGCATTGAATACTTGTATAAAACGGAACCTACGCAATGACTGGTTTAATTTTTTTTAATGAATTGTTTAGCTGTACCAAATGTTTCGTTGTTTTTTATATAAGACAATAGTAAATATACAATTATTTTGAATATGACCCTGAACCACTTTTTAATATAGGTCACATTTTTCAAGAAATCTTCATTAAAAACGTTGCTGTGTCTATTTATTAATAGGTCAAGCAAGCCAATGTCAGCGCGGCGCAGCGGCCCGGTGACGACTCCTCCCTCTATATAATACAATTTAAAATCGTCAACAAAGTGGTCATAAGATGGTCCACTTGCTTTAATTTTTTTTTTTAACATTTTGCACCTCATGGATTTTAATGAAACTTGGCATGCTGTTAGGCAAGGTATAGCCAATTGTTATATATTTTTTTCGAAGTGGTAATTCAATTCGACCTGATAGAAATCAATTTAAAAAAATATATTTGCATTTTTTCATATTATCTTGATTTAGGGCTAACTCATAGTAAATAACTATAAAATAAGCTGTAAAATTTACCATAGCAAATGGAATTGGTTTTATTTTCCTAGCTTTAAAATTTACAAAAATATATAAATAGCTCCTGAATTGACTAAGATATAGAGCTAATATCTCCTGGATCAACTACTATTATAGTACCCTCTACAATATAACATAGGTTACGATATAGGTTCCTATCGGGGGCAGTTACGCTATGAAAGTACGGCTAGACCCGTTACCTGTAAAAAAAAAATTAGTCATAAGGAAGTCTCCGATTTCCGTCTCTGTTCTTTAAACTTTAGGTAAATATACTCAGCCTATTCCGATCACTGGTTATGATATTCTGTGGCATAAACTGCTTGAAGAGACCACTGTGCCCAGGGAGCTGGTATCTCTCCTCAAATATTGGTACTGTAATCAAAACAATGCTGTCAGATGGGTCAACTTTTAGTCAGGAATATAATCTGAAATGCGGTGTTAGGCAAGGTGGGTTAACTTCCCCGAGTTTGTTTAACCTGTTTGTAAGCCAGCTGATCGACGTTCTCAGCAGAGCCACGGTCAGATGCTCAATAGATGTGAAAATTGTTAACAATATTAGTTGTGCGGACGACATGGTTCTGTTGAGCCCGGTGGTTGGGGCGCAGAGGAGACTTTTGGGCATTTGTGAAACGTATGCCCTGTCACATGGACTCAAATATAATGCTAGTAAGTGTTCTCATGGTATACAAAGCAGGCAACAAGGCTCCGTCTAACGTGCCGCCAATTAAGATCGGTGGGTCGGCATTCGAGAGGGTGCAGAACGTAAAATATTTGGGTCACATGCTGACAGACTGGCTACAGGACGATGAAGACATAGAGAGGGAAAGGAGGGCGTTGGCAGTCCGCTGCAATATGTTGGCCCGCAGATTTGCACGATGTACCACAGATGTAAAACTGTTACTTTTCAGAGCCTTCTGTCAGTCATTTTACACGTGCAGTCTGTGGATCAACTTTACGTGGCGGGCTTACTTATTAAATTAAACCTAAGTTCATCGTCCGCACAACCACAAACGCTGAGTTAAGCGGTCGGCCTATAGACAATATATCTGTGCGGGCGTTTAAAAACTTCGTGCTCCTTAATAAAAGTGCTTGCAAAGTTCGCGGAGTGAACTGCGCCCGGACGGAGTAGGGCTGCCGACTATGTTCACATTATTGTATGAACTAAATCAATGGTGGGTATGAATGGTTCGACCGGACGTGATAGGGACTGACAGTCGACGTGAGACATTGTATCTGTCTTCGCATGCACTCGATGGATGACCCAGATATGAACCTCCACGATCTATGACTGTTGGCTTTTATTTGTAGGTACCTGACTGCTCTCGTCATATCTTGCAACTTTTACAGTTTTTGTCAGTGACTTGTACAGTTTTTGTAAGTGTGCCCGAAGTTACTTACAAGTTGTGTGTGGTGGTGCGGCGGTGCGGTGGTGCAGTGATGCGGTGGCACAGTGGCGCGGCGCTCTCGTTTTTACATTCTCATAAAATTTCTCTTTGTTGCAGTTAATGCAGCCCTAACGGCCGTCGCGAGTTATTGCAAACGTGCACAGCTGCCCCTCTTTGTGAGGCACCATCTTTCGCACCTTACATGAACCTTCCAGTGCTACACATAAGGGTGATGTTCGCTTGCAGGTGTTCTAGAGCAAAGCGACGATATTAATGAATTTCCTTCGCTTCCCGGCACACCTCGGTAAACTTGGTGGCAAGTTAAATGGATACAGTTTTCATTCGATATGCTTTTCATTATAGTATCGAAGTTGGCGCGAGAAGTGATTGTCTAATTTACTGAAGACACTTGTTTAATGTTCGCGCTGGAGATTTCCACAGGCTTCAAGTAAAGGCATTGTCAGCGTTGGGAACGTTAAAGCTAGTGGCACAACAAAATCCGGCATTTCACTTTCTACAGATGCCTACGTAAAAGAAACTATTTACATAATATTAATAATGCGTCTTTACCTGTCCTCTCAGCACTCGCGTGAAATGTGGTACAGACGAGCGCTTCCCGCCGCCGCGCACCGCCGCGCATCGAGCGCTCGGGAGGGAATGATGTTTAGTCGCAATTGTAAAATGTCGTCTTAAATAAAAGTGTATTCTGTGTAGCGGAGGTGTCGACACTTTTATTAGTTTTTACTATTCCCGGCGGTACCGCCGTGTGGCGGTGCGAGGCAGCTGGCAGCTGTGCGTGTGTGTACATACGTTTGCGTGTCGCTCGCCAGCCGGCATCAGGCAGTGCGTGGCGCCACGGGTGCAGCAATTGGTGACGACACTCAGTTATATTTTTATTTCAGCGTTAGAGTGACGCCAGGAAATAATCCCCTGCCGTTCACTTGTAAGGCACACAGCACCTTGGCCGCACCGCCCCGCACCGCAACACCCCCGCACCGCCCCGCCGCCGCCCTCATCAGCTTATTATTTTTCCAATTTCAGTTGCCTAGTTAGTGTTGGAACTTTGTAACGTGATTAAAAAATTGTGGACGACGTTTAGGTGCACTTTTTAGTGTATCAGTTTTACGTTCGAGCATAATGAGAATTTTTAATGACTGGCTTCGTTCGTAATGTAGTCGGCGGCGGCACCGCTCCAGTGAGCCTGCGACTAAGTGTAGTCGGCGGCGGCACCGCTCCAGTGAGCCTGCGACTAAGTGTAGTCGGCGGCGGCACCGCTCCAGTGAGCCTGCGACTAAGTGTAGTCGGCGGCGGCACCGCTCCAGTGAGCCTGCGACTAAGTGTAGTCGGCGGCGGCACCGCTCCAGTGAGCCTGCGACTAAGTGTAGTCGGCGGCGGCACCGCTCCAGTGAGCCTGCGACTAAGTGTAGTCGAAGCGGCACCGCTCCAGTGAGCCTGCGACTAAGTGTAGTCGGCGGCGGCACCGCTCCAGTGAGCCTGCGACTAAGTGTAGTCGGCGGCGGCACCGCTCCAGTGAGCCTGCGACTAAGTGTAGTCGGCGGCGGCACCGCTCCAGTGAGCCTGCGACTAAGTGTAGTCGGCGGCGGCACCGCTCCAGTGAGCCTGCGACTAAGTGTAGTCGAAGCGGCACCGCTCCAGTGAGCCTGCGACTAAGTGTAGTCGAAGCGGCACCGCTCCAGTGAGCCTGCGACTAAGTGTAGTCGGCGGCGGCACCGCTCCAGTGAGCCTGCGACTAAGTGTAGTCGGCGGCGGCACCGCTCCAGTGAGCCTGCGACTAAGTGTAGTCGGCGGCGGCACCGCTCCAGTGAGCCTGCGACTAAGTGTAGTCGGCGGCGGCACCGCTCCAGTGAGCCTGCGACTAAGTGTAGTCGGCGGCGGCACCGCTCCAGTGAGCCTGCGACTAAGTGTAGTCGGCGGCGGCACCGCTCCAGTGAGCCTGCGACTAAGTGTAGTCGGCGGCGGCACCGCTCCAGTGAGCCTGCGACTAAGTGTAGTCGGCGGCGGCACCGCTCCAGTGAGCCTGCGACTAAGTGTAGTCGGCGGCGGCACCGCTCCAGTGAGCCTGCGACTAAGTGTAGTCGGCGGCGGCACCGCTCCAGTGAGCCTGCGACTAAGTGTAGTCGGCGGCGGCACCGCTCCAGTGAGCCTGCGACTAAGTGTAGTCGGCGGCGGCACCGCTCCAGTGAGCCTGCGACTAAGTGTAGTCGGCGGCGGCACCGCTCCAGTGAGCCTGCGACTAAGTGTAGTCGGCGGCGGCACCGCTCCAGTGAGCCTGCGACTAAGTGTAGTCGGCGGCGGCACCGCTCCAGTGAGCCTGCGACTAAGTGTAGTCGGCGGCGGCACCGCTCCAGTGAGCCTGCGACTAAGTGTAGTCGGCGGCGGCACCGCTCCAGTGAGCCTGCGACTAAGTGTAGTCGGCGGCGGCACCGCTCCAGTGAGCCTGCGACTAAGTGTAGTCGGCGGCGGCACCGCTCCAGTGAGCCTGCGACTAAGTGTAGTCGGCGGCGGCACCGCTCCAGTGAGCCTGCGACTAAGTGTAGTCGGCGGCGGCACCGCTCCAGTGAGCCTGCGACTAAGTGTAGTCGGCGGCGGCACCGCTCCAGTGAGCCTGCGATTAAGTGTAGTCGGCGGCGGCACCGCTCCAGTGAGCCTGCGACTAAGTGTAGTCGGCGGCGGCACCGCTCCAGTGAGCCTGCGACTAAGTGTAGTCGGCGGCGGCACCGCTCCAGTGAGCCTGCGACTAAGTGTAGTCGAAGCGGCACCGCTCCAGTGAGCCTGCGACTAAGTGTAGTCGAAGCGGCACCGCTCCAGTGAGCCTGCGACTAAGTGTAGTCGGCGGCGGCACCGCTCCAGTGAGCCTGCGACTAAGTGTAGTCGGCGGCGGCACCGCTCCAGTGAGCCTGCGACTAAGTGTAGTCGGCGGCGGCACCGCTCCAGTGAGCCTGCGACTAAGTGTAGTCGGCGGCGGCACCGCTCCAGTGAGCCTGCGACTAAGTGTAGTCGGCGGCGGCACCGCTCCAGTGAGCCTGCGACTAAGTGTAGTCGGCGGCGGCACCGCTCCAGTGAGCCTGCGACTAAGTGTAGTCGGCGGCGGCACCGCTCCAGTGAGCCTGCGACTAAGTGTAGTCGGCGGCGGCACCGCTCCAGTGAGCCTGCGACTAAGTGTAGTCGAAGCGGCACCGCTCCAGTGAGCCTGCGACTAAGTGTAGTCGAAGCGGCACCGCTCCAGTGAGCCTGCGACTAAGTGTAGTCGGCGGCGGCACCGCTCCAGTGAGCCTGCGACTAAGTGTAGTCGAAGCGGCACCGCTCCAGTGAGCCTGCGACTAAGTGTAGTCGAAGCGGCACCGCTCCAGTGAGCCTGCGACTAAGTGTAGTCGGCGGCGGCACCGCTCCAGTGAGCCTGCGACTAAGTGTAGTCGGCGGCGGCACCGCTCCAGTGAGCCTGCGACTAAGTGTAGTCGGCGGCGGCACCGCTCCAGTGAGCCTGCGACTAAGTGTAGTCGAAGCGGCACCGCTCCAGTGAGCCTGCGACTAAGTGTAGTCGAAGCGGCACCGCTCCAGTGAGCCTGCGACTAAGTGTAGTCGGCGGCGGCACCGCTCCAGTGAGCCTGCGACTAAGTGTAGTCGAAGCGGCACCGCTCCAGTGAGCCTGCGACTAAGTGTAGTCGAAGCGGCACCGCTCCAGTGAGCCTGCGACTAAGTGTAGTCGGCGGCGGCACCGCTCCAGTGAGCCTGCGACTAAGTGTAGTCGGCGGCGGCACCGCTCCAGTGAGCCTGCGACTAAGTGTAGTCGGCGGCGGCACCGCTCCAGTGAGCCTGCGACTAAGTGTAGTCGGCGGCGGCACCGCTCCAGTGAGCCTGCGACTAAGTGTAGTCGGCGGCGGCACCGCTCCAGTGAGCCTGCGACTAAGTGTAGTCGGCGGCGGCACCGCTCCAGTGAGCCTGCGACTAAGTGTAGTCGGCGGCGGCACCGCTCCAGTGAGCCTGCGACTAAGTGTAGTCGGCGGCGGCACCGCTCCAGTGAGCCTGCGACTAAGTGTAGTCGAAGCGGCACCGCTCCAGTGAGCCTGCGACTAAGTGTAGTCGAAGCGGCACCGCTCCAGTGAGCCTGCGACTAAGTGTAGTCGGCGGCGGCACCGCTCCAGTGAGCCTGCGACTAAGTGTAGTCGGCGGCGGCACCGCTCCAGTGAGCCTGCGACTAAGTGTAGTCGGCGGCGGCACCGCTCCAGTGAGCCTGCGACTAAGTGTAGTCGGCGGCGGCACCGCTCCAGTGAGCCTGCGACTAAGTGTAGTCGGCGGCGGCACCGCTCCAGTGAGCCTGCGACTAAGTGTAGTCGGCGGCGGCACCGCTCCAGTGAGCCTGCGACTAAGTGTAGTCGGCGGCGGCACCGCTCCAGTGAGCCTGCGACTAAGTGTAGTCGGCGGCGGCACCGCTCCAGTGAGCCTGCGACTAAGTGTAGTCGGCGGCGGCACCGCTCCAGTGAGCCTGCGACTAAGTGTAGTCGGCGGCGGCACCGCTCCAGTGAGCCTGCGACTAAGTGTAGTCGGCGGCGGCACCGCTCCAGTGAGCCTGCGACTAAGTGTAGTCGGCGGCGGCACCGCTCCAGTGAGCCTGCGACTAAGTGTAGTCGGCGGCGGCACCGCTCCAGTGAGCCTGCGACTAAGTGTAGTCGGCGGCGGCACCGCTCCAGTGAGCCTGCGACTAAGTGTAGTCGGCGGCGGCACCGCTCCAGTGAGCCTGCGACTAAGTGTAGTCGGCGGCGGCACCGCTCCAGTGAGCCTGCGACTAAGTGTAGTCGGCGGCGGCACCGCTCCAGTGAGCCTGCGACTAAGTGTAGTCGGCGGCGGCACCGCTCCAGTGAGCCTGCGACTAAGTGTAGTCGGCGGCGGCACCGCTCCAGTGAGCCTGCGACTAAGTGTAGTCGGCGGCGGCACCGCTCCAGTGAGCCTGCGACTAAGTGTAGTCGGCGGCGGCACCGCTCCAGTGAGCCTGCGACTAAGTGTAGTCGGCGGCGGCACCGCTCCAGTGAGCCTGCGACTAAGTGTAGTCGGCGGCGGCACCGCTCCAGTGAGCCTGCGACTAAGTGTAGTCGGCGGCGGCACCGCTCCAGTGAGCCTGCGACTAAGTGTAGTCGGCGGCGGCACCGCTCCAGTGAGCCTGCGACTAAGTGTAGTCGGCGGCGGCACCGCTCCAGTGAGCCTGCGACTAAGTGTAGTCGGCGGCGGCACCGCTCCAGTGAGCCTGCGACTAAGTGTAGTCGGCGGCGGCACCGCTCCAGTGAGCCTGCGACTAAGTGTAGTCGGCGGCGGCACCGCTCCAGTGAGCCTGCGACTAAGTGTAGTCGGCGGCGGCACCGCTCCAGTGAGCCTGCGACTAAGTGTAGTCGGCGGCGGCACCGCTCCAGTGAGCCTGCGACTAAGTGTAGTCGGCGGCGGCACCGCTCCAGTGAGCCTGCGACTAAGTGTAGTCGGCGGCGGCACCGCTCCAGTGAGCCTGCGACTAAGTGTAGTCGGCGGCGGCACCGCTCCAGTGAGCCTGCGACTAAGTGTAGTCGGCGGCGGCACCGCTCCAGTGAGCCTGCGACTAAGTGTAGTCGGCGGCGGCACCGCTCCAGTGAGCCTGCGACTAAATGCACGTTCAAAATGGTGGAAATAATAACAGCACCTTGTAGTTACCGATGTCCTGTACTTCGGCAGAGCTGAGGAACATTTCAATCCAATCGGTTTCCAATCAGATCAGTCAAAGACACAATCAGCAATCATTTACAAACACACACAATCTGGTTCGCCCACCGACTCGCCATGTGCGGCTCGACGCTCGCCGCTCGCCGTTCGCTTCTCTCTCTAAATCAATACAGAAGGTATTATTGTTCCTTGACTAAACGCTTCGCGTAAATTGTGAAAACTAAATTGGATTTATTTTCAAGAAATAATGGGATATCGAATAGGTCGTTATCGTCGGTGGCAACAGCTCGTGAATATGAAGTATGTTGAGCTGTGAGATGACTGAAGCGAGGCACTAGCTGCGGGCTGCGGCCAGGCACATGCTGCGCGCGACACGTATCGCCGCGAGCTGACGACGATGGCACATTATTGGCTCGCCGCTGACTCGTGAAGACGTCCCTACTTAACACTATCGCAGTACAAGTCAACGATACAAACGTGACCTCTTTCTACATAATCGTTATTCTCCGTCCATATGTTTTAAAAGAAAGAAAATCCGCTCCATATAATTGTGTGCTAATTAATATTACCAAATGGCAAAAAGAAAAGCTAAGCGTTAGCGAGCCTACCTGTTGTTTGGTCCCATTACAACGTTCAGTGCGAGCCGAGCGCGCCTCGCCGCGCGGCGCCTCCGTGTGGAGCGGCGCGCTGGAATAGCAATTAACTGAATACTTTTTAAAGTTACTTGTACAGTACATTGTACGTGTTGTTGCTTTTTATGTCCCAACGAAATGGGAAGCGGTTTAGTGCTTTCAAACATTCTGTAATATTCTGTTGTTCCACTTGCAATGCATTAAGCTAATTACAATAACCTGTAACTTTCAGATAACTGTAATTTCAAAGGATAACCGTAACGTAGCCGAGCGTAGCCCGTAGCAGGGCTCGTAGCGGTCGCGTAGTGCCGGGTTCAATTACAATAATATAATCTACGAAACCATCAGAAAGAAAGCATTACCTTATTGTTATGACAGTCGACGTAGCACGTAGCTGCCACTTGCGCTGCTTGGTGCATAGTTTTATTTCAAAAGCAATAAAATGTTCATAATCACATGAACATGTGCATAATGTTGCTTTGCGCTTCGTAGCACACTGTAACGCTAGGTAAATAAGCAGTTCTTTGTATGCTAATATTGACGAAGTTTTTGTCTGCTTTGCTGGGATTCCTTATTGTACGTATGAAGTGAAATATAAAAATAAATGTTCAAACTTAATTAGTATTCATGTTTTAAACATTACTATTATAATCATACATTTTATCTTTAAGTTTTATTATTTATTGTGCGGAGTGACAAACAGTAAATAAAGTGTATTTGTTAATTTCAGGAAAGCATAATCAACTTAGATGTCTGACAAGTAAGAGCAAATCGTAGAAGCGAACACAATCACCCATCCACGGTCCACCGCGACCGCAGCTCGCCGCTACGTGCCCTCCCCCCTCCGCACAGCCGCCCCCACCCACGCACTCGCCCTACAACATAACACGAGTCTGCTCTTCGAGCACTGAAGTTTCAAAGCAAAAGTAATTTTATATAAATGCACAACTCGTTATTACAATGTCAGCTGTCTCACACGACAAGCTGTCGCGACTCGCAATCGACGACATGACACTTTCATTAATAACATATCGAAATAGTTGATGAAACCAACTGAACTTACCAAAAACTTTACAAAAAATGCATTCATTTTGTTTTTTTTATCTCTACATTTATTTAGAATAAAAAAAAGCACTGACCAAAAGGGATAAGTAACCAAGGTCGTCGGGTATAGTTGAAGTTTAGTACGAGTAAGAATCCGAAGGATGTTTTCGTTAATTTGATAAATGAACTGTTGGTTTTGTATTCATTAAATGAAATTTGATTCGAAAACGTCCATCGGCTACATCCGTCGGGTGAATTTCAACTATGTCCGATGAGCCTTGTAAGTTATCTCCTTTTTTGACGGTACCTAGATTTTAATATTTTAAATATTCCAGTTAACGCTACGAATCTGTATACAGTTATCTAAGGATTATACTAAATGTGTCGCTACCGCTATTAATTTATTAAATGTTATTTAAAGGAAATCATCAAAATCAAAATCAAAAATCAAAAGTCATTTATTCAAACTAGGCTGAGAATCAGCACTTTTCGAACGTCAAAATTACAAAAGACAGTCCCCCAAAACGCCCGCCCTTCACCACTTCCTAGTGCTTTCGCTGGGAAGAAGAAGTGGCGCAACAAACTCCCCAGCAGCACAGCTGTCTGTTCAGTTAGAAAATACTTGACTGAATACAATACAAGGTATGCAAAGCAATTAACATTACAAGACACAGGACACTAAATTCAATTATCTGCCATATGTCAGCTAGCAACGCCAATATACCAAGAAATACAATAAAAAACTATACGTAGGTACTCAAGCAAAAATTAATAAATGAAAATTAAATAAAAGCCTCCAGGTATGAAGGGCGTGACCGCTAACATATTTATGCAATGCTGGGTTCTGTTTACATAGCTGTCGCTTGAAGTCACAAATGATAAACTAGGACCATCGAAGGAAACTAAATAAACAAGTTATTACTAATTATAACAATAATAAAACCATGGTCAGCAAGACGACCAGTCACCACAAGCAGCACCCGTTCACGAGCATAACGCAAAGATCAGCCATTACCCCCCTCGCCATATTTGAGGGAAGGAGGCAACCCGACCCCCGACGCTACCGCAAGCAGTGACATCTGAGGGAGCATGACGAACTTGCTGCCGGTTGCTCAGGTAAGAATAATATGATCAATCGTCGAGGTCACTAGCTAACCACATATTGCAATCAACTCATTAGAAAACATTTAAATGGGTTGATTATGTCAATAATATAATAAAAATAAAACTAAACTGATTTGACTTATACAGCCCAATAAAAACAATTGTATAATGAGCTCATAGTATAATAACCTATCAGTAATATAAAGCATCGAGACGATGATGAGAAGAATGCAGGTGCAGAATTGGTTCACTGCTCATCATTTAGTATTCAATGGGGAAAAGAAAGACACAACTATAGGACTAGAAATACGGAGCAATTAGTTAAAGCAGGTTACAGACTGGCCAAAGTAGACTCATCCTTCAGGTCACGGGGCTTACAATGTGATAATAATGTACATAGGTATGGTAGGCGTGTGAAGATGGATGTATGAAGATATACGAAGGGATGAACAAAAGTCCGAAGCACTCAGGAACAAGAATGAAAGTTTATTAGTTACACAAGCACAGGTTTCAGTTCACACACAAGAGTTACACTTAGTTAAGAAGGAGTGGTAGAAATGTAGATAGCGGAGAACAGCACGGATTTATAGCTAAACCTAAACACAAGACGGTCGCAGCGGCTGCTAGTTACTACGCTAAACATTACACACTACACTAAACAACCAACAATTACAACAACAACAATTTATAGCTAAACCTAAACACAAGACGGTCGCAACGGCTGCTAGTTACTACGCTAAACATTACACACTACACTAAACAACCAACAATTACAACAACAACAATTTATAGCTAAACCTAAACACAAGACGGTCGCAACGGCTGCTAGTTACTACGCTAAACATTACACACTACACTAAACAACCAACAATTACAACAACAACAATTTAAACTACATTTTGACGAGTTATGTGAACATAGCCAGGAACAGCTGATTTTTTTTCGCGATTTCAGGTTTAGCAGTACCCAGCATTGCATAAATATGTGAGCGGTCACGCCCTTTACACATTACGGCTTTTATTTAATTTTGATTTATTATTTTTGCTTGAGTACGTATAGTTTTTTATTGTATTTGTTGGTATATTGGCGTAGCTAGCTGAAATATGGCAAATAATTTAATTTAGTGTTCTGTGTCTTGTAATGTTAATTACTTTGCATATCTTGTATTGTATTCAATCAAGTATTTTCTAACTGAACAGACAGCTGTGCTGCTGGGGAGTTTGTTGCGCCACTTCTTTTTCCCAGCGAAAGCACTAGGAAGTAGTGAAGGGCGGGCGTTTTGGGGGACTGTCTTTTGTAATTTTGACGTTCGAAAAGTGCTGATTCTCAGCCTAGTTTGAATAAATGACTTTTGATTTGATTGATTTGATTTGAGTCGCATAGTTGAAGCTGTCCATAGTGATGAGTAAAATGACCCCTTAAAAGGATGCCCATGAATTAAATGTCAGCCTGTATACACTTACTATTATCGTATAAAACATGTATATAAATCCTTTGAAACAGGTACTTAGACGTGTTCGCCCTTTGTTCAATATACAACATGTCTGACACGATTGTATATTGTGGCAATATGGAGGATGAAGAAATACATATTTGTTTAAAGAAATAAAGAAAGTGGAACGACGCAAGTTCTCTGATAGCTTGAGCATGCTCGTTGTCATTACCGCCCACAAGTACCTACTCTCTCTTATTTATAGCGCAATCGTTAGCATTGTTCCAACTTAGTTGTTACAAGTAAGTGTATTGACTGACGTTGTGACGTCACATTCAAACAACGCTTACAGTCATCTGCACTAGGGGTGTACCTCAATCTTTGAAACATAAACACTTCAAGATATTTTTGTCTTTTTTTTTCATGTCACGTAGGATACCACGTGAGGCTAATGCAAGTCACGTAGGATACCACGTGAGGCTAATGCAAGTCACGTAGGATACCACGTGAGGCTAATGCAAGTCACGTAGGATACCACGTGAGGCTAATGCAAGTCATGTAGGATACCACGTGAATTATAGCGAAATAAAAGCGAACATTCGAATATAGCGAAATTCCTTTAGTTTAGCGAATGTAGCAATTGAACTGTTTAAGTGTTCAGTGAATGAACGCGTTTCAGTCGAGTAAACGAGCTAAGAGAGGTGAACTTATTTAACTTACTTAGATCTACATAATGTTGTCGTTAGACCTCGTTAATGTTACGGTTCAGTTCCTGCACTAACTGATAATTAACCATTACCTGAAGATAATCTGAAGTGATGAATAGTGTTTTTATGGTCGAGTCCCGCTGAAGAATATGAGCACCTCTTGTTGCGACGTAGGTATCTTGTTGCGACGTAGGTATCTTGTTGCGACGTAGGTATCTTCACTTTGTATCTGCTCATGCACTGCACCTGGTTTAGATTTATTCATTTACTAATACATCTGAAGTTATTTTCTATATAAATAAAACAAAGCCGGGTTAGTTACACCATTTATAGCTCAAGAACGGCTGGACTGATCTTTGATTTGTTGGATTTGTCTCCGCTCCGAATAGCAAAATAACTATTAAAAGAGGGAAAAAATACACAAAAAAAAGGAGACATTCTGAGTTGGTAGATACGAAGTTGGCCAGGTTAGCTAGTATACAACGTGTAACGTTAAATGCGCAAAACCTGAAAATAGTTTGATCAGAATAACGAGCAGAATTAATTGAACCACTTTTTATTATAGGTCACATTTTTCAAAAAATCTTCATTAAAACGTTGCCGTGTCTATTTATTAAAAGATCAAGCAAGCCAATGTCAGCTCGGCGCAGCGGCCCGGTGACGATTTCTCCCTCGGTAAAGCGTCGTCGCAGACGCAAGAAACGGTCAGAATGGCCAGTAAAACTAAAACAGCACATAAAACCTTTACAATGTTTTTAATGACTTATTTTCTCTCTGAAATTGGTGAATTGAATTAAAAATCAGTTGGGATGTCTGAGGTTTTGCGCATTTAACGTTACACGTTGTATAAATAAATCTGACCATTCGCAGTTTACGAATTGAAGGTCAGCCAGTCAGGAGAACCCGAGAGACTGAAAACAGCACCTAGACTACCTACATCGGTCCACAGCATCTACCTCCTAGACGTCATCACAAACGTTGTACTCTCGCGTGATGTTGTTTTGCCTTTTAGAAAAATATTTTTGAATATTAACTACGCTCTCTTCCCAAAGCGTGGGCCTATCTGCAGGTAAAAACGCTAATGTTGCACTGTATTTGTTGAATTCTGAGATGTGTGGATAGCCAACAAATAACATCAAAGAACGGAAATACATTCTGCGTATATACGAGTACTTAGAATGTTGTTCCGTTCTCTGAGAACAGTTTTAATAACGTTATTATTTCCCTGTAGCAAACGTTGACATTTTTATTCTGAGATGGCAAGACAATAATATTGTTTATGAAAAATGTGATAGAACCAGTCATTACTCACGTCTGCGTGCTAACGAGAAGACAACGCTGACAGACACTACTACATCACTATGTGTGACGTGTCCCGCCGCGGCCGAGGCGGCGAGCGAGGCGGGGCGGCGAGAGAGCGAGGCACGCTGCGAGGCGCGACCCGGCGGAGGCGCGACCCGGCGGAGGCGCGACCCGGCGGAGGCGACGCGGTCGTGTTGACTTCATTTAAACGCCGCGAGTCGCCTCGGCGACGACGCGCGTTACTTACTACGTCATCCGGCCGCTTAGAGCCGACACTATTTATTTGCAACACAGTTAAACAGCCACAAAAAGCGCGGTAAGTGCTGGGGGATTTGCGTTTCCAGCGCTTGAACTGTAGCGCGACGCAAAACGCAGGTGAAATGTTTCTGCGAGTTAATTTACTGAACTGATAAGAGAAACAAAAACTATGAGGTAAATAGCCCGGGCCGACCGCCCGCTGCGTTAAGACCGCAGATCTGTTCCCCGGATAAGGAGCATAAAGGAGCATATTATTATTTACGAGTGTTTGTGCCGACTGTTGTTGTTTATCCAGACATTAAACGAATTCAATGGTACACATGTTTATCGACCTACAATTGTAATAAAATAGATTCATAAAGTTTCTTGTTTCACTTTGTAGTTGGACGTGTGAGAGTTCATTACACCCGCGTGTCTCGTGAATGTTGAACACACGTGCATCGAATGTGCCTATCTATTACGCAATGTATGCGGGTGCGCACATGGGGTCCGGTCCCAATACCCGTTTGCTCCCGTGCGCTAATCACGTGTAACCGCTCTCCCCGCCCGGCGACTTCATTTGTTTCGCGTTACTTATCAACAACACTTGTGGCCATACATATGTACATGGAACGATGACTATGCTTGGCACTGATAGTAAGCAGATTACTCAGGCATTTATGACAGTTTGTCAGCACCTTGGTTCTCGTGTTGGGGTGAGCTTGTGGCGGCGTGTTGTGCGGAGTCAGCACTGAGCTCGAGCCTGACATACGGATTCGTTTAAGAGGCTTTATCCGTTAGAGCCATGTTGGAGATTGAAAATTGATGATTTCCGACGGACAATAAAACCATAATGTGTTTAATTTATAGATGAGATATTGACGTCATATTATTGGGAATTTTATAATCTAGTGCATGGCTGAAAAACATTTTCAATTTTTCGTACAGTTTTCTCATCAGAACCGTTTTCATGCAAGCCTTTTTTTAAACTAGCGATCGACGATCTAAGCAGATGCTAGATATTAGTAAAACCATATACGACAAACTTATAACAACATTGCTTTATAAAAAATAATAACATTTATTAGTGCATGGCTGAAAAACAAACACAATTACTATAAGCTTTCATTCAAGAAAAGTATATTCAAAAGTGACAATTGTAGCCACTTTTCGAGATATTAAACGTGTTAGTTTAGGACGAAATCTGAAATATTTATATTTTTTTTAGACCTAGTAAATTAAGACATTTATGTTCTAAAACATCGTTCAAATATTTTTTTGATAACTTATATGTTTATTTTACTATGAATTATTTAGTATTGCTAGAGCGGCGCGCTGAGCGGTGGCGTGAATCCGCGCCGATTATATAGCAATACTAAATAATTCATAGTAAAATATGGTTTTACTAATATCTCGCATCTGCTTAGACCGTCGATCGCTAGTTTGAAATCGCAAAAAACGGTTCTGATGAGAAAACTATACTAAAAATTGAAAATGTTTTTCAGCTGTGCACTAGATTATAAAATTTCCAATAATATGACGTCAATATCTCATCTATAAATTAAACACATTATGGTTTTATTGTCCGTCGGAAATCATCAATTTTGAATCTCCAACATGGCTCTAACGGATGAACCCTCTTAAGTATATATTTAAATTGTTCTGCGTCAGTCTCGTGCGGAACCTGCGGCCGTGCGACCCACTGTAACGTCAGTTACTGTTCATTACTATTTACTTCAAATACGCGCAAGATTATTATAATAAATATTCTGTTCATTTAATGAAATACTGCTAAATTACCAATTTACATAAGATAACAAAAAGAACTGGAACCTAAAATACTTATAATAAATTATGAACAGAAATAGATGAATTTCTGTTAAAGATTTACATTATTTTAAGTTTTTATTTATTCATGTCATGATATCATTAAACTTTAAGTTACCACCTATGTACACACTGTAGAATGCAAATATATTAGGTTGTCTCATAAATTATTGCCAGTTAAAACACAAATTATTATTAATATTTTTTTATTAATAAAAATGCATTTAATCAATGATATAGTCTCCCTCGTTATCAACAACAGTCAGCCGTCTACTGTGCAAAATTTGAATACCCTTCTCCCAAAATGAGGCAGGCTGGGACTCCAAAAAATTTTCAAGTGCAATTTTAATACTTCCAGAATTTTCGAATTATTTTCCTAGTAAATGAAATTTAAGAGCTCGAAATAAATGAAAGTCTGAAGGCGCAAGATCCGGGCTATACGGTGGATGTGGAACAGTCAGCCATCCTAGCTCCTCCAGCTGTTTATGTGTTAACTTGGCGCAATGAGGTCGTGCGTTGTCATGCAAAAGTTGGACTCCAAGTCGTTTTGGCCGCTTAATTTTTAACATCTCTGCTAGTTTGCGAAGCTGCTGCGTATACAGATTGGCGTTAATGGTCTGATGAGATTCGAGGAGTTCCCAGAAAATCATTCCTTGCCTATCCCAGAAAACACATAACATAATCTTACGACCGTGTTCATTAAGTTTAGGCTGGGCTGGTGGGTTTTTCCCGCGAGGAATCCAATAGGCATGACGCGTGTTAGTTTCATAATGTATCCAGCTCTCATCAGATGTAATAATGTCCTTGAGAAAGTCTCGTCTGTGCGGACGAAGTAACAAACTTTGACAAATGGCCACATGAACGGCCCGGTCATGGTCCGTTAACGCATGAGGTGTCCAGCGTGACATCACTTTGCGATATCCCATCGATTTGAGATAACGATCTATAGTCGCGTGGGATTGTCCAAGCGCCTTCTCTAAATCACGCGTACTATAGTCTGGATGTAGCTCAAGTTCGTGACGCAAAGCATTTTCCTCGCCCAGGCCGACCCACCAGGGTCGGCCTGGGCGAGGTTGATCTTCGCAGTTTATATCACCGGTGTCAAAACGCTTGTACCAGAAACGAACAGTCCGATCGCTAGTAGTACCCGGTCCAAATGCAGTGTTAATCTTTTTAGCCGTTTCTGTTGAAGAGACTTTAAGTCGATAATAGCTTGCAGTTGAAGCTGATCCATTTTCAATAAAGACTAATTATTGCGTTGCGTCCGCGCCTATTTATACCCTCACCATAAAAGATACTCATCTTTACTAGTGTTGAGTTAATGTATCGGGTTGTAAATTAAAGATGATAAAGTTCTATTTCAAGGTTATATTTTAGTAACACTTAACCAATTACAGAATGCGACCGTTTCCCAACCCGACAAGCCCGTGACTATCGTACGTCGCGCGAATGCAACATTGCAAAACCCACCCAACACACAACCCACGGTGCATTGTCGTCTCTACACTAGAAAGATCTAGAACTTTCTTGAATTCGCTTTAGTTTAAATACGAGGAAATTCGAGAAAAATAAAATATGGCAAGAACTTATGAGACAACCTAATAGTATTGAGTATTGATGTATATCTGTATTTATTGAAGCGTAGCGAGCATAACTTCCTTGACAGGAACTTATTAGATCTCTGCGACGACACGCTCTGTGCACGATTGAAGGAACAAGATTTATTTATTTATTTATCCTCACACTGTAACGCTATTCAGCAATTACACCAACGGAAAAAAATTACTTCATGTGCTGGTTTCTATCCTGAGCGCGGTGGACATCGAACGGGCGGCGATGAATCACGTACGCTCACGCATCCACAAGACATTTCTCCATAGCCCCATCAATCCTTCCATAATGCGCACATTCTTTGCGAATTTTTGAAACACAATGAATTTTTCAAAATAAATACATTAAAATTGAAAAAACGGAGAATTTTAAGGTGTCGTCCTGACTGACGGATGACATAAGTTGACATGAGATGTACTTGTGCCAGCTTCTGCACTCGTCTTTGCCCGCGTTTATTTCAGAGTATCATAGAAAGTCAGTATCGTGCGTCCCGCGATCAAAAACACGATCGTAAAATCTAGACCTTTCATTCCATATTCCTCCAAATGATTTGGTTTAAAATGCAATTTTTGTCTTCATTCGAACACATATTACCTACTTAAATTACTATAGACAAATTAACATATTTGTTTTATACAACTCCGTTTTATATTGCCGCCGCTGGCTCGACCACTGCGTGGTAACGGGTTCAGCGCGACGTACGGTTATTAATGTGTCTATTCTGCACGATACCTATTGGTCTGATCATTTCCCTTTACTGGTGGAGTGTAATTTAAATGTAATATTACCTAAATGTCAGATAACAACATCAACACTTAATCAAATAAATTGGGGTATTAGAAACAATGAACAAATCGAAATGTATGTAAATTATTGTAACTCAGAACTAAAACAATTAGATTTCCCATCAGAGTTTACTCATTGTGCGGATCAAATGTGTGATAATGAGTCCCACAAATTAATAATAAATGGAATGTACAAGACTACTGTAAATGTTTTGACTGAAGCCGCTAAGTGCAGCTGTGAGAGACATCTAAACGTAAGAAGCATAGACATGTGCCGGGCTGGAATAAGTTTGTCAGTGATGCTCACGGGAGGGCGCGACTTTGTTTTCAGACATGGATAAGCAATGGTAAACCTAGTTTTGGACCTGTGTACAGAGACATGTGTGAATCCAAGAAAATATTTAAATCTAAATTGAAATATTGTCAAAATAATGAACTACAGATTAAAATGAACATTATTGCCGAGCATCATGCTAATAACGACTTTAGCAATTTCTGGAAAAATACAAGAAATATGAATGCAGTGTCGAGCCGCCCTGTGAGTGTCGGGGATGCGCATGAGCCCCGGGACATAGCCTGTGCCTTTCAGCGCCACTTCAAGGTTGAATCCCCGCTCGGGCCCGCGTCGCGGGTGCTCGCCGCTGTGGATCGCCCCGGGGACGTTGCCATTAGATTCACCGCCAAAGATGTGGCCTCTGTTATTAAGCGAATGGTTAGAGGTAAGTCTCCGGGTCACGATGGGCTCAGCATCGAGCATCTAAAGTACGCGGGTGTACATCTACCGAGAGTTCTCGCTTTGTTCTACAATTTATGTCTCGGTCACAGTTACCTGCCTGATGACTTAATGTATTCCGTAGTAGTTCCTATTGTTAAAAATAAAACTGGTGATTCCTCTGACATTTCAAATTATAGACCTATCTCGCTAGCAACAGTCATAAGTAAGGTACTGGATAGTTTGCTTGACCAACAGTTGGAAGAGCACCTACTTCTGAACGACGCCCAATTTGGCTTTAGGCCTGGCCTTTCAACTGAGAGTGCTATCCTCTGTCTCAAGCAAACTGTTCAGTACTACACAGACAGGAATACGCCTGTATATGCTTGCTACTTAGATTTGTCAAAAGCATTCGATACAGTAAATTATGACAAGTTATGGCATAGCACTATTTGAATATTGGTATAGTCACCAACAAAATAGTGTCAAATGGGCAGGATCACATTCAGACATATACGGGTTGGACTGTGGGGTGAGGCAGGGGGGAATAACCTCCCCGCGTCTCTTCAACCTGTATATGAATCAATTGATCGAGGAGCTCAGCAACACTAAGGTCGGTTGTTCCGTTGATGGGGTGTGTATAAACAACATAAGTTACGCGGATGACATGGTGTTGCTGAGCCCGTCTCTTTCTGCGATGCGCAGGCTTTTGAATATCTGTGAGACCTACGCGGAGGCCCATGGGCTCAGATATAACCCAAAGAAGAGTGAATACATGATCTTCAAAGCTGGTACTAAAAGCTACTTAACTGGACCACCTGTCACTCTTTGCGGGTCACATTTGAATAGAGTAGATAGATTCAAGTATCGGGGTCACTGGGTCTCTGATGATCTGTCTGACAATAAGGACAATTTATTTTTTTTGACATTTTTGAATATTTTAGATTTGACCTATAATTCTAAATTTATTCTATAATGGTATGTAACATTTATAAAATAGTGCAAGCATGGCAAGTGTAAAATTCTTTTTTAATTTTTAATTTTAATTTTTATGTTATGGGTTAAAGTTTAAGTAAATTAATTTAATTTAATTTAATTAATTTGTGAATTAACTTCAGCATTCATTGGTCTTTTTAACTGACTTAAAAAAAGTAGGAGTTACTCAATTCGGTTGAATATATTATATGTATTTATATTATTTTTTTCGTTACCTCAGAACTCCGTTATTTATGAGTTGATTTGTAAAATTGTTTTTTTTTTATTTGAAAGGATATACTGTTAGATTGGTCCCATAGAAATTTCATTAAAATCGGTTTAGTAGTTTGGTTTTTAAACCAAAATTAGAAGTAAAAATTCAAGTGAATGTAATTGCGTCGTTTGCTTTCCCATGACTTTTCAGTGATGGCTTAGTGAAATTTTCATGGGAAACATTGTTGCTGTAAGTGTCGTATCTACACATAATTAAACTACTTCAAAAAGGAGGAGGTTCTCAATTCAACTGTATTTTTTTAAATTTATGTTACGCGGTGTCTCCCGCAATAGCGCAAAGTGTCCCAAGTCACTACAGTGCCCCGTTGGACACCTTTGCTGATGCCAATGTCCATGCCGTTCTGGTTTCTGAGAGTTGACTCATCTCCTCTCCACGACCTACTCTCTCCCAGGTTTCACTCTTATCCGCAATGATAGAATTGGAAAGGGAGGGTTTCTTAAATTTAAAAAGGATCGCAGTGTAGAAAATGGCAATTTTTTCCAAGCTGCTAGAAATGGATGCAATCAGATGATACGCAACGCTAAACGCCGCCATATTCTCGAGAACATATCTTCTTCTTCACCTGCTGATATCTAGAAGTTCCTTGGTACTCTTGGTATCGGCAGACCACGGCATGTGGATTTTCCTAATACAATTGGCCTTGATATTATCAACCGTCACTTCACAACCACTTGTCATTTGGATTCCCAAACGTTGTCCCAGACGGTCAATTTCATTACCCGTTTCCAACTGAGTTGAAGTGATCGTGAGTTTCGACTTTACAAAATTCTGAGCACGATCGAGCGACTAGCAAATTATTCCTGAACCTCACGTATGTGAGGATCTGACTGCTGAAGACCAGGTTGCATGAGCTTTTTCCCAATATTTTTCCCAGGACCTCTGAACACTTTCCAAAGGATTAATAAGTTTTTACTGATCTATGCGAAATTTTTACTCCCGGTTGCAAAGGGTTACTAGCATCATAGAAACTTTTCTCTTCACTCCGGTGACCTTGGACGAAATTAAAAAGATCATCCTGTCCATAAAGCCTTGGGCTTCATTATTAGAGCTTGTTCTAGCTTTCGTTCCCTAAAACCACTCAAAGTTCTTTACTGTTCTCTAGTGCGTAGCCACCTTGAGTACGTTTCGCAAGTATGGAACCCTCAATACGAGATCTACAAATCTCGAATTGAGACTGTTCAAAGGAAATTTCTGCGCTACTTGGACTTCAAGGCTAGGCAATTATAAGTCGACTATGAACATCGGTGTAAGCGATATCATTTCTTACCGTTGGAACTAAGACGTAATATCAGTGACATCTGTTTTTTAGTGAACATCGCGAACGGCTCCGTTGATTGTCCCGAACTACTTGGTAAAATACGTCTCCGCACTAATCTAAATAACCTTAGAAAACGACCGCTACTCTATGTACCATTCACATCGACTAAGTACAGGCGCAACGCTTTCTGCATACGTAGTGTTGTAGCTTTCAACAGTTTACCATCAAACCTGGTAATCGATTTATTTTCCACCAGTGCACATAAAATTAGAAAGATTTTAAACAAGGAGTATTTTGGTGACAGCCAAAATTAGCTCTTAATTCCGATTTTGATATTGTACGACTTGACACACCTAATATACAGCATGGTTTAATGTTTACCGGCTCCGGGTTTTTACGGGGTGTTCCGCCCATGAATATGGATAGGTTTCGCTATGGAACCGACTCTGGGATCGCGGAGGGAAGGTCGGCTGTTTCATACACTTTGTTCAAGTAGGTATTGAACTTTTGTATTAAACGGCTAATTTTGTTTTCGTGATTTCGCAGTTGGTCCCATGGTGGAGGTTGTTCGTGTTCGTGGGTGGAGCACCCTGTGAAGACTTGGAGCCTGAGAGAAGAATCATTCAGTATTTATTATCTCGATTTATCTAATATGTTTACATTGCAATCTGCTGCCTAATTGCGTAACACACTATTACTCTCAATTTGATTAATTTTGCAAATTGCTATTCCATTGGTCCATATGTTCAAATTGTGTGCTCAACAACGTAAATAATGCAATGAGTGTTTTTGAACTGTCAAAATGAAACACATTGCTACTGATGGGGTGTTGCGCAATCACCCTGCTGTTTACTTACGCAAATCGCTGTAACTGGTCAACGCAAACAAACTAAAAACGCGTAACTAACTAGATATAAATATCGCCTCTTTGCAATAACAACGTGGCATCTTTAAAAATTGCAGTTTTCGAAATATCACGTTGTCATTGCAAAGAGGCGATATGTGGAAGCTTGTAATTAGCAAATGTCACTACTTATACACGAAATTCAAAATTGTTATTAGTCTGTAAGCTTTCTTTAAAATTAAATAAATAAATAAAATCCAAGGTTGTGGGCCATGACGGCGTCAGTCGTAGTATGTTCGTTTAGGATCCTTGATAGCCTTCTTCCTCCGCTTACCCACATCATTAACTTTTTGCTTGATCCCGGACAATTACCCTCCATGTGGCGTATGGCCTATGTCCGCCCACTCCCTAAAATTTCAAATCCCTCCCTACCCAGTCACTTTCGACCCATTTCCAAGTGCTTGAGGCCTGCTTACACAAGCAGTTTGCCGGGGTTTCTCAATCCAAACAACCTTGTAAGCTCCTTTCAGTCTGGGTTCGGGCCTGGGCACAGCCTTCGCTCTCCTTAAAGTGACTGGTGATATTAAAGAAACGACGGAGGATACCAAAGTTACTGTTTTGGTATTAATTGATTTCTCTAATGCCTTTAACGCCGTCTGCCACGATATTCTCCTTTCTATCCTCTCTCACCTTATGGTTTCGTCCGAGGCTCTGGAATGGTTCTATTCTTATTTTCGGAGACGCCAGCAGTCGTTTCGTGTTGATGAGAGCTTGTCAAATTGGCGTGACCTGGATGCTGGTGTTCCACAAGGCGGTATTGTTTCTCCATTGTTATTCTCTATCTTCATTAATTTTATAACTCACTGTCTTCAGTGTTCGTATCATCTATACAGGGTGCCAGGGAAACGCTTCCGAAAACGAATACAGGTGATAGGGCTAGTGATTCTCGATACGATACCATCAAAAAATCTGAAAAAAAAAAGAACAATTTTCCTATTATTTTTAGCATTTTTCGTACACTATGCTGTGAGAACAGTTAAATGAAACCACTATTTGCGATTAAACACATTTTTTTTCTTTACAACTCTAACAAACAATGTATTCGTCAATAAATATCATTTGACGCTCGCGCATAACCTCGAGTTCAAAGTGCGCGTGCGCTTCCCGACAGCCGCGCGGTCGACGACCCCAAGTCCACGCGACGCGACGGCTGGCTCGTACGCTCCTAAGCTTTACTCGATCGCTTGAAGCAAATGTCTTTTCATTTCAATTCTACCTAGTTGTGGGATATTTCGGATTTTATTCATTCAAAGATCGTAATGATTCGCCCCTTGAACAGGGTTACAATTTTGATCCAACGTGCTCAAGTTAGTACTAATAACTTCCTTCCATCCTAGGTTGAGAGAGAGGCGTCCACGGTTATGCACAACGCGGCGGCGACCTTAGGCGTACTTTGTAAAGCGCCGCCAAAGTAAATAAGAAAAACATTACAGAGGCGTCAACAGTTTTAAATTGATGCACTGGATCGTGAATTTAATAACAGTTTTGTATGTAAGTCGATCATTGATAGTGAATGAAATAAAGTAAAAGATCGCCGACTTTAGCTGTGATTGACAGTTTCATCGCGTGTACAGTTTGAAGCAACTAGCTCGCGTGGATCAATTGAATTTGAACTTTATTTCAACGTAATTAGAGTCACACGACGCGCGCTCGTTTTTTGCAATAATTTGTAGTGACACAGAGCCAGTCACTTACCTCCAGTACCAGAAACAACCCACACCGTACCACCTGCATAACCGATACCTACCCTGCGTTGTTTGACAAATCAGTTAAAGAAACAGAGAAGACCGCCTTGAAAAGGACGTACGTGACTCTGTTAAGAAATAAGAAGTTCGTTCTGAAAAGAACGGTTTGGGCTCAAGGCTGACGACATGCGTGAAGATCATCGAAGCAGCAGAGGTGGACACACGACGCGGTAGAAGCCACGCGGTGCGACACGGCGACACACGACGCGATGACAAGCAGAGATCTTCACGCAACGCCGGCAGCCCGAGGAAAGGACGCGCGCGTTTTTTTTTTTTTTTTGGGAATGGCATCTCGCAGTTCAACCTATGAGGTTGTCGACTGCTTAACCGGGCTTGCCTGTGGATGCCTCAATAAATTAAGGCCTCCAGCCAGGGCTTAAAAAACTTAAAAACTAAGCGACTACACGCTAAGGGCACCCCCTGTGGGGTACGGACCTCGGCTTAGGGCGTCGCTGGGAGAGGGCAGCAAGGGACAGGCTGGATCGGAATTATTTAGGGGCGAATTTTGTACTACAGGCTCAGCGGCGCGGGCTGGCTCGAGCAAGGGTCGGGGCGGACATGCTATGGGGGGTCGCGACGGGCCTCGACGGCGAGGACGGAAGGACGGCTGTCGGGACTTGTGTTTTGTGAGCGTGCTGGTGGCTTTACTACTCTCCTGTAGGAGGGTCGTAGCGTCGTCGGGGATAGTGAGAGTATGCCTTGGTCGGCGAATCCTACTTATGCGAGAGGGAGTGTATCGGGCGGCCGCTGCTATCAGGGGATTGGGGTGTTTTATGCCAGTATCAAAGAAGCGCTTGGAAAGGCGTTTCATGAACTGCTGGATGGTGGGTATTCTGAGATCTAAGTGTAGACTCTCATTGCGGACATAGAAGGGGGCTCCCGTGACCTTTCTGAGGAAACGGTTCTGGAGGGTCTGCATTCTATGCAGGTGGCGAGGCTTGGCGTGTGCGAAGACTACGCAAGCATAGGTCATGATGGGACGGATGACCGCGGTGTAGAGGCGCAATTTGCACTTGAGTGACAATTTGCTGCGGGCGGTCAGTAAGAAGTGGAGCCTACTGAGAGCGAAAGAGGCGCGCGAACGAGCCGTCTTTATGTGCTCTCTGAAAGTAAGGTGGTGGTCGAGGATGACACCTAAGTATTTGGCTTGCTTCCCCCAAGGGATCGGCTTGCCATACATAGTGATCGGACTGGGGAGGGGGGAGGCGAGTCGACGAGGTTTCGAGAAGAGCACTGCCTGACTCTTATCGGGGTTGACCTCTATTCTCCATTTCCGGAACCAAGCGCCTAAGACGCTTGCGGAGGTCTGGAGAGTGCGAGCAATAGAGGTCTGACAGCGACCCGTATAGTAAATGGCAGTGTCGTCGGCGAACAGAGCCAACTGAGCCTTTTTACTATTTGGGATGTCGCTGGTGAATAGGGTGAACATGAGGGGGGATAACACGGATCCCTGGGGGACTCCGGCACGGATGGGGTGAGGGGAGGAGAGTGCACCCTCGACGCGGTAGCGGAAAGTACGATCCGACAGAAAGTCTCGTAAGATGAGCACGAGACGGTCTGGCACTCCTAGTAGATAAAGCTTATATAATAAGCCATTGTGCCAGACTTTGTCGAAAGCTTTCGCTATGTCGAAGAACAACACGCCCGTCATCGCACTGCGCTGGAAGCCAGCGCTAATGTGTTCTACGATGCGGTGGACCTGTTGGATGCACGAGTGTTTAGTTCGGAAACCAAACTGCTCGTTAGGGACAAGGCTCTTTGCTTCGGCATAGTCCTTGAGTCGCTTATAAATAAGCCTCTCATAGATTTTGCCAAAGACATTGAGCAAACTGATGGGGCGGTAGCTGGTGGGCTCAGACTTGGGCTTGCCTGGCTTGGGGATACCGATGATGGTGGCTTCTTTCCACGTTTGCGGGAAGATGTTGTTGCTCAGAGCGCCATTGAAGATGGCGGTCATAAGCAATATGAGGGGGGCGGGGAGGAGTTTGTACACCTTATTGGTGATACCGTCCGAACCGGGGGCTTTCCGAGTTTCGAGCCCTTTAATGATGTCTTGCACTTCGTCAGGAGTGACGGGAGGCAGAGGATCATCGGGGTCTTCGACTGGTGGGAGGGAGGCTCTACGTTCGACTTCAGCGTCCACCTTATTAAGGTGCACTTGGTCTACTGGTTGAGAGCTGGGAGAGCATTGGGACTCTAGGCTGTCGGCGAGACATTCGGCTTTATCGGGGCTGTCGAAAGCGACGCTCTTGTCGGGACGAATGAGAGGAGGCATGGCGACCTCTTCGGGGGAGCGTAGTTTCCTCTGAAGGTGCCAGAAGGCTTGGTGAGTGGGCTCGAGTTCGCTGAGCATCTTGTCCCAACCTTCGGAACGCCACTCCACCATACGCTTCTTTACAGCACGCTGTAAATGGCGCATGTGGGCTTTGTTCGCGTCACAAGGAAAAGAGTCGTAGGCACGAATGGCCGCGTTCTTCTCGGTTATCAGTTCACGTACGTCGGCCGGTAATTTCCAGCGATGGTCTTCCATCACCGGAACTTCCCGTGAACAATCCGTCAATACGGATTGTACGTGTTCTGTAAACGAGTCGATCGCGCCCGTCGTGTCTGCGACTGAAGCTATGAGGTCAGAAATGGAGTCCAAGTGAGGCGACGTGGTGGATTTCAGTCTTTCGCTTACTTTCCTCCAGTCGGTTATCACTTTGGTTTGAGGGGGCTGGTTGGGGTCACGCAGGCCCGAATAGGGGGCTAGATGCATGATAACTGGGCGGTGATCGGAATTAAGCTCGTGTAACGTCTCAATTGATTGCAAACGGAGGTTCACATTCTTGAGCAGCGCTACATCGAGTACATCAGGAAGCTGGTTGGGATCGCCAGGGAAATGGGTAGGGTTCATCGGAGCGATGACATCGAAGTTAAGGGTGGCGCCCAGGTTGTACACGATCCTACCTCTGGTAGTAGTCGTGCTGCTGTTCCAGGCGGGATGTTTGGCATTGAGGTCCCCCGCCATGATGACGGAGTCACTCAGACCGAAGAGGGCAGTGAGGTCATTGGTGAGAGAGATGGGGTCCTCTGCACCATTACTGGGTGGGATATAGGCGGAAATGATGGTGATTGGTTGATGACCAGTCATGCCGAGCCGACAGATAGAGATCTCCAGATGAGAGAGGAGGGGGGGTGGATCAACAGGGATGCAATATAGTGCCTTCCTGTAATAAATAAGGGTACCTCCCTTGTGACAACGGGACCTGTCATTGCGAACTAATTTATAGTTGGCAATGTTCGGGTTTCGGTGGTGGGGCTTCAGGAAGGTTTCCTGTATTAGGAGGACGTCAAGCTGATGGTCGCGGAGGAAAGTGGCGATCTCGTCGCGTTGACTAGTAATGCCATTTGCATTAAAGAAACCTAGTTTTAGGGAACGGGGTTTGGTAACACTAATTCTTTGTTGATCCATTGGAACAATTAGAATTTTAGTGTTTGAAGGACTTGCGTAACCTGGGGATACGCATTGAATATCTCGGCGATACGCCAAGCAATGCCATTGCAGGCTTTAATTTCTGCTGCCATAGCGTTGGCGGGGGCGATAAACGCTGCATATGCACCGAGTATCACCTCCATGCTATTAGGCTCACAGCCGGGGACTGGGGGTGGGGGGGACCTACTAGGACCTGCGGGAGCAGCCCTGGGAGCGGTAGGAGGTCGGACTGATGCGGCCTCTGGGGCCGAGGGGACTACTGGGGCCGTGGGGGCTACTGATGGCGCTGGGATGGCAGTTGCGATCAGCGCTGGGATGGTCGGGGGTTGGGAGGGCACCGAAGCAGCAGGGGCTTTCTGATGGAATAGGTTTGCCCAGGGGGAAGGCCTTTGTGGACTGAGCCGATCAGGCATTTGTGAAGATGGAATCTTCACTGAGGGACTCTCTCTTTGTTGGCGGTCGCTTGCGCGCTTCGCCAGTTTGGGAGAGGAAGCTTTAGGAGCTTTGGGGCAGCCCCGGTAGTTAGCCGGGTGCCCGGATTGGCCGCAAAGTACGCAGCTGGGGGGCTCTGTACAAAGAGTGCGGTCTTTGGGACGGGGGCAATCAGCTGTTCCGTGCTCACCTAGACACTTGACGCATCTAGGTGTCGCGTAACAGTTTGATTGGGAATGACCATAGAGTTGACATCGGTGGCATTGTCCAATGAGATTGGACTTACGAGGCTTCTCGATGGAGATGCCCGAGAGGGAGCAAACGGATTTCACCTTAAAAATAGGGTGATGACCTGCTGTAGGGTCGCAAACTACAAGGACCATGTCGTAGACAAGGCCCTTTCTCGCTTTGTGCAAGCGATGGACAGCGGAGACGGGGATACCTTGTGAAGCAAGGTCGGAATGAATCTCCTCGGTGGAGATTTCTTTAGGGACTCGCCTAATGATGACACGGGTTGGAGTTTCCTCCGGGAGGGAGTAAGTGTGAAAGGAATAGTTCCTCTCACGTAGCATACGGGTAAGTTCCCTGTAGTCCGAAGACGAGGGAACGGTTACCTTAATGCCTAGCTGGGTTGATCGGGCGTTTGTGTAGTTAATCTTTCGATCAACACACATTTTCGAGATTTCAGTCCATTTGGACTTCTCGTGAATGTATAGAGGGGGCGGGGGTCGTTGCTTCTTTTTGGTGTCCGAAGCAGGAGGACTAGCCCTAGGGCTTGAAGGACGGGTGGCCTGAGGTTCGGCAGAGGAGGAGGTGGGAGGGCAGGGGATCGAGATAGCCGCGACTGGTTTTTTGGCCTTGTTGGCGTGGGATGAGGCACCCTTCTTCCTTTTGCCTCCCTTTCCGACGACTTCATAGTCGTCTTCAGAGGAGGACGAAGAGGTTGAGAGGGCTTCCTCTGAGTCGGACAGAGGTACGGACGTGTCCATACTCTCAGTGGGTGCAGCTGCGGAACGCAGCTGCGGTGCGCCTATTGTCTTAGTGACAATGGCGGCTTGCACAATGGGTGCGGAAACAGGGGCGGCGGCAACCACAATAGGTGTGGAAACAATGGCCTCGGGAGTTTCGGCGGATTCCATTGTCGGGACGGACAATGGTGCCGGAATATTCGGGTTAATCCCTAATGAGGGATTAGTCATAGGAATGCCTTTGTCGGCCAAAGGCGGTGAGAGCGGGCTCTCGAGGACGTCGCTGAAGTCAGCGACCGAGCCAGAAGATGGGGCGGGAGAGGGAGCTCGCTGAAATTCAGCGAGTTTACTGCCATACTTGGCGACGAAATCCGGGTCCTTCAGCAGGACCTCCCTGACGAACGCTATTAACATAGCGTCCGACATGGTTGGGTCGGGGGAATTAGAGAAGAGGTCTCATAGGGGCGTAAAGAAAAAAACCCTAACAACCTAACTCCCCGGGTGGATGGGCCCGGGGGTGTGTGTCCCTCCCTGTCGGGTGTAGACAGGGAGGTGAGTACCTATTGGTGAGCCCTAAGCTTGTAACCCGTCGCCAGTCTTATTGTGCGAACGGGGCCCTGAACCAGTCTAGTGCGAAGGGTGTAGACACACCCAACCGACACTAGGTGTGTAGCTGTGGACGAAGTCAGATACTAGATTCGACTAGGAGATCCCCCAAGGCCGAGATTCTAGCTCCCGATTCCAATTGACTTCCTCACCCTGAAGGGGCTCGGCGGGTGTGATTGGGGCAACACCCCCTTGGCTTCGTTGGCACCGTTAGGTTTCCACCAAGGACCACGAAACTGTGGTTTTTACCCTGAAGGGGCCAAGAACGTTTTGACAGACGTTACTAGTTTTGGAAACAATGATATCAATGCCGCCTTGAAAAAGGCAGCTATTGACAGGAACAGGGGTGTAGTCGGAGACTACAGATTTCGTTACGACAGGCGTAACGAAACCGGGCGGCGATAGCGGTGAGACACGGTGCAGCGAGCAGGTAGCAGCGGCACGTCCGTTCACGGCGAGCGTCGAGCGGAGAATGAAAGGACGCGCGCGGCGCGGCCGCATCTACTTATAGTCTAGCGAGGCGCGCGCGCGCTATTATGCGCGCTCCACGCATGCGCGGCGCATCGAGCGCCCTCTGACGAATGTGGTGGTTTTGAATATTATGTAAATATCTTAGGCTAAGCAATACTTGTACCAACCTGTATGTAAATATAAATAGGACAATTTATCCAATAAACACAGATCTTTGCACATTAAAGACACCGTTATGTGACTACGTGCCATCGCGTCGGCGGCGTCCGCGCGGCTGTATCGTTTGTCGGTCGGCACCGCACGCAGGCGGCATTTTCTGATCTTCTTAGTACTTCTTTAGTAATCTAGTTAGTAGTTCTAGTTAGTAGTTCTAGTTAGTTCCTTTCCAACTCGGTTCGTGAGCGAATGTGCGTTACGTTTAATCGATCGATAGCTATTGAATCGTATTTTATACTGTTTATTTAGTTTTAAATTTGTATTTAGTTATTATTGTTACATTTATAGTGCTGTTTTATTGTTTTTTAGTTATTATTTTTGTTGTATTAAACAATGCCTGAGGCATAGGTGTACAGTGCTCGTGTATACGGCTACATGTTTAGAAGAAGCCTGTGGCAATGCTTCTTTAGCGTTGAGAATTTACCGAGACAGATTTCCGAACATCCGGCATCCATCGGCTGATTCTAGCATGACAACGGCAGCTTTTCAGCGAGTCTTAGAAAGTCGACCGGCTGCTCCGGTGGAGGCAGGTGGTGGATATCAAGTGAATGTTCAGGACCGACTGCTCCGGTGGAGGCAGGTAGTGGATATCAAGTGAATGTTCAGGACCGACTGCTCCGGTGGAGGCAGGTGGTGGATATCAAGTGAATGTTCAGGACCGACTGCTCCGGTGGAGGCAGGTGGTGGATATCAAGTGAATGTTCAGGACCGACTGCTCCGGTGGAGGCAGGTGGTGGATATCAAGTGAATGTTCAGGACCGACTGCTCCGGTGGAGGCAGGTGGTGGATATCAAGTGAATGTTCAGGACCGACTACTCCGGTGGAGGCAGGTGGTGGATATCAAGTGAATGTTCAGGACCGACTGCTCCGGTGGAGGCAGGTGGTGGATATCAAGTGAATGTTCAGGACCGACTGCTCCGGTGGAGGCAGGTGGTGGATATCAAGTGAATGTTCAGGACCGACTGCTCCGCTGGAGGCAGGTGGTGGATATCAAGTGAATGTTCAGGACCGAGGAGCGTATTTTAAATGTGATTCGCCAAAATCCACGCCTGGGCACACGAAGTGCGGCGAAATTATTGCGGCGCCGGGGCGTACCGACAGTCTCTCACTGGACAATTCAAAAAGTCTTGCGCCGGAACAGAATGCGGCCCCACAAAAGGCACAAAGTACAAGCTTTGCTATCCAATGATCATGTTCGTCGTCATGCGTACTGTCGTTGGCTGCTAGATCAACAATAACGTGCGCCTGGCTTCATTGAGCACATTATCTGGACGGACGAGTCCACATTATTCACGAGAAATGGGATATGGAACAGGAGGAATGCCCATGTATGGTCAGACGTGATCCCGTCCGCCACTCAAGAAACCGGCCATTAGACCAGCCGTGCGATTCTGTAACAATCTCACCGTGAAAGCTTGGGTGAAGTGAGCGTGGAGTGAATTGTTATTCGCTAGGGATTAACACTATTAAGTGCTCACTTCACTTATGATTTCACGGTGAGATTTTTACAGAATCGACCGGCTGATATATTATAATATAATATCGTTTATATAATAACGTTTATTGGACAAAATCAGAATTTAGCCTACAACAGTTTCAATACTAAAAAAAATTGTATATAAAAAAAAACAACCGACTTCCAAAAAAACACTACAAAGTGAAAAATAATTTTAATTTTGGAAGTCGGTGTCGTTGGTTCCGCATTTTGGTTCTTTGACACCGACTTCCGAAATTAAAATTATTTTTCACTTTGTAGTGTTTTTTTGGAAGTCGGTTGTTTTTTTTTATATACAATTTTTTATTTTTCACTTTTTAGTTATATCTACCCCAATCAAATTCATATAAACACTACTTGCTATGTAAATATCAGTGACAGGAAGCTGCATCTGCGTTTATAGGGTACAGACGTGATGTTATGTTGTGCAATTGCGTAAACAATGCATACATATGCGATAGCAGCAATCGCGGTTGTTTTACTGGTATTAATAATTTTTATAATAAAAAAATATATAACCTTTGTAGTGAGTAATGCGTGATATTATGTTGTGTAATGGTGTAAACAATGCTTAGATATGCTATAGCAACAATCGCTGTTAATCTGCTGTTATTTATTGAAGAGTTCCCCAGATTTCTCCAAGATCCCATCATCAGATATTAAAATGGTGACAATGGGACCACACGGGAAGCACCAGCTTTCAAATAAAAAAAGAATCATGAAAATCGGTTCACCCAGTCGGTTATTATGAGGTAACAAACATAAAAAAAAAAAAAAATACAGTCGAATTGATAACCTCCTCCTTTTTTTGAAGTCGGTTAAAAACATAACATTTAAGAGGCTTCTAACCTAAATGAACTCCTGATTTCCAAACTAGGTAAAAACCTGTATCTTGGGAATCAGTGCTCTTCCCATGAACATAACAAGGACTGTTACTTAGATAAAAAGTAACTCAGATACATTACTACTGAAAAAGTTACACCACAATTATATCGTGAAAAAAGAAAAAAAAATCAAAAAAATCTAAAAAAAAAAAAAGATGTCGTATGGGTTGGTAATTTTAATGTACGAATTTTAGCACCAGTGTTTCTACCGCAGCGCCTCAATGGATCAGCATATATCTTAATTTTATAAATGGACATTTATTAGGTTGTCTCATAAATTATTGCCAGTTAAAAGACAAATTATTATTAATATTTTTTATTAATAAAAAATACATTTAATCAATTATATAGTCTCCCTCGTTATCAACAACAGTCAGCCATCTACTGGGCAAAATTTGAATACCCTTCTCCCAAAATGAGGCAGGCTGGGACTCGAAAAAGTTTTCAAGTTCAATTTTAATACTTCCAGAATTTTCGAATTTTTTTCCTACTAAATGAAATTTAAGAGCTCGAAATAAATGAAAGTCTGAAGGCGCAAGATCCGGGCTATACGGTGGATGTGGAACAGTCAGCCGTCCTAGCTCCTCCAGCTGTTTATGTGTTAACTTGGCGCAATGAGGTCGTGCGTTGTCATGCAAAAGTTGAACTCCAAGTCGTTTTGGCCGCTTAATTTTTAACATCTCTGCTAGTTTGCGAAGCTGCTGCGTATACAGATTGGCGTTAATAGTCTGATGAGATTCGAGGAGTTCCCAGAAAATCATTCCTTGCCAATCCCAGAAAACAGACAACATAATCTTACGACCGTGTTCATTAAGTTTAGGCTAGGCTGTTGGGTTTTCCCCGCGAGGAATCCAATAGGCATGACGCGTGTTAGTTTCGTAATGTATCCAGCTCTCGTCACATGTAATAATGTCCTTGAGAAAGTCTCCTCTGTGCGGACGAAGTAACAAACTTTGACAAATGGCCACACGAACGGCCCGGTCATGGTCAACGGACCATGACCGGGCCGTTCGTGTGCAACGTGACATCATTTTGCGATATCCCATCGATTTGAGATAACGATCTATAGTCACGTGGGATTGTCCAAGCGCCTTCTCTAAATCGCGCGTACTATAAGTCTGAATGTAGCTCAAGTTCGTGACGCAAAGCATCTTCATCGAAGTTGGTGGATCGGCCTGGGCGAGGTTGATCTTCGCAGCTTATATCGCCGGTGTCAAAACGCTTGTACCAGAAACGTCCGATCGCTAGTAGTACCCGGTCCAAATGCAGTGTTAATCTTTTTAGCCGTTTCTGTTGAAGAGACTAAGTCGATGCTCATATAGCATAATAGCTCGCAGTTGACGCTGATCCAATTCCACTAAAGACTAATTATTGCGTTGCGTCCGCGCCTATTTATACCCTCACCATAAAAGATACTCATCCTTACTAGAAAGATCTAGAACTGTCTTGAATTCACTTTAGTTTAAATACGAGAAAATTCGACAAAAATAAAATATGGCAAGAACTTATTAGACAACCTAATAGATGATATGCTAGATAATGTAAGGCTGGCTGAATTTCGTCGAGCATGGTTCCAGCACGATGGCGCTCCTCCGCATGTTACGGGCCCCGTCCGCGAGCGTCTCACTGAGCTTTTTGATGACCGCTGGATCGGGAGCCTGGGGCCGCACGCCTGGCCGGCTCGTTCACCCGACTTAAAACCTTTGGCCTTCTTTTTGTGGGGGTATGTGAAAGAAAGAGTGTTTGATCGGGAATTGACAGTGCTGATGAAATGTGGGGCAGAATAGTGAGCGTTTTTGATAGACTACGTACAGAATGTGTTGAGGATCCTACACTAATGCCTTGTGTTTACGGGTCGATACAGCGACGGAGCGCACTTCGAGCCATACCTTATACGGTCGCAAAGGAGTTAGACAGGTACGTAAAATGTATCTGTCAGCTTTAATGTTTAACAGTAGGTTACGAATGCGATTAAAATTCATAAATTTGTGAAATGTTGTAGGGCAATGTAGGGGTAGGCATTTTGAATGTGATGTTTGTAAATTCCGTATTAATCCCGTGACTCGTGATCTCGGATTGCATCTTGACCCGACACTTAGTTGGCAACGCCAGGTTTCTAGTGTTGGTCAAAAAGTCAGCGGTACTCTGCTATCCCTGTATCGTCTGAGAAACTTTTTACCCGCTAAGACGAAAGCCGTGCTTGTGCAGATTTTAAATTTCCCTATCGTCGACTATGGTGACGTGTGCTACTTTGACTTGAATGCGGTTTTGCTGGATAAGCTCGACAGATTGCTCAACAATGGTATCCGGTTCATATTCAATCTCCGAAAATATGGCCATATATCGAGCTATAGGTCAGCTCAAATGGATGCCCATTCGCTAAAGATGAAGTTTGCACGCTTTGAACACGCTTTTCTACCTTCTCAACTCTCCCGTACGTCCTTCTTATCTCATGTCTCACTTTCTATAGCTATGTTCTTCTCACGCTAAGAATCTGCGTTCTTCTAACAATCTTCTCTTACTTTGTCCTTCTCATACATCTGGCTTTGTTCATTCTTCCTTTCATTCAGTCCATTCTTCGTTGGAATGCGCTTCCTCTTGATATCAGGACGGCCACCAGTCGGTATGCATTTAAGCGAAAATTACACAGTTATTTTCAAAACGAATAGTGTAGAGTCATCTCAACACCTCTCTCCCTTGAATTTGTAACATTTACATATGTATATATATATTTTATATATATATATATATATGTCGTCGCAAGCCACATCAAGACGACAAAATAATCAAAATACTACTTCCGGTTGATTTCATAATATTGGTAAAACCGGAACTTAATTCTCATTGGTTGATCGGTTAGTACAGTGAACGCCGTGAGGTGGCGCTATAACTTTGCGCCATTTTCTACACGTGGACAGAGCCGATTGGAGAGCGGCCGGCAGTCGACTTGCGGAGCGCACGCCGGACGGTTGTGAGCATACCATCGGAACTGTCATGTTCACCGTACAAACCTTTGTTTCGTACTGCTCATAAAGTGATTGTAAATTACCGAATAAACGTGACTGTGATTTGTGCTTCAAACTACGTTTTACTGGATGCCCGAGTACCCACCTTGCTCATGGAACCCGTACCAAGAAATTATGATGATGGCCCTGTTATCGCTACGCCCACGCTCGCGCCGACATATAGATATATATATATATATATATATAAAATATACATATATATTATATATATATTTTTTTTTATTTCTTGTGCAACCAAATATTTTTTTTTATTTCTTGTTCAAATCTTTTATAAAGCTAAAACTATGCCAGAAAGCCTATTATACTGTAAAAGACTATATTGAGGACAAAAACGCTTGGGATTGAGCTGCTCCAATAGGTCTAGACAGTGAATGTTGTTTATTTTTTATTTTGCTGATTTACACTTTTGTTATTTTTTTTCTTTCTAAATATCTATTTATGACATGACATGAACATTTACTGTTTAAAGTCTTATATTATTTTAATTATTGTGAATGTGAGGACTATGTGGGTCATTGTTTCCGTTTTAATCATGGTCTGGCAGTTTGAGTGGTTTATGCGGTCTACACAAATGTTCTGTCCTTGGTATTGCTCGTCGAATCGTTGAGCTCCTTAAGTTCTGAGTTGAGCTGCACGGTTACTGACGAATGCGTGCACTGACTGCACAGGTCCACTCAATCTGTGTGGTTCTTCCCTCAAAATACCACTTCAGACACCAATCTACATGGTCCTCAAAGATCAAAGATGATGTCCGGATTTTTATATACACATTGACATTGATGAATTTTATATAAACAATGACATGGATATTTACTTTGTATAGTATCTTATTTTTTATTATTATTATTGTGAGTGTGAAGACTATGTGGGTCATTTCTTTTTTCTTTTTTCCTTCTTAGTTAGTTTTAATCATGGTCTGGCAGTTTGAGTAATTTATGCGGCCTACCCAAATGTCCTTTCATTGGTATTGTTCGTCGAATCGTAAGGCTCCTCAAGTTCTGAGTTGAGCTACACAATTTTTGACAAATGCGTGCACTGACTGGACAGGTCCGCTCAATCTGTGTGGTTCTTTACTCAAAAGACCATTTCAGACACCAATCTGCATGGTCTTCACATGATCTGACCAAGATTATGTCTGGACTTTAAAAGAGACTGTGACCTCTGAGTTTGTTTCGGCCTTTCTTCTCAGAGTAGTCAGATAGGAAACGCCGACCTCATCTAGTTTAAAAAATATGATTGACATGTAAAAGTGTTTGTACAAACCTACTTACAGAAAATAAAATCATTTATCATTTATCATTTATCATTTAACCAAACCATTTTATTTATTTTCTTAAAAACCGCTATAATACTATCTATAATTATTTTTAAACAAATATTTGATCGCTTTTTTATTATTTGCTACTATTCTGTCTATTTATCTATTCAAATATTTACACACATCATAAAACTGATTTACATCTGCAAGACGTCCTCGCACCATAGGGTCCAGTTGAAAACCAGCGTCAGGCATTAGTGGTGTGACATGGCATTAGTGGTGTGACATGGCATTAGTGGTCTGACATGGCATTAGTGGTCTGACATGGCATTAGTGGTCTGACATGGCATTAGTGGTCTGACATTTATGCTGAACTGGGCCTATGTGGCGCAGCTGTGAGGCACACCATACTATTTTAAGTTTTTTTTTTAATTCTTGTTTTTTTTTTGTTTTTGTGTGAATATTGTGTGCCTTACTTAACCCTTAAATGCATCGTGATGTAAATTTGCATCAACCAATCCAATGCCATATTTTCGTTTCCACAAAGCACGGGGATTCCCCAATTGTTAGAGATATTCAACTCATTTTGTTCCCAGTAGATTCATTCTGATTACATAAAGATGTAAATTTCCACCAGACCATTTAAAAAATAAAAAGTATTTTTGTGATATATTTAAAAAAAATATTTTTTCCTCACTATAGAGCTAATGTTACGTCCAAATAAATTGAATTTGCTTAAAAAGTAAAAATCATGCAATTAAGGGTTAACCTGGGTCAAATAAACTTATTTTCTTTCTCTCTTTCTAATTGAAAACTTATAACTAGAAGATCAATTCAAGATTAACTAAAACTAATAGACATGGATTAAAAAAAATACATAAAAAAACCAAATAGCAAACACAGCAAAGCAACAGTAAACTGCCGTAAACAAGTGAAAAGTGACTGCTCCCACGTCGTCCTGCAGTAAATCCTACGTCAAAATAAGTGAAGAGTGTCGATGTGTACAAGCCACGTGATCCCACGGTTGAGCTCACTCGGGCACCTATTGAATGTGTTTGGTTTATAGTGGGAAATAGAGCGGTAAGTCGCGCTCGAGCCCGGAAAGCGCCCATAAGTCCGGCCCGGTGCTGACCGGTCCGGCCCGCAGCGGCCGCACGGGCCGGCAGGGGCCGCCGACACACAACATTAACCCAACAACTATAATTATATGGAATAAAATATTAATATGCTAAATGTGAGACATTTTTCTGTGTTGTCTACTGTAGGAGGTAGTTGAATGTAATGGAGGCAGGAAACACACCCCATCACATACTCTAAAATATCAACATCCGGCAACGTGACGTCAGTGCCAGGAATGACACGTCACTGATAATAATCGCTAGTCGCTATCGTATCGAGATACAGTTCAAGTGACAGCGACGAGTGGCTCTACTTAGTTCGGCTTAGATAACATACTAAGACGGCCTGTCTGCCGGAGTGGATAAGTACGTGTGTCGACAGAGCACGCTCATCACTCACTTAGTTCGGCTTAGATAACATACTAAGACAGCCTGTCTGCCGGAGTGGATAAGTACGTGTGTCGACAGAGCACGCTCATCACTCACTTAGTTCGGCTTAGATAACATACTAAGACGGCCTGTCTGCCGGAGTGGATAAGTATGTGTGTCGACAGAGCACGCTCATCACTCACTTAGTTCGGCTTAGATAACATACTAAGACGGCCTGTCTGCCGGAGTGGATAAGTACGTGTGTCGACAGAGCACGCTCATCACTCACTTAGTTCGGCTTAGATAACATACTAAGACAGCCTGTCTGCCGGAGTAGATAAGTACGTGTGTCGACAGAGCACGCTCATCACTCACTTAGTTCGGCTTAGATAACATACTAAGACAGCCTGTCTGCCGGAGTGGATAAGTACGTGTGTCGACAGAGCACGCTCATGACTCACTTAGTTCGGCTTAGATAACATACTAAGACGGCCTGTCTGCCGGAGTGGATAAGTACGTGTGTCGACAGAGCACGCTCATGACTCACTTAGTTCGGCTTAGATAACATACTAAGACGGCCTGTCTGCCGGAGTGGATAAGTATGTGTGTCGACAGAGCACGCTCATCACTCACTTAGTTCGGTTTAGATAACATACTAAGACGGCCTGTCTGCCGGAGTGGATAAGTACGTGTGTCGACAGAGCACGCTCATCACTCACTTAGTTCGGCTTAGATAACATACTAAGACGGCCTGTCTGCCGGAGTGGATAAGTACGTGTGTCGACAGAGCACGCTCATCACTCACTTAGTTCGGCTTAGATAACATACTAAGACGGCCTGTCTGCCGGAGTGGATAAGTACGTGTGTCGACAGAGCACGCTCATCACTCACTTAGTTCGGCTTAGATAACATACTAAGACGGCCTGTCTGCCGGAGTAGGTAAGTACGTGTGTCGACAGAGCACGCTCATCACTCACTTAGTTCGGCTTAGATAACATACTAAGACGGCCTGTCTGCCGGAGTAGGTAAGTACGTGTGTCGACAGAGCACGCTCATCACTAACTTAACATTGAGCTCTATCTCTGCAAAGAGAGGACAATTCATGTTTTCTTGTCTGCAGTCGATAGCAGTTATAGATTGAATTAAGATAAGCGTTATCTATTGTTTCTGGAACAAAGCGGGTGAAGCGCTGGCGCGCTGGCTCCAGCGCACGGTCCATTGACTCGCGCCGGGCTTGTTTAATATTACAGTAAGCTATTAATTTATGTGTAACTAACGCGAATAAATCAATCGCAACTTCCTCGAAGGGCGGAAACTATTCTTTAAACATAATAATGAGACGGGAACGAAGCACAAACTGGTGGCAGATAGTAGGCCCCACGTGAACGCACGCGCACGCAGGGTCGAGTTAGTTGCAAACAGACTCCTCCGTGAAACCGACACGAACGACCCTTCGTATTCCGGGAGGAGGGACAACATTAATAAAGGAAGCCACTACTTAAAAACAAAAACCCCAACACACAAAAACACACACGTCTACAAAAGTCCCAACTTCCCAAGTCAATAATGCCGCGTAGCGTTAAGGATTAAATCCGTTCGCATCACGCGCACCGTGAGCACAGGAAGCAGAGGTTGCGGCAGCACTTTACTATCTGCTCACTGACTGTGACTTGCTCCACGACGCGCGAGTGTCCACTGCACGCGGGCGCGAGGGCATTGCGGCGTGTGCAGGAGACGAGCGGTGCCACCTGCGGGCGCGCGCCGGCGACGCGACACAATGCAATACTGACGAGGTGACGATACGGTGCCTTCACCACTACGGTCTACCAGCGACTTGTTTAGCGACAATTAGAAGTAGTCTCAGTGTTAACTCCGAGTGAATTTTTATTTGTGGTGTTTGAACGTATGTATTTGCCGCTGTTCTAAACCTTTTGAAAACTATACATACTGGTAAGTCTGGTATCTCTGGTGTCGAGTTTTATTTCCAGGTGCTTGAAATGAAACGTTTACACACTGTAGGAGCCAATGGTTGTAGGCTTGTAGGCACCGTACATTATTTTTATTTACATTATATTACTTTGTTAGTTATGGAGTACACACAAAGAACCACAAGTTGAGTTTAAAGTTATATTAAAATGTAGAAGGTAAACAAGTTGAAGCGATAGCGATTCTTTCTCTCGACAAGCCTTGAGTTCCACAGTTATTGTCTGACTCGATGTGAATTGCTTAAAATGTTACAATTATAGCATAATATTTGTGACGCACGACATCCAAGTAGGTTGCTGCGTTCGCAAAGTAAAAGAAATTGTCCATTCTCGGCTTGGCGTGGACACGATGCTCGAAAAGAAACAAATTAATCAAAAATCATGTTTTGTTTTTAGACGCTTATTTATTGTAAACTTTTTGTATCAAGTTGAATAGTGTACTTAAAAAGTACTGAAATTGTTTTATTCTTCGACATATTGACAGTACTCGACCTCCACAGTGTTGCCATTTGTAAAATAATTATTTATAAATCGATTCTAATTGTTATTTTTTAAGTTTTACTAAGTCCTCCTCATTCTTATAAGAGTCTAGAGTTTACAGTCAATTAAAGCTGTTATTTGTAATCACGAACATTCACTGAAACATGTTTTATCCATTTAATTGGAAAACAAAAGTATCGTAGTTGGTCATTAATTTCGATTTTTAATCTAATATAAATCGATTATTAAAAAAAAAGACTTGAAGTGACAACTGACATTGACATAATGTCAGTTGTCACTTCAAGTCACTTGTCATGTCATTGACTTTGTTTCTTGGCATCGCGAATATTGTTTTGCTCGTTTTACTCTTAATTGTTTGCAAGTATTGTTTTGGCTTTACACGAAAATAACAGTCAGGGACGAAATTCAATCAAGCAGTACCTATTGCTGCAATTGTATAGTGGACCGAAGAACAGTGGGTTGCTGCGCTCATGTGATGACTATGATTTAATTTTCAAGCTGGGCAAGGTAACAAGATAATTATATCCACCTGCCCAGTTCCTAGACAACATATTACTAACATATGGGTCAAAATAATAATAAAATGTATGAATAAAAAGGTGTTTATTTAAAAAAAACCAAGTAAGCAAAACAATTCTTACAAGCATCATGATACAATCTTATTACAATATTCTCTTCCCTACTGGAATTAGCTATTAGACCTGTATTATATTTATACTTAAAGTGTCTGTTCACGCCGAGCCAAAGTCCCATACTAAATGGACAATGTCCTTTACGGTTGAAGAGATCGTACACATACTACGTAGTACTACTAGTACAGTCGATAAGTACGTAAAGGTAATTAACTGCGCGTGTGTTGATCTAGGACTGAAACAAAAACATGGGGGTGTAATTTAAACATTGTTTCATATAAACTGCTTGTTTAGAACGAGCTCTAAATAATGAGTTTGTGTTGCGTTACAGCAATAGTATAGTGTTTAGTGTAGTGTCAACAGTACATCAGAGGCTCGCTTGTGACACAGTCAACTCAGACGCACAGGAGTCGGGACTCACGAGTTACGAGTGTAAGAGAGCAGAACATTCAGATTTACATAATGCTAATAAATAGTGTCGTTAGTCGGGGAGCTCGTGTTTCTCCCGGGTACAGCGGCCCGGGTTAACACACTAGCTCCGGGAGCACACGGCACAGATACACCAGAAAGTTCAGTTGACGGCATCCATAATGTTCAGTTGGAGCTGTGCGACGCGAGTACGTTGCCGCGCAGTGACGGCATCCGTAATACTACTACACCTATCCAATACGAGCAGGCTGCAATGAGCTAGAATATAAGTATCTTGCTTGTGAGAAGGCTAGCTCGCGCGGCATCGCGTCGGAGTAAGATCTGCTATAACAAGCAAACAAATACAGTCTTCTACTAAAATAATAGCTAACGACTAGAGAGTACCCACCTCGTATTGTGTCAGTTTTGGCTCTTCTACGTTATGGCTCTTCTGCGTTATGGCTCATCTACGTTATGGTTCTTCTACTTTATGATTCTTCTATTCAGATAGTATTGTGGTTACATACCTATACTACTTTGTAATTTTGGTATGTAACTATATGAAATATGAATGTACACGCCATCATAAATCTCACCTCCATACGACGCAGTCCCGCTCTGAGTTATATCTGCGATGCCGAAACGTGTGTGTCTGACCCGATGCCCGGCGCTGAGCGCATATAACATTAATAAGGAACAATCAATCGTAGTGGTGCGTGATACTGATAGTGCATGCCAGTGGCCAGGCGCCGCAGAACAGGTGACGCCAGAACGAGGGGTTTCATTAAAACTCGAGCAATGTAAAGTTTGAGAAGTAATCACGAGTTGGCACACTCTTTGTGTGCAGTAGATGATTGCCGAGCGTCTGGGTGGCGCGCGTCACTCTGTACTGCGTCGCCTCAGCACGAACATCGTGACGCTGAAAGTGATGATGTCTGAGCGTACAGGACCCTAATTCACCATGACCACTTAACGATTCCTTACTTCGAAACCATTTCAATTCTTTAGTTAATCATGACATCCGCTATTAACGTATTCTTTGTGACACAATGGCGTGGTTTGAACAGTCAAAACACAAGTTGTCCATACGGTTAACATTTCGATTCCTTGCTGTGAAAAAGACACGATATTGACGCGGTTTGCAAGTGGTAAGATTTCGTGGGTATTCATACAGAATTGGGAATAGTCCCTAATATAAAAGGGCAATGGAGTATGCTTGGAGTTTCTCTGCGTGATTGAATCAGAAATGAAGAGATCGGCAGGAGAACCAAGGTAACCGACATAGACCGAAGAATTGCCAAACTTAAGTGGCAGTGGGCAGGGCACATTGCTCGCAGAACAGATGGCCGGTGGGGCCGAAAGGTTCTGGAGTGGCGACCGCGTACTGGAAAACGTTGTGTTGGAAGGCCTCCCACAAGGTGGACCGACGAGCTTGTGAAGGCCGAAGGAACCCGTTGGATCCAAGAAGCACAGAACCGGTCGAGGTGGAGGTGCTTGGTATATGTCCAGCAGTGGACGTCTTTCGGCGTCAATGATGAGTCAGCTGAGACTGATGAGACGGCTGAAGTGATGTGATGAGTCAGCTGAGACTGTTGAGACAGCTGAAGTGATTTGATGAGTCAGCTGAGACTGATGAGACGGCTGAAGTGATGTGATGAGTCAGCTGAGAGTGATGAGACGGCGGAAGTGATGTGATGAGTCAGCTGAGACTGATGAGACGGCTGAAGTGATGTGATGAGTCAGCTGAGAGTGATGAGTCGGCTGAAGTGATGTGATGAGTCAGCTGAGAGTGATGAGACGGCTGAAGTGATGTGATGAGTCAGACAGTTGTTTGCAAAACATTACAATGTATTTAATGCTAGAATATAATATATGGGTCATATTCAAAATAATTGTATATTTACTATTGTCTTAATGTCCTACCCAATTATTTTCATAACGAGATACAACTGACTAGAATTTTATAAACAAACAGATTAAATTTTTATTTGAGCTTAATAAAAAGCAACGAAACATTTGGTACAGCTAAACAATTCATTAAAAAAAATTAAACCAATCATTGCGTAGGTTCCGTTTTATACAAGTATTCAATGTCCACGCCTTTGACGGTAAACTTAAAAAAATAATTTAATTATTAACCATTACACAAAAGTTAAAAAAAAAAAACTATATTCAGAGAATATTGTTTAAACTTTCAACACTTCACTAAACAAAATATAAAATACTATTTAGTGTTCTCCAAATTTAATTTATTAATGAGTCTCCTGATTTTAATCATATCTGTTATTCTTCTCTGTTATGCTATTTTAACATTATTTCCATGGCAATAAAGAAATTTGATATACTGGCAACATGAGTTCACTAGCTGTCACTACACAACGTAAGAATAAACGCTCGGGGATTTTGTTCAATACAGTTTTTCAGCTCGTTTCGTTGTCGAAGAAAATTAGACTTTTAAAAGTAAATATCCAATGTGAGTCATTTACAATAGCGGTAAGTAATTACTGTTATAATACTCATACTAGGAAATGGCTGTATTGTGATATTTGTTATAACTATAAAATATTCGTATAACATTTCGAATTGTTGTGGAAATAAATAGATTTGTAGATTAGACACGTGCATTTAATTCATATCCGTTATTTTATCTGTCACTTTTTTCTGTTACGTAACAGATATGAACGATTAGGCGTTATTCACATTGTCTCATGTTGTGTGAATTAATGAAAATAAAATATTAATATTTACTGCACCGCAGGTTAGCCAAAACATTTTTTTTTTTTTACTGACTTAAATTTATTTGAAGTATGTAAAGTTTGCGTATTATGTGGCATGTATTGCATTGCTGTGCCATGTATTGTCTGTGCGTGCATGTTTTACTGCGTATGCTCAGTCCTCACCGCTTGAGCCGTTTGTACTAACCGCGCAGCCTCGCCGAGGCGTACCCAGCCTCTCGTTGGCCGTCTCAGTATCAGTAAAGGGGGGTGCGCCAAGGTAGCCCGCGAAATTCAAAATGTCTCAGGTTTTTTGCAATTTACAGGTCAGTGTAAAGTTGTATGTTGTGAGTAATTTTTAAATTAATATCTGAGAAACTCTTTTTCATTAAAAAACTAAATTGTTAATACTGTAAGTGCTTAGTCAGCTAGCAAAAAAGTAACATCCACATAGAACTCTAATTATTAAAATCATGCAGTTTAAGCAGCTTTACGAATTGTTTATTGATTTATGGCAATTATACCAATTAAAATACGATCATCAAAATGTTGTTTCATTATGTACCCACCTAGCGACCCACACCGGCTTCGCACTCGTAGCCTGTTATACTTAATCTTAGTAGGTGAACTGTAATAGGTATGCATAAGTAGTGATAGTGATGATGGTATTCTACTATTCCAGATGTTTTAATTAGCTCAACGTTAATTATTTAATTTATAAACGTGTGCTATTTAAACTTGCCCTAATAATTCCTTTCTGTTATTTTTCTGTTACAATCAAACAATATTCATATCTGTTTCCTATCCGTAACTTACAATTATTTTGAATATGACCCATATATGTCCAATGGCATGCTTTAAATGCTAGTGACTATTATACATAAATTTTACAATGCATTAAATATTAATTATCGTCACATTTATTTAAAACAGATTATTTGACATTATTTATAAATTAATTGATAGTTTCCTAGGCCATCTTGGACCTCCTCGCGCGCCGTAAATATGTGTTTTAATAAGGTGACACCGACGTCAGTCGTACAACGTCCTTTGGTGAAACCATAATCCTGATCGTGTTAGATTTTGTTGGTGTCTTTGGTGTCCCCGGATTTGAAAAAGAGGTGTACCTTACTGTATTTCATTAAATCAAGGAAGACTCTTTGATCCACACACAAATTAAACATTTTGTCTCAATTATGGATGTACAGACGCCAGCACATCAAGCTACCCGAAACTGTTAGATTTTCCCAATCAACTTTGAACCTTATACTTTAGTGATAAAGTTGAAAATCTATTAAATAAATCTGACAGATTGTAGTAGCTTGATGTGCTGGCGTCTGTACAAAGTATGATAGACATTCCCCATAGATCTTTGGTCAATTTCATGTTGATTTGCCGAAAAGCTTTTATAAATACGGTTCGTTTAAATTGAAATTCAATGGAGCGCAGCCTTCCAACTTGCCAACGTGATCGCAGGTTCCAAAAAATATAAGTACAGCCAGCGTCAGAGAAAACGAACCCCCCAAGACTTAAAGAATAATCGCTCAAGCGACGGCGGGCGCGTCACGTGACTGGCCCCGAGCAGCTCCCTCCCCGCCGCCCGCGCCGCACCCATCTCTTCCCGAGCATCCACCGATCCGACTCAAACATTATTTGCATGTTTTTAATAATTAGGTATTGTGGTATTTTTTCGGCTTCTGGTCGAACCGTATACAAGAATAACTTACAAAAAGACACTACGTGCCGTATAGGATACGAACCCGCATCACCAGGCGCCAGACGATCATTAAGACCGTGCCTTATACCAATAGGCTATTGGCTCAGTTAGTAATCTCAACGAAAATTCGAATAGCATTACTCCTTTTATCGAACAAGTTTGATAACGGTCTAATCTTCTATACATTAAGGTTTAAATTTCAACTTCCACTACGTGAGATACACCTACCGTCCACAACCTTGTTTTACAAAATGCAATACGTAACTCCTCAATTAACTAAAAGATAAGGTTGAAATTATTAGCATAGATTTCTTGTTTGGTTGAATAGAATGTGCTTGATTCCGATTGTTGCACTACCGTCATTTTACTTCAGAAACTTAACTGCTGTATGAACTGCGAGTTAAGGTTGAATTTAGAATACTTCTTCGCCCTATTTACTAAACTGTGATTGAGGGTATAATTATTTTTCAAATCGTTTCGTTTTCGTGCCGATCAGCTTGTGTGTAATGTCTTCGTCGTAAAATTATCCAATTTACGAAGTTTTTGAACAGTTGATTCTATTAACCGATAGTATGGTTCGATTAACAACTTTTTGAAGGCTAAAATAATTGGAGATTAAACGAACTTACCTGAAGTGAAGTTCTATCCAAATTATACGAGTTGCTTCGTCCGAAGAGATTAAGATAACAATGTAGTAATACGTCTAGGGTATCGCCTTTCATCCACTAAGTTTGAATATTTTTTTTTTTTTTTTTTTTTGTCGGTACTTTGTCTTCCTGATAGTTATGCCTGTACCGCCACTCATTTAGTTGAAAGCCTGGAACCTTTTTTAATATTTCACTTTAGGTATGGGGTTCATAGGGTTGGGAGGGAACTAATCTCTTCGGACGAAGCAACTCGTATAATTTGGATAGAACTTCACTTCAGGTAAGTTCGTTTAATCTCCAATTATACTTCGTTGCTTCGTCCTTCGAGATTAAGATAACAATGTAGATTTTGAAAGATGGTGAAATATTAAAACACTGAATTTTTATACTTAGGTACATGTATATTAATCAAACCTTACAAGTAATAAAGTAATTAAATTGTAGTTTTTCTTTAATTAGGGGTAGATAAATTTAAGTTATTAATTTTAAGTAATTAAATCTAACATCGATCAGAGGTTAGGATTGATAAGGCAAATTGATCAGTTTGTTCACATTGAATGTCTCTATGATAATATCTAGCGAAAACATTGGAGCTACCACTCCACCCAGCTGCTTTTCGTATCGTGTCAATATTGACACCAGCTCTATGAGCAGCTGAGGTGGCTGCGTGTCTGGTGGAGTGGGCAGAAAATACTGAAGTGTCAATTCCGCTAATTGATAATATATCTTTTATCCACCGACTGATGGTATTTGTGGTTACTGATTTATGTGGTTTTTTAATACTTATAAAAAGGCTATTGGCATTGTTTCTCAAATGTTTTGTCCTATCAATATATTCTATAAGAGCCTCAACGGGACATATTTCCGGTCGATCTTTGTAAAATGGAATATTTAAACAAGGTTGAGATAAACCAGGTCGAGATGTTTTTAACAAATCGTTTATCTTGATTAATATAAGATTATCAGTGACGTTCATATTTTCTAATTTGATTTTGCTAATGGTTTGCACCCTGTGTGCAGTTACAAGTATGAGCAAAGTTACGGCCTTTTTGGTTAAATGTTCGAAACTTAAATTATTATTTGGGTACCATTTTGATAAGAATTCTAAAACTATTGACGGGTCCCAAGTGATATTATATTTTGGGGCTGGAGGACGAAGTCTGTAAAAACCTTTGAATAGCCTAGCAACGCGATCATCAGACCCTACTCTCGATCCTAAGATCAAAGACAGAGCGGAGCGATGACTGTTTAAAGATCCGTATTGTAAGCCGGAATGAAATAACTCAGTGAGAAAATACATAATCATCGGAATTGACGCCTCATGTATTTTGATATTGTGAGTCTTACAAAAGTTTACCCAACGTCGAATGGCAACGTCATATTGTTTTATTGACCTTTCAGATAAAGAAGCTATCATAATATCTAAAGATGATGGTGGTACTCCTCTGTTTCGTAACGCCGTCCTGATAACTTCCCTGCAATCAACGTGAGCTTGGGGACACTGTTGGAAATAGACAATAACACTTTATCAGAGGGTCTAAACTGAACTAATTCTGAACAGAGAAGTTTTTGATAAAGTGGAAACCAGGGTTGCGTGGGCCAAAATGGAACCACAACAATACCCTCCGCCTGGTCGTATATAAGTTTTCTTAATACTTTTAATATAACCGCAAAAGGAGGAAATGCGTAGAAACAAAGATTTGACCAATTTAAAGTAAAAGCATTCACAGCGCATGCTCCTGGGTCTCTATTCCATGAGACGTACTTAACACATTTGTTATTCAACCTTGATGCGAAAAGATCAATTTTTGGTTGCCCAAAGGCTCTCACAATCTTTTCAAAAGCATGATCTTTAATCTCCCATTCGGTATCGGGGTGAGATTTTCTAGACTCAGCATCTGCTATTTCGTTATCTTCCGAGCTTATGTATGAAGCGAATACAAATATACCACGAGCTTCACACCACTGCCACAAAGATTTTGTGATTTCAGTTAAATGTGGAAATCTTACTCCACCCATACGGTTGATATACGAAATAGCAGTTGTGTTGTCAACGCGTAGTAACACCTGACAATTTTTTAATCCTTTTGCGAATGTTTGTAAGCCCAAGAAAGCAGCCAGGAGTTCTAGACAGTTAATATGTTTGTTAGACTCTGTGTTACTCCACTGGCCACTGGCGGTCTCCGCACCGCATGCTGCCCCCCACCCTTTTTTGCTAGCGTCTGTAAATATTTCTAGACAGTAGCTGTCCCGTCTAATAGGATTCACTGCGGTATCAATAGATTTTAACCACCAGGAAAAATCGTCCTGCAAATACTGTGGTAAAGACATGTGGCTATCATAATTACTCGTTTTACACAATGCAAGGTATTTGCATCTTTCCATCTGCTTGGTGTAAAGCCAACCGTACTGAATCGCGGGGCAGGACGAAGTGAGGAGGCCTACCAAGCGAGCAAACTGTCTTATTTTACAACGAGATTTCAATTGAAACGATTGTAACTCTTGTTTAATTAGATTTCGTTTTTCCTTAGGAAGGCTAACATGAAATTCTTTTGTATCTATCACAAAACCAAGGTATTTGCAAATATTACTCGGAATCATACAACTTTTTTTTTTTTTTTAATGTTAATTATGAATCCTAAGGACTCTAAAATATGTTTTGTCTGTAAAATATTATCTAAGCAATCTTGATAATTATTAGAAATGATACAAATGTCATCTAAGTAGATAGATGACAGATAACCTAATGATCTCAGTAAACAAATTACCGGTTTTAATAGCTTTGTGAACACAAATGGAGCTGTGTTTAAACCAAACGGCAAAACATTGAATTGGTAAATTTGACCCTCGTACCTAAATCGTAGGTACTTTCTATACGTCGGGTGTATAGGTACTAGAAAATACGCATCCTTTAAATCAAAGGTGGCCATGAAACTGTTTCTTGATACTAATTTTAATGTTGTTCTTAGATCTTCAATTTTGAAATGTTCTGTTACGATGTACTTGTTTAGAGACTTTAAGTTTAAAATAAATCTGTTTTTGCCATTGGGTTTTTTAATCAGGAAATAACTAGAAAGAAACTGTCCTTCACATGGTTCACAATGTGAAATAGCACCACTGTTTAGAAGGTCAGTGATGGCCACCTTGTATTTAAAGGACTCACATGAAGTTAATGCAGGTAAACTTGGTTCGTGTAACTGATAGACAGGTTTAGTAAACGGTATCTTGTAACCTCTTATCCACGATAATACAACGAGGTCATTAGTTATCAATTGCCATTGATCATAAAAGTAGGATAACCGACCTGCAAAACGTACCAGGTCTAGCGCCGCGGGGCTTGGCGCTGCTGCAAGCGCGGCTGCTGTCGCGGCTGCTGCTGCACCGGTCGCGGGCGCGGCGCCGGCGCTGTTCTCCTCGCTGTTCCCGCTTGCCGCGCTGTCGGGAACGGAGGCGTCTGGTTTAAAGTCTGGACAGGGGCCTGTCTCGGTCTCTGCGCTGGTGCAGGTCTTCGAACCTGTGTGTTTATTTTAATCTCAGCGCCTGATTTTGATATAGCTTTTGCAGCTTTTAGAGTATCGGTCAGATGTTCGCCAAATAGAAACTTATCGATTTCTGTATTGAACAGTTGATCTTTTATATCTTTCTTGATTGTAGAACATATAAAACTGCGCCGTGTCATGGACTCGCTGTGTTGTGAGTCACACATCAGTCGACCGGCTTCGATCAGTAATTTTATTACCGACTGATCTTTATAACCTGCAGAAAAGAGTATGCTTAGGGCTTCACTTATACAAGATATACTTGCTGCGACCTGCACCTGCTTATTCTCTAAAGCTTTGTCTTTTTTTTATTAGCATCTCCGATAAGGCGGCCTTTATCTCTGGATTTAACTTGGGTGCATCAATCTTTGTGCAGTTTTTTGGAACCAGATGCTTATCAAGCAGCTCCTTTCTGGCATCCTTGGTCAAGCCTGTTGTTGCGATGTGTTCCCAGCGAGCAGATAACTCGCATCTAATGTCTGGTCCATATTTTTTATCCTTTGATGGAGTTTCGCCCAAGAGATTCAGAATCTCTTCGTCCAGCTCAGGAAGCGTTACTTCAACAGGTAGTTCCGATTCCCCTGCCTGTACTGCTTCTGTAGCAGGAACATCATGTATCGTCGAGGTGGACGTACCCGGTTGTGGCTCATCTGAGTCAATAATCGGAGATGACGCGACATCACCTTGAACTTCCATTTCAGCTGGAATAGAAAATGTACCAAATGTAGGTATCGGATAGAAAATAGCGCGGTGATAGTCCTCAAAACTATCCACAACACCAAGTTTATAATCCATACCGATATTCAGAATTACGAAATCGAGTGATAACATTTTGTTATGTAGGTACGTGAATATGATCACAACTACCAATGTTCCTAGTATACAACTAGTGGTTTTAGAGCGGCGATAGTCCTTAAAACTACCCACAACACTATGTTTTAGTCCGTACGGATATAAAATGCAATTATTATTAAGTAGGTCATTAACTAAAGTGAAGGCAACATTCCTTTCAAATGTACACAATCACTAGTAGTATATACCCAATGAATTGGGAATCCAAAATTATGTGAAGGTAACATCCCCATAAGATGTACACAACACTATTTAAGATAATATGACATCATGTCAGATTATGATACGGATATAGTCCGAAAAACTATTCACAATATCTTCCGTTTGTAAAAATAACACTTCAGCTTACCTTCATGGTCCGATAGTACCGGCGACATAATAATATTCGTCGACGAGCTACTACTCTCGGAACAACTTCGAACACGCGACCTTCTGTCGCGTTTATTAAGTTTCCTTTCGAGTTTTCGAATCTTCTTTCTTAAATAATCACTGTCGTCGTTTTTGTGACTACGTTTTGGCATCTTTTTGCACAATTCAAATGAAACGAAGAAAATAACGTGGTGATCGGCGACGCACTAAAACGCGAATGAGTAAAAAAAAAAAAAATATTCAAACTTAGTGGATGAAAGGCGATACCCTAGACGTATTACTACATTGTTATCTTAATCTCGAAGGACGAAGCAACGAAGTATAATTGTTGTTCTCTGGGAACAGGAACAAAGCATAAAGAAAATAGCACGAGAAATGTGGGCTTAACGGTAAGATTTACGTTATATTTATATATTTATTGTTACAACCATGTTGCACTATTACTTGCAAGGTGGATTTTTTTTATGTATTTCCAATATTATCGTTTTCATTACAGAGAAAAATAATTCGCAGATGGATACAAAGGTATCAAGCGACGGGTGATGTGAAAGGTTCACCTTTGTTTGGTATAACAACTTTTGATGTAATGTTACTAATTCGAACAACGTTTAAGATAATAATCAATTTGTATAATATCGATTAACATAATTTTCATTTCATCGAATATTTATTTGCGATAACAACATTTGCGCTATTGATCAAAAGGTATAATGTTCATTTGATGTAATGTATACCGCCGTTTTCCCGAATTTTATTTGCCCTAATATCATTTGCTATAATAGTGAACAGCCATAATATTATATGACGTAATATTCATTTGCCCTACTCTTATTTGCTATATTAGTTACGTGCTAGAAGCTTTGTTTCCCATGAAATCACTTACCATTACATCATTTGTCATAATCATTGTAAGCCCTAATTATCACTTGCCCTAATTATCACATGCCCTAATTATCATATGCCATAAGATATTTGCCATCAACATTGGGTGTGTAACGGATGTTATATTAGAAGAAACTGGATGCAATCGGGACTTTAAGGCACCCCGACTCGGATAGGTTAGGTTAGAAGGGGATGGCGGGGTCGTTTGAGCGAGCGAAGCGAGCGAATAGACCCCGCCATCCCCTTCGTGGTTATTTTTTTATAAGCCACCCAGAAGTAGGAGCCCCGCGTAGCGGGGCTCCTACTTCTGTACTACACTTAGTGTATATATTTTGTATTTAGTTAATATTTTAAGTAAATAACCCTAATTTAACACAGATAGAAAACTGTATACTCGTAATAACTGTATATGTGGATTCCTAGAAATGTAATTAATGAAATAAATGAATATTGTTTATGCAACATGCCTGGCTGTTCTTACAAACCCCATACTTAACATTTGTTTTCTTAAATATGGATGTTTTCTGAAATAAAGTTACGAAAATCACCTAATCAACTAATAAAGAAACTAAAAAAAAGAAAAAATAAACCTCATCCGCGGATTTTAACTCGTGACCATCGAATTGCTAAGCCACAGTCCGAACCACTAGACCAACACGCCAGTTACGTTACTTTACGAAAAACTTAAGTGTATGATATCACTAACAAAGGGGGGTTCGGTTTCTCTGAAGCTTACTGTACAATCGACAGTGAGCCACAGCGACGCAGACGGCACTACGTCCCACATGACTACCTAAATGAACTTGTTAAATTAAATCTTCCATAACATACGTATCGTATATTTTCGAGCTCAATTAAGAGTCTTGTAGCTCTTCAGCTATTTGTGAAAAGCGGTATTTGTGAAAAGCAACACAAAATTGTTTCCCAAGCTATCTGACTCAAATAACCGTAGTCGACGATGCGTCAATATGTTATGTGCAAGACATTCTAAGACGGCTCTGATGCATAAGTGTTTTCTGCATGGCACCAATTATACATATATGATCACATACAACAAAAATATCAAATAAACGGGGTCAATTCACTTGGTTTAAAAGTAAAACTGGGTGTTCCACAAGGCTCGATATTATTCGAATCGGCATTTGATTCTTTATCTAATGGTATATTAAATTGAAAAACTGAAAAAATCGTAGATAGTCGGTTTTGCCTTTAACACGGCGATTAGGTCCTTTCCTCACTTTAGTAGATCATTAATCTACCCCATTCTTTAAAAAACCAACCAAAAATGGTGTTATTTGCTGACGATACTTCCTTAATTTTTAAGATAAATAGACGTGCATCAAATCTTGACGACGTAAATAACGCCTTACTGCAATTAGTGCAAAATTGGTTTACTGCTAATAATTTAGTATTAAATGAAAAAAAACTAAATGCATAAGATTTGCTTTACCGAACGTTAAAAGTATTGATTGTGACATAGTTTTGAATAAAGAGAAACTAGAATTCGTCGATAAAACTGTTTTCCTGGGGATCACGCTCGACTCAAAGCTGCAATGGGGTCCTCATATAACATCACTTGCAGGACGGCTAAGTTCAGCAGCATATAATGCTGTAAGAAAAATCCGTCAATTTACTAATGTAGATACCGCGAGACTAGTCTATTTCAGTTACTTTCATAGTATCATGTCTTACGGTATTTTACTATGGGGACGGGCTGCAGATATCGAGTCTATTTTTATTCTGCAGAAAAAAAAATTTATATATAAAAAAAACAACCGACTTCCAAAAAAACACTACAAAGTGAAAAATAATTTTAATTTTGGAAGTCGGTGTCGTTGGTTCCGCATTTTGGTTTTTTGACACCGACTTCCGAAATTAAAATTATTTTTCACTTTGTAGTGTTTTTTTGGAAGTCGGTTGTTTTTTTTAAATATAAAATTTTTTATTTTTCACTTTTTAGTTATATCTACCCCAATCAAATTCATATAAACACTACTTGCTATGTAAATATCAGTGACAGGAAGCTGCATCTGCGTTTATAGGGTACAGACGTGATGTTATGTTGTGCGATTGCATAATTATTATTATCATAAAAAAAAATTATAACCTTTGTAGTCAGTACAGGCGTGATATTATGTTGTGTGATGGTGTAAACAATGCTTAGATATGCTATAGCAACAATCGCGGTTAATCTGCTGTTATTTATTGAAGAGTTCCCCCGATTTCTACAAGATCCCATCATCAGATATTGAAATGGTGACAATGGGACCACACGGGAAGCACCAGCTTTCAAATAAAAAAAGAATCATGAAAATCGGTTCACCCAGTCGGTTATTATGAGGTAATAAACATAAAAAAATAATAATAAAAAAAAAAAAAAAAAAACAGTCTAATTGATAACCTCCTCCTTTTTTTTAAGTCGGTTAAAAAGAGCCATCAGAGCAATATATGGCCTCCGCAGGCGCGATTCTCTAAGGAAACTGTTTAAGGATATTAATATCATGACGGTACCTTGTCAATATATCTATGAAAACATCATGTTACAGTAACAGACAGAAGTCCACTTACAATTTCACAAATCTATCGCATCAAAACAAGTCGCACTTACGACCTTTTTCTATAACAAGCATTTTGCACACATACACGATCTCGTATATCGCACTCTTTCATCATTATCTACTTTGCCTTAGTGACAAGCCTGCCATGTCGCGAGCGTATTAAGATGGTATAATAACAAAAAAAAAAGATGAGGGTGATTGTGAAACAAAATAAACTACTGGATTGAATAAAGTAGTTACGACCACAGACTACGCTAATTACGACGTTGTTGGTTGGTGAACTTTGTTACGAGCGTTTGTGTCGTTATTGCGATTAGCGTGTTGTTTGATTATCTTCATTCAAGATGCAAGCAAATATTAGTATTGATGCTAGGCGAAATTTTGTCGCTTTGCATAAAAATGGGCTTAATATTTCTCAAATTTCAACTAAAACCGGCTTATGTGTAAGTTATTATAATTTTATTATGATGATAATTGTGGTGTATGACTTTCTTATTAAATAAATCCGTAGTTGCAAGTGTGCTAATATTTTTTTCGTTTTGTTTTAGAGAAATACTGAGGCGTTGGGTAAAGAGGTAGTCTGCAGAGTCGTGTAAGAAGTGGAAGGCCGCCGCTTACGACCGACTCAGCGACGTTTCATGGTGGAAGAATATGAAACAAACAACAACAGTGTTGTAAAAGAGTGGTTTAGCCATCATGCTGATATTAAAGTTATTCCGTGGCCAGCACGGTCTCCTGATCTAAACCCCATTGAAAATATATGGGTTTTAATGGTTCAAAGCTGCTCAGGACATCTCTCATCTCGTGCTTCCCCGAGATGAGAGATGTCCTGAGCAGCTTAAATCCCATTGCACTCAATTGTGGGATAATTTACGTGGCACAGATATATGTGCAAACATTGTTGCCTCCATGCGTCGGCGTCTGCTTAGCTACATTGACAATAATGGATACCAAATATTAATTACTCTTCAAACGTCGATTGCACACCATGTTTGTAGATAACAATAGATTTTCAATTGTGCGTTTGACGGGTAAAATAATACGCTGTTTTTTACAGGGGAAGTGCTGGTCGTAATATAAATATTAAGTAATACGTAAGTTAGTTTATGATTGTAAGATTGGGGTTAAGCTTCAATCTTCTTTTCTCTTTGAGAAAATGAATTATTAAGCTATAATCTCTATAAAGTTAAAAGCATTTATGAATAATATCAACAGACTTGATATTTTTTTTGATTTTTTAACTTATCACTACATAGTATAAAACAAAGTCGCTTCCCTGTCTGTCTGTCCCTATATATGCTTAGATCTTTAAAACGCGGCAACGGATTTTGATGCGGTTTTTTAATAGATAGAGTGATTCAAGAGGAAGGTTTATATGTATAATACATGCATAATATAGTAGAAAAACACTGATAATTTTAGAGGTTTCTAATGTGATGTCGTAAATAAACACATTTTTTTTGCGCTTACATTGTAAACGCTGGCTGAACCCGTCGAGATAGATCAAAATAATGTACTACAGTATTGTACACCTTAAAAAGGTCTCCAAAAAAATCCGCGATGGTATAATTATGTCTATCTCTTAGCGATAACCCACAATAACCATTTTTATCCTATACTTTTTACGAGAAATAATGGCTCTAAAATTATCAGTGTTTCTCCATTGCACCCGTGCGAAGCCGGGGCGGGTCGCTAGTTTAATAATAATTTAAATAAATGATTCTGCAAATAACCTACTATTATTTTATTTCAACCTAAAATATTACCTATTCCTTTATAATTGATTCCTTTTTGTAATTTTCGGTTTAAAAGCTAATTTTATTAAGTATAATAATTATATATAACATTAATTTAAATATAAAAAATAAGTAAAGGTTGTTTATTTATAATAAAAAACTAAACAATTCATAAAATCGATCTATTCAAACGAGTGGGTTTCGAACCAACAGGCACTCGTTTACAAGTCATACATTGACTCCACTTTGCCACATGAACTGATGATTAAGGATTCAAATTTTAGCTTTACTTTCGAATTGGCTCGGTGCGAACACTAATATGAAGAAAACAAAAGTATATTGTTATCTCTGTCGAGTATTGACCCCACACACTATCACCTTCTCGTAGTTATAGCGTATGACGAGTAAATGTTTGTGTTTGAAATCACTCACACGTATGTATACGCATAGTACCGTGCAGGCGAATATGGTCGTTGAGGTGGAAGTGGATTAATGTCCTGTGACTAAGGAAAATGGAAAAGGCAATTTTTATCATGATTTTTTTATTTGAGTTGTAAGTGGCTGTGCTGTTGGTGTACTTATTATAAATAAATACATAAATAAATAAATAAAAACCTAAATCTTTTCACTAACAGAGGTGACAGACACACGTATAGGACTAGAAATAGGGACCAATGAGTTCAACCAGGTTTCAGACTGGCTAAAGTGGACTCATCCTTCATGGGGTACTGTTTAAAATGCTACAATAAAATACCTCCCCACATACTCCAACTCAATGAAACGAAATTCAAATCTTACATAAAACGCACACTATGCAGCCAAGCATATTATAAGTTGGGGGATTACATCGCAGACAAAAATGCTTGGCTCAACGCTGGTCCTGCTCCACAAGGGCGCATAAACTAATTAATTAGCATTCGAAAATATAATTGGAGCTGCTGAAGATTGAAAAAACTATCTTTGTATTGTATAAATTCAATCTCTTAATATTGTATAATTGCATAACACACGTGTGAGCGCTATGTACCTAAACTATAAAGCTACCATTTACTGGGTACGTCTTTCATTGACTTGAATGTGCCCTGGCGGCTGGGGATATGTCATGCTCACTCAAATGTCTCGCTGGTGGTGGCGTGTGTGTTGGATCATTAAGTTCCCTTCAAAATGGTTGAGCTAAATGGTGCTGATCCATACGTCATGTTCGTGAACGGGCGCCGCCAGTAGGGACTGGTCATCTTTTAGCCGCCACGGCTTATTTTTATTTTAATCTAAGTATTTTCATTTCAGAATTGTTTTTTTGTTTTTATCTTTTTTAGTACGGACGCTTTTAACGTGCACGTATTTCTACATCGTTCTCACATGTATAATTTCAACTTGAATGATGTAAGCAACATTTTGTAACAATTTTTATGATTTAAAAGTGTCCGTGGAGTTTCTTGCCCGTTCTTCTCCACAGGTACCTACTTCGCTTTGGAATGGGCAACTAGCTTCATCTTTCTAAATAACTGACCCCTTGACAATTCAAAAGTGCCTGTAATTGGTTTACTTGAAATAAATGCTTTGAATTTGAGTTTGAGTTTACCAGAAACAATCAAAATCTTAAATGTTAATATGTTTAAAAAACATTTAAAAAACTTTCTCATACTTTTTGTATACACGTGCACTCTGTGGGTTCGATATACGCAAAGGGCATACAACGCCCTCAGAGTTCAATATAATAATGCCTTCAGAATATTACTGGGGCTTCCATGTTACTGCAGTGCATCAGGAATGTTTGCCGAAGCACATACTGATGGGTTCAATACCATCCTGCGAAAAAGGATGGCGTCCATGATGCGCAGAGTGCGTGGGAGCGTCAACGGCATTCTGAAGGTCATCAGTGAGAAGCCATGTTGCGCCATCGTCATTGAGTACGTGTGCATGTGCATGTACTCGGCGCGTCAGGTGAGTGCAACAGATACATGAATTAAAAATATTATATTGTATTACCCGAATTTTTTACTTACTAACATTACTATGTTAGTAGATAAGTAAAAAAAGTGTATTACTAACATCATACGGATCAAGGTCGAATTAAAGTATTTTTATTTAATTTTTTATAAGTAAATCGTATTATAGTGTTCCGGAGTTTCTATCGGAAAAAATCTGTGAGACCTAAGTGGGATCTAAGTATCGATGGTGTTGCAATATTAAATTATTTTATGATAAATGACTTCTTAGTATTCATTTTGTTTCAGTTTATTATTCCTGACATGCACTTTGCAATAATAATTAAAATTAAAATGCAATTGGACTTTTTGATAAAATAAATTAAATCTTTTCTTATTTAAATTGACATGCTTGTATCGTATCTGTAAGTGTACCTACTATGTACGTATGTATAGAGGGGCGATGAGTCATGTAAATAAAACGACAGTTCCGGCGAGCGCTAGTGCACGACTGGGCAATGGATAATCATTTATTTCGATAGAATAATTATTTGCTTACGTACATATCCATTGACATAATATTTAATATTGAAGCCAGTTACATTTCAGGTAATATTATGACATTTTTATTTTTTATTTATTGTAATTCAAATGACTTGACATTAATCTGTAAAATGGAATTAAATAATATTCTAATGGTTATTTAAAATCATATTAATTGATTATGATTTGCATGGCCATGTGACGGCAGAACACGGAGAACTAACTTCTATAACAACATCTATGTACCAATTATTTGCCCATGTTTGCAAATAAATAAATGGTATGATTTGAATTGATCAGTTATACTCCAACCTCTAAAAAGACAATCATGTGACATCCCTACTCAAATGGATCTTACAAATGGGAGACAATATAAAGTAATGTACCGCGGGTTATTCGACCGTGAAAGTTAATTGAACCGGCTCGTTGTGCCCGAACTGTGCAAACTTGCGGGAATGCCGCACAAGTTGTTAATTGCGACACTATCCATAAACTTAACTCTACAGAATACAATAGGAAGGCGCAGAAACTGCACTCTATACAAATTTTGAATTAGTTCACGCACGCATAGATGACATTTTGTTTTTTCTTATTTACTGTTAAATAACCTTATCATATTTATTTGCCGGGAAATTATTCGCATCTCCTTTTAATTGTTAAGAAAAATGAGGATATCTCTCGGCGCATGTACTGGTCATAGCCTGTCTAGGGAAGTCCATTCTCTACAAGGAGCGATATGTGGATACTGATACAAAAACATTGTCTAATCTATCTGCGACTCTTTTGTTCGACTCCCACAAGTTGCGTACGAGTAAGTAACTAGCGGCGTTGCGGTGCCAAGACGCAACCCTTCCCGTGCTGTTGACAGCAAATCAAGAGTTTAAGGTCGCTGCCAATCAACGTTCCTTCCTCGAACACCAAAGTGTATGCTCTTGACGTGTAAGTTCTTGTTTATTATGCATTCCAGGTGATCCGGCAACATGCCTACATAATGATGTTTAATGTCCCCAGCTCGCTTCATCGCGTGTTTGTGTAGCTCTCTCCTCCACAGCTAGTCGCCACAGACTTGATTGGCGTGACATAAAAACGTCGCCAAGTTAATACACCCGATAAATATATTCAGCGCCGCACGAGATCAAAGGACAGTCTGGAGCGGGTCACGTGCGATGTGATAGCTGAGCTATATTCTTAGTTTACGATGCGACCCCATCTCACGTAATCACGCGGTGAACGAAGAGAAATAGAGAACATAATAACCTTGAGTGCTTTACTTGTGACGAAGAAATACTCGCCCTCGGTATAATGAGTAGGTATTGTTCATCGCCGGCGTAAATAAGATGAAATCAGAGCAGTCGCGAGCTCGGGAGCGGCGATACCTATTGCTTGTGAGGTCGCGACCTGCCCGGCACTCGCGCGCAGTTCGTCCTGCGACGTCAAGCGGCCAGAGCCGATATCGGCAGATAAACAAAATGCCATCCCTTTGACTTTCTTCTGTTTTATTAAAACAACGCGCAGGAACTGATGAAAAAGGGATCTGCCATGCCTGTAGCCTCCTGAGTGACATACTTCATTATATAACACGCACGTATGAGTCTGAGGGTCAGCTGCATGTACCGCCGCGTGTCCGTGCTGAGCGCAGCCCCGGCGGACGCACCCGGTCCCCGACGGACGCACCCGGTCCCCGGCGGACGCACCCGGTCCCCGCCGGGCGCCACAACAAAGCGCCGCAAGCCTGTCTTTGCTTTTGTTAAACACTCCTACTCGGTTACATTAATTAACGTCAGTTCATCCCAGGACACACAGACCACGCTATTATCACCTCTACTCACCCGTGGTAAGCTTACAAATGGCGTGCACGGGCCAGGAGATGGAACGCCAGTGACGTAACGGTCGGCACAAAGGGTTCCTGTCGACGTACGTACAAATATTTACAGGCCCAAGGTATTTCACCGGATCGCGAAGTTATACGTGTACTAATTTCAGAGCAATGAGCGCGTATTTATTTAGGTGCCTAAAATTAGGGATCACACTAATTCTCGCAGGCATGAAGTCGCCACTGTTCTCGCTCACGTTCGCTTTATATTGTGGGGCGAGCTCCGGAGGACAGTTTACAATAAACAACGTGCCATATTTACAACGGAGCAAATAAAAGAACGAATAATTAGTTGTTATTATGTACCATGAATACACAGTCGCGCAGAAACTAAGCTGAGGATCAGCGCGGAGGCGCTCAGTAGGAGCAGAAGGCATATAACGTGGCGGCACTTGATACCTTGACGCTAATTTGTATCTCAGCAAAAGATTATGAAGTCTGTCTGTAATGTGTGTGGGAGGTGTAGTGGGTGAGGGGCAGGTGAGGACGGGTGAGGGTCGAGGGGCGGGGTAATGCTCATCAACCGACGACAAACGTATGCTAATGAGAGCTCCGATGAGTATCGGTGACACACACCGCAACACAAGCATACACACACACATCACAACACACCCTCACACACACACAGTATCGCAAAAAAAATCACAACACCACTACGTCTATGATGACATCAATCAGTGGGTTAGGAACAGCAAACAATACGAGATTGGTCGACAAAAGGAACAGAAATGTGTCGTATCATAACTGAAACTAGTAAACACACGAGTGCTACTTCAGGCGGCTTCAAGTCAAACAACACAAGCTATGTAGTGATAAACAACTAAATGCATGCTGGTTCACTAACAACTTATATTTGTGACTCTGCGTGCCAACTGTGGCGTGCGCTAACTCCGCACAACTCACTCAGTTGTCGCACGAACTGTTTACCGACGTAAATTACACAATAGGTAACATAAAGTGAGCACAATAATATTCGAACTAGCCAGCAACAAACTTACAAAAAAAAAAGCCTGGCCTGGCCTGGGAGAAATAAACGGAATGTCAGGGAGTAAATCTAATCATATCAAAGAGCTAAACAGTATCATTTCAGAGATCTAAACCGAACGCCATTATTCCGTCCGAGCAGCCGCGCGAGCACAGCCACGCTGTTACACAATCAGCGAGGGGTTCATTAACAGTTGACTAAAGTTTAGGAAATTGAGGCATTCACCGCACTGACCGAGCTCTGACTAAGAATCAAACAAATTAGCGTTCAACTTCCTTTGCTTGGTAAATCGTACGTAATTTTAAAATTCGGTGCCTACTGGCGAGCCCTCAATTGTTCAATCTATTATGCTTTATATTTAGGTATTAACTATCAACACTGAATACTTAACAAACGACGCTAATCGTCGCAAAGCTATTCTGTTGCCGGCGACGCTGGCGGCTACAGTTAGGGTCACTTGTTCTACAGTGGCTCACTTTTTTTCCGAGGCGTATTTTTTAACACCTATTTAAGTTAGGTTATCGAAATTCGGAATGAATATTATAGTGGAACTAATGTGCTTTTAAAATGTACAGTCATTTTTAAATAAATGTAAGACAGAATGTAAATATTGTACCTTTTTAAAAAAAAGTAAATGAGCCACTGTGTACCATAGGTTTGGCACACTGGCTCACCCCAGAGTACACAGTGGACCGTAGTGGTACACAGTGGATAGTTTGTACTAATCACAAGTAATAAAAAAAATAATACAATAGTTATTCATTATTTATTAGGCAATATGTCAACATGTATTAATATAGAAATAATTTTAAACTTTTTCTAATAACTTTTAATGTAAAAATCTTCGAAAACTTAACATCGAGCACAAACCTTATAAAATAACATGATAATATTCATTTTTAATAAAATAGGAACGAAAATACCTCATTGGTCTAAAACAAAACTAATATTAATTCAAAATGAGATCAAGATCCCGAGATCAATCAAAAACTTAACCTTACACTTAGTAAAAAAAAGAAAGAAACGAATTTATGCTTTGGCTACCTACCACAATTAAATTCTTACTCAGTCGAGAATTTGAATAAGAATATAATCATGATAATCACTATCTTTAGATATAGGTAATAAAATTAAAGAAATCACTTATGGGCAATGCTTTGGCATACAATTCTACTGCACATTCAATTGAGATAAATCAATTGAAAAATAGTAATAAGACTGTTGACGTGTCGTGCTGCCACCGACAGAGGGTTTCGGCAATATAGATTTGATGTCAGCTTCTTTAACAAGTGACAGATCCGGCACCGTAGGCATATAAAATTTGCCTGGAGTTTTCTTCCTTAAAAAACTGATGTAATATTCCATATGTTCATTTCTGCTTTCCAACACTTTTCCAATGTAAAACAGTTTGTTTTTTTGTTGAAAATTCTACCAGAACATATTCGCCTTCCATCGGAGGTCGAAGTAAAGGCCTTTTTAAATCACGTTCAGTCATGGCAGCAATTTCCATGTCTACGTCTTCTTCAAGCCACTCGCTATCTTCGTCCGATTCCTGATACTGAACTACAGCCTCATCATTTTCTTCATCGGAATCATCTTGCAGCACTTTTTTAACAATTTTCTTTCGTTTGATATACCTCTGTCTAGTGGTCTTGGCTTTAGCTAACTCGATCATGGTTTTTTCGGGAGTATCGGTAGCTATCATACTTCGACCTAATTTTCTAGGTTTTCGAATTGATTTTCTTGGCCCGGCTTTAATTGGATCTCGGAATACGAACGGCGATATGAAACTAACATTATTTGTGCTGATCAAACTAAGCGGAACGTGACTTTTTTCAGGAGTTTTAGGCGTAATGGCTGGAGAACTTGGATATTCCAGTAATGCAGACATATAAAAGGTCCCGGGTGTTACTTCTGATTCAATTTGTAAAACTGTTCTTGCAAAGTCATCTTGGCTCACAGAGTCAAGTATTGAAGGTGAACCTTCCCTTTCCGCATTTATCTGCAATGTAGTTGACTGACCGGAAGTGTCACCGTCTTCGTTTGCTGGAATATGGATAGTTGTTGCATCGACAGGCACAAGACCTTCGTCACTTTTTGAACACACAGTGTCATCCGATTGCACTCTTTGAATTCGCTGCACGGCATTAGCATAAGCTTCATCTCTAATGTGAGTTTGGTCTGTTCCAGCAACGACACTTGACATCACGATCTGACTTGGCCTTTGTTCTTTATCGTCAGGATACGGGCGATCAGTTACGGAACTTGGCATAAAATCATCGTCAGTAAATAAATTGCGGTCAAACGGATAAATTCCACACTTCTTGAATGAGTTGATTATGTTTACAGGCGTCATTACTTTAAGGAAAGCAACACCCACGATTTCACCTATTTCATATATAGTAATAGGTTTGCCCGGGCTTCGCAGCATCCACGAGTCAATGGCTACATTGTAGTAAGATTTAAATGGTCCATATATACCGACATCAAGTGGTTGTAACTATGCGGAAGTGTGTGGGTGTAAGGTCAAAATATGAACACCCGAAGTCTTCGCTAAGTCCAAAGCATTCAATGATAAATGGGACTCATGATTGTCTAATATAAGTAAAGTAGGGTTTTCTACTGTAGAATTGGTATTCTTGATGAAATGTTTTATGACGTCTGGAAATATATCGGTGTTCATCCATCCACTAGGCACAGCCAGCCCTAATGTTCCTGGAGGAGTGTTCTTCGTCATGTAAGATTTAAAATTTTTTCGCGGAAATACCATAACGGGAGGAAGTGCTATTCCTCCTGCACTTATTATGCAAGACGTAGTGACTAATGTGCCACGTTCTCCGCTAGTTACTTTACCAACGTTTCGGCGGCCTTTTGGTGCAATGACACGCTGCGGTTTTTGAACTGTAGTGGTCGATGTTTCATCCAGGTTAAAGATACGAGTTCCATCGTTAAAAGCGGGAAACCTCTGCAATAAACTTTCTAGATTTTTATAAAAAATCTCCACATTAGTTCGGTTGAAGGCCGTGGCTCTTGCAAGACTGCATGGCTTGGGCTTCCGCAAACTGAGGTCTTTGTGCCTTTGCCTGAATTTCCTGAACCATTCCTTTCCAGCTGTTTTATTGTTCACCCAATTATCAGGCATCTTTATATTATTTTTTTCCGCCATTTGGTAGGCTACTTTCCTGCACTTTTTTTCCGACAACCCGTAAAATATTGAGGAACAATATTTATAATATTCTTTAAGGCTTTCTTCTTGTTTATTATCAAAAACTTTTCTTACTTCATAATTAGGGATTAAGCGCATTGTTTCCACAGACCCAAAACTTTTAAATTTATTAAAATAACGCCTTAAAGTTGTAAAAGGTATATTGAAGATCTTAGAAGCTTTCCTAACACTCATTCCGCCCTGAATGCTATGAAGAGCTTGCTTCATACTTTCTTCCGAATGATTCCCGATGGTGCGAGGCTTTTCTGGACGAGGCATTCTGAAATAAGAATATGTTTTTGAATTTAATTCATTACCAAAACATTGCAACATACATACTTTCAGTACTGATTTGAGAATCTGTATTTTAATCAAAATATTACAAAAAAAACCAGTTTAGTACACAGTGGCTCATGATCCACTGTGCACTTACGTGATCTGAGCCGATGTGGACGTTGCCGACATTTTGAATACAAACTACCACAAAAAAAAAGCTAACCTATATTTCGAGAGGAATAGAACAGGAAAACATTCTTAAATAACTACAAACTACAATGGAAATGTAAAAATATTCAAATACCATACTAGACACGTGTTGGAACAAAAGAAAACTTACCTTATTTTTTATTTTTTTTGTCACTTAACCAAAATTTTCTTTGCACACAAATACCACGCGTCGTACGCGCTTCCCGACTGGTTTCGACGAGTTCATGTACCGACGGCTACATTGGGTGAAAGAGACAGATATAATTATATCTCTGGTAGTTTCTTAGATTCTTAAACTGAGCCACTGTTTCTGGTATAACCACTGTAGAACAAGTGACTACTGTTGCCGGCGACGATGGCGGCCACAGTTACTGTTGCCGGCGACGATGGCGGCCACAGTTACTGTTGCCGGCGACGATGGCGGCCACAGTTACTGTTGCCGGCGACGATAGCGACTACAGTTACTGTTGCCGGCGACGATGGTGGCCACAGTTACTGTTGCCGGCGATGATGGTGGTTACAGTTACTGTTGCCGGCGACGATGCCGGCCACAGTTACTGTTGCCGGCGAGGATGCCGGCCACAGTTAATGTTGCCGGCGAGGATGCCGGCCACAGTTACTCTTGCCGGCGATGATGGTGGTTACAGTTACTGTTGCCGGCGAGGATGCCGGCCACAGTTACTGTTGCCGGCGACGATAGCGACTACAGTTACTGTTGCCGGCGACGATGGTGGCCACAGTTACTGTTGCCGGCGATGATGGTGGTTACAGTTACTGTTGCCGGCGACGATGCCGGCCACAGTTACTGTTGCCGGCGAGGATGCCGGCCACAGTTAATGTTGCCGGCGAGGATGCCGGCCACAGTTACTGTTGCCGGCGATGATGGTGGTTACAGTTACTGTTGCCGGCGAGGATGCCGGCCACAGTTAATGTTGCCGGCGAGGATGCCGGCCACAGTTACTGTTGCCGGCGATGATGGTGGTTACAGTTACTGTTGCCGGCGACGATGCCGGCCACAGTTACTGTTGCCGGCGAGGATGCCGGCCACAGTTAATGTTGCCGGCGAGGATGCCGGCCACAGTTACTGTTGCCGGCGATGATGCTGGTTACAGTTACTGTTGCCGGCGAGGATGCCGGCCACAATTACTGTTGCCGGCGAGGATGCCGGCCACAGTTAATGTTGCCGGCGAGGATGCCGGCCACAGTTACTGTTGCCGGCGAGGATGCCGGCCACAGTTAATGTTGCCAGCGAGGATGTCGGCCACAGTTACTGTTGCCGGTGAGGATGCCGGCCACAGTTACTGTTGCCGGCGAGGATGCCGGCCACAGTTAATGTTGCCGGTGACGATGGCGGCCACAGTTACTGTTGCCGGCGAGGATGCCGGCCACAGTTACTGTTGCCGGCGAGGATGCCGGCCACAGTTAATGTTGCCGGCGAGGATGTCGGCCACAGTTACTGTTGCCGGTGAGGATGCCGGCCACAGTTACTGTTGCCGGCGAGGATGCCGGCCACAGTTAATGTTGCCGGTGACGATGGCGGCCACAGTTAATGTTGCCGGCGAGGATGCCAGCCACAGTTACTGTTGCCGGTGATGATGGCGGCCACATTCACTACGGCGTAGTTAGAACTTCGACTAGGGCGTAGCAACCCCCGCGAGGTCCTGGTGGCGGAATGGCGGGACAGGCTTTTGCGCCCTACCGCCAACCTCGTCACCATCGAGGCGGTCCGGCCGGTGCTCGAGCGCCGGCTCGGGAGGAGGCATGGCTCCCTGTCTTTTCGTGCGACGCAGGTGCTCTCGGGGCATGGTTGCTTCGGGAAATACCTGTGTCGCATAAACAGGGAGCCGGACGCCCGGTGTCACCACTGCGTCGACTGCCGGGAGGACACGGCGCGGCATACGCTGGCAGAGTGTGCCGCTTGGGAGGAGCCGCGCCGTGCCCTCATCTCAGGAGTAGGCGAGGACCTGTCGCTGCCAGCCGTAGTCGAGTCTATGGTCGACAGCGAAGAGTCCTGGGACGCGGTGGTTTCCTTCTGCGAAACAGTCGTCTCGCAGAAGGAGGCTGCGGAAAGGGAGAGGGAGATCTCGTCCCCTCACCCGGCCCGCAGCAGGCGCACCGGGCGTCGGCGGAGGGCGGACAACGCCCTCTTCCAGCCCCCCTAAATGGGTCCAGGGGCGACGGACTTGGGGACGTCCGTCGCCCCCACACATCAGGACCCGAGGCGGCGGCGCGTAGTGTTCCACGCGCGCCCCTCTTAGACGTCGCGGGGGGAGCTTAACACCTCACTTCCCCTACTGACACGAGGAGAGGCCCGCAGGAGCGGGCCAGCACCAGCCGGGGGTTGCGGAACTATCGTTCGTTCCCGCGACCCCCGGCGTAGGTGAGAGAGGGAACACCGGGGTGGTTTTTAGTCAGTAAGAGTCTGACAGACCCCGCCGCCCGCCCCAGGGCGGCGGACATCCATGAGGATTTTCCACCCCGAAACAAATAAAAAAAAAAAAAAAAACGGGCGTAGCAACCCGAAATCTTATTTTTCATATTGTATTAGGTTGTCTCATAAGTTCTTGCCATATTTTATTTTTCTCGAATTTTCTCGTATTTAAACTAAAGTTAATTCAAGAAAGTTCTAGATCTCTCTAGTAAGGATGAGTATCTTTTATGGTGAGGGTATAAATAGGCGCGGACGCAACGCAATAATTTAGTCTTTATTGAAAATGGATCAGCTTCAACTGCAAGCTATTATCGACTTAAAGTCTCTTCAACAGAAACGGCTAAAAAGATTAACACTGCATTTGGACCGGGTCCTACTAGCGATCGGACTGTTCGTTTCTGGTACAAGCGTTTTGACACCGCTGATATAAGCTGCGAATATCAACCTCGCCCAGGCCGACCCACCAGCTTCGATGAAGATGCTTTGCGTCACGAACTTGAGCTACATCCAGACTATAGTACGCGCGATTTAGAGAAGGCGCTTGGACAATCCCACACGACTATAGATCGTTATCTCAAATCGATGGGATATCGCAAAGTGATGTCACGCTGGACACCTCATGCGTTAACGGACCATGACCGGGCCGTTCGTGTGGCCATTTGTCAAAGTTTGTTACTTCATCCGCACAGACGAGACTTTCTCAAGGACATTATTACGTGTGACGAGAGCTGGATACATTATGAAACTAACATGCGTCATGCCTATTGGATTCCTCGCTGGGAAAACCCACCAGCCCAGCCTAAACTTAATTTATTTATTTATTCCTTTATTTCAGGTAACTAAGGCCCATAGAAAAAACAATACCAAGACCTGTTTTGCAAATAAACGTTTTTTTTTTTTATACTTATAAAGTAATACATACAAAATTATCACAAATACAATACTTCTTCTTCTTTCTGGGATTGGTAAGGAATGATTTTCTGGGAACTCCTCGAATCTCATCAGACTATTAACGCCAATCTGTATACGCAGCAGCTTCGCAAACTAGCAGACATGTTAAAAATTAAGCGGCCAAAGCGACTTGGAGTCCAACTTTTGCATGACAACGCACGACCTCATTGCGCCAAGTTAACACATATAAACATACATCCCACTGAGTTTAATACATTTATTATTTATAACCATTTACACATCCAAAATAGCACATAAAATTAAGATAATATTTCAAATACAATGTTTTATTCTGCTATCCTTAAATTTTATGTGAACGTAAAATAAGTTTTTGTATTTACTTGACCGACTCACAAATCCCCGGTTTCGTTCGGAATTAATTATTTACTCGTCTAGAAATACTCTTGACAGCTTAAATACTCTTGACAGCTTAAAGCGTATAGTACATACTAATGCTATGCACTTTAGGAAAACAAATCAAGATTATACTGTATATAATCCTACAAGCTCTTAAAGGGAAACGCCCATTTTTGGCCATGTTTTGCCCAGCAATGTGATAAATGCAAAAAAAATGCCCATTTAGTAACTAAAATATTGCTATTACTTATTTGTCATGAAATCTCCGGAATTAAAAGCTGATTTAATCAAGAAACTCAATCGTTTATTGCCTTATTTAACACTTCCGGTCGTTGGTCCTGTCAAAGTAGGGATGACAACTTTTACGGAAAAAAATCGAGACACTAAAACGGGTTACGTACCAAAAATCGATTTTTTGAAAATCAACTTTTATTACGTATTGTTTCGCTTTTGTCATTTTCTTTAGAGGCAAAAAAATGTCTATCCATATTCGGCCTTATAAATAGATAAGATCTATTTAACCGATTCCGTGTTTCCAGTTTTTTTTATATCGATTTTTCGATAAATCGATCTTATAACCTCACTCCTACGTCAATAATAATCGTAATTGACAACAGATTGACATTGACATTTCACATTTTGTTTGGTGTTGTTTTCTTGCGACTTGTGATTTTCATTTCTACTAAGTTTTTCTATTTGATATTTCGACGACTTTGATTACGATGTGGTTACAACTTGTATAATTGTTAAGAATGACGAAACAGGATTAGAAGCAATACGACAATATTCTTGCAATTGTATATCTAGTCGGAGGACAGTAGGGTGTTGTGTGACAATTGTGTGTTTCTGGGGCTGGGCAAGGTTTCAATCAAATATAAATCCCCCAGCCTAATTCCTAGATGACTTGCTTGTCATTTATTTAAACGAGAACGAATAAAACTCAGAAACCTGTAAGTATGTCTTTTTTAACTTTGAATTTTGTGTGATTTATAAAAGTCCAACCGAGTTCTATGTAAAAAATAGTGTTTGTTTCTTTATCTATGTTGTGAACCCTAACGCCTATAATTTGTTTCTTTCGTGGGCATCACTTGGCCAAAACCTCTTTATCAAATGGGCACTTCCCTTTCATTCACTAAGAAAAAAATTCGAAAATTATGGAAGTATTAACACTCTCAGCGCCATGTGGTCCGCCGGGCGAACACAAAGCCCGCTTCTAAAAAAAATCATGGCGCTGAGAGTGTTAAAATTGAACTTGAATTTTTTTTCGAGTCCCAGCCTGCCTCATTTTAGGAGAAGGGTATTCAAATTTTGCCCAGTAGATGGCTGACTGTTGTTGATAACGAGGGAGACTATATAATTGATTATATGTATTTTTATTAATAAAAAAATATTAATAATAATTTGTCTTTTAACTGGCAATAATTTATGAGACAACCTAATAAATTCTTGTGCTACCAAGAGGAGTACCAAACTTGGGAATCACAGATTCCGTTGATTTTTATATATATTGTAGAGTAGTCTCCCCTCAATAACTAGGTAAAATGGCCATTAATTTTCCTTCGGTTTATAATTTTCCAAATGGATTTTGAAATCCTTGGCGGCATCCTAGGCTCGTACCTCATTAATTTCATTAAAAACCATGTGAGGGATGGCGTAGAGAATTTAGTACTTTTGAGCGATTGCTGCGGAGGACAAAACAGAAATATTAAAATAATCCTGATGCTAAAAATTGTACTCAACAGCCACCAAAATCTTGAAATGATAACTTTTAAATATTTAGAGAGCGGCCATTCATTTTTGCCTAGTGACACTGATTTCAGCAAGATTGAATGTGAGCTGAAGCATAACGAGCGAATTTACACCGCACAGTGGGGTTTGATTCCCTGTTTTTTGGCCAAAATTATATTTTGTGTTTTATTATTTCTATGGGATATAAATAGTCAAATGAAGTCAATAAAACTAGTAATCTATTAATAAAACTACTTTTATTAGCAAAAAATTAATATTCTAATAAGTTTAAAACAGATTTACTTAAACGATTTTTTTAGTTTTTGGTAAGGGCCGCATGGCGGTTATGAAAGGATCAGATGACACTATCAGTGCCTTAAAAGTGTCCTCCATTGTGGCTCATTGTGTTTCAGTTGAAGAACCTACAAAAGAAAAGTATATTAGTAAACGAAATTTATTAGTTAAGTAGCAAAAATTAGCAATAATTACATATTTATTCGTAAAGACAAAACACAAATGAACCCAAAAAAAAATTGCTTTTATCATAGAAATGAATAGAAAGTTGTTAAAATGTCAAACGAAAGTAGGAAAGTATGGAAAATCGGTCTATGAGCATTATGGTTATTCTGTGAGTCTTATTTCAATCAGCATAGCTTGCTTGGCAGATATTATTGACATTATAATAAGTACTTACATCCAGCTATTGTATCCATATTAAAAATCTTTAAAGTAGGCTTTGGTACCGCCAACGAATATCAAGAAATATCTCTTACACTTTTACAAAAACAAAAGACGTACGAGCATTATAATCAAAGGTTAACAATGAACTGCGCTGGCGGCGAGATAGGTGGACTGACAACCGGTTCTCGCCCGGTCTCGGGTAGCATGATTCATTGTTTTCTACAATACATGTAGTTAGATAAGGATAGACAAAGGTGATGTGTATACGTTTTGGCCAATACCGCCCGTACTTAAAACCCTATGTGCACCGTCAAAACAACGCAAAACGAAATAATTTTATTTCAGACAATTGTTTTCAAACTCGTATACCTACTTGACCTGATTCACAAAAAGGAGATAGGTAGTTTTAATTGATTAAATATGACTTATAACCATAGACATATTATATGGACTGGAAATACCTACGAAAAAAGGGTGCCTACCTACAACTCATATTGTCTCAAAAAATGGCTGCCATTGCTAGGGTTGTATCAATCAAGGAACATTGGTGTTACTATAACGAGTATCGATACTAAATACGAGTCGTACTAGTTATCACGTTTGGATCATAATATAGTATACTAACTTATAGTCCGTTCTAACTAAGGTTGCCTACTTTATAGTAACGTATCCTAGTATATTTTCGATAAACATGCTTTATAATTTTGCATAAAAATACAGTATGCGAAAATACTTTATTTCTAATCTTTTGTTATGCGTAAAAGACTCATATGAACTATTTATCGATAGGTACAGACGCCAGCACATCAAGCTACCCGAAACTGTCAAATTATCGCAATCAACTTTCTTCCCTGAAAATAAAATTAATGCCAAGTGTTTTTTCGGCACAGAATTAAAAACACTTTTTAATTGCATCACGTTTACGTATTAAAGTGAAGGAAAACAGCGTGAAGAGATATGTATCCATATGCCCAAAAACAGGTGCTTTCGCATATTATACCTTTATTATTATACCTATTATACCTTATAATATGTATGTATTTAGAAATATATATGTACATATGTTTATCAGCTGTCTTAGTACTCATAGCACAAGCTCTGCTTAGTTTGGGACTAGATGGCGTTGTGTGAAAGTTGTGGAATATGATTTATTTATTTATTATTATTTTTATATATGTAATTAATATATATCTATTTATTTATTTCAGGCCAAACGGCCAGGCTATTATTAATCAATCATTTTAATACACATTTACCAAAAATGCTGTGGGAACAGAGTTATCATGTAATCTCATTACATCAAGTGTTCTATTGAAACAGCTTTCTTCAAAGTGAAGTAAACAGAGGTACCATTCTTTATGTCGGGGATTAATATTTTCTTCACCAATAGCCTCTAACCACTTTTTCTTTAGTCCTTCCTTTTTAGGAAACCTATAAAAAGTGCAAGTATTTTTATCAATAAATAATTTTGGTTACAGCTATATTATATTAGCATATGAAACTAAAATCAATAGGAAACGTCAGAAGCTATGTGCACGGTTCCAATTGGTGGTTTCTATGGAGAAGAGTCGGCAAGAAACTCCACGGTTACTCAAAATAATTGGCTTTTACAATGTTAATAGGTAGGGGAGGACAGTGTAGGCATGTCAACAAGTACCAGGTACTTAAAAAAATAGAAGACATTGTAAAAGCCAATTGTTTTTAAAAGAGTAACCGTGGAGTTTCTCGCTGGTTCTTCTGCATAGGAAACCACCATTTGGAACCGTGCATCTAGCTTCTGACGTTTCATAAGTGCCCATGTAGGTTTATGTGAAAGAAAATATTTTGATTTTGGTGCTGTGAACCACGGGCCGGACCTAGCAAGGTCAATCGTAGCTAATAAGACGCAGGACTATTTATGTTAACATAGCAGAATATACCGATATCGTTCCAGCGGAGGAACTAGTTCCGGAAACTATTAGGCAACGGTACAACACTATTCTATTATGACATATTATTGTAAACAAACGAATGAATTAACAAAATAATAAAAAGGTCTGTTATACGGAAATTCACCCAAATATCAATACTTTAGCCATAAATTCATGATCGCGTTACAATTATATCATCGAATGTCTATTATTGTATGTGTTATTGCATGAAAACCGGCTACTAACCTGTGCAAAGAAAGTTGAGGTTGATTTTCATTCTTCCTTGCACACTTCACAATACAACACACAGGCATGTTGAATTGCTGTTTTTCAACATTTACATGCAGTTTTAAAGGTAAAGTCCTCGTAATTTTCTCGCAAATCTCAATAATACAAAAAATAAACAACCATTTGACAGCTGAACTACCACGAAACTTGGCGACAAAGATGGCTGCTCTGGCACCTACCTACAACCGTGTATAGAATAACAGGGCATCTCCTGTTATATCCCATCTCAATGCTTATAACACTTAAATAACACAAATGTTTTAAATTGTTTCAATTTAATTAAAAGTATACGTATGTGTCAGTCATTACATCATCTTGGGTCGATTTAGTTTATTTGATATTTATTGTGCTGTTCTTCAAAAACTGTTTTTCTGAAATATCTCAAGTGTTTTGAGTTGTTTCTGATAAACAAAAAGAAATATTTTATGTCAGTAAAACTATATCACAGAAATGACCCAACCTGTTTGAGTTGTTTCAGTTATTTGATAAAATGGTATTTCCTATCAAAACTAATTCTTAGAAAGGATCCAGACTGTTTGAGTCTATTCTGGTTTATCGACCTTAAGAACATACTCATAGATATGACATTACTCAGAAACAAATCAAGTGGACTGAGTTCGTTCAGCGAATAAATTTTGTATGCTCTTCGTACTGTGGGTTGAGTCAGGGTAGTGAAAAAACTAGTTTCCGTGTACATTTTAAAAATGGGGTTTTCACTACATGATAGATTCGACCCTCAGGAGTACGATGGCATACTTAACTCAATTTTGGCCAAAGTGTGGATTGAGTCCTTTCTGCTTAACTACGTCCAATTGTGGAGAACTCAATCATTCGTCGCAAAGCTGTCCTCATAAGGAAAAGGGTCTCAAGTGCTTCAAGTGCAATGAGTTCGGCCATATTTCAACAAAGTGCACTGCATCGACGAAACGCGAAGACGATCGGAAGCTTTCGGAGAATTTTGTCAGCCGATCGAGTCGGCTAAATCAGCGGCGGAGGCGACCGCCAGCGCTGCCAACATGACGGACGTCGTTCGGGCAGAAATCCGACGAATCCCAGCACTTCGAAGTCAGCCATGTTTACTATGGATTACGTTGGCCCTACTGACAGCGATGATGAAACCATGTCAACTTAATGTCAGAAGACTTCTACGACGTGATCGGCCAGCCAAAGACGACTGAAGATGGTATTGTGTTGTCGGGTCTCGGACTAAAACAAGTGCGTTCATTCGGGAAGTTTACAACTTGTGCTACGATTGACGGACGATGTTACGACGGAGTTATTTTCCATGTTGTGCCTAAAGACTGTATGCCTTATTGTATAATATTAGGTCATGAGTTTCTCGCTAGTGTGACAATGGTTATGAATGAAGGAAGTGTGTTGTTGTTACCTTCTGGTGAAGAGTGGATGAGACGAATAAATTGTTTTACTGTAGGTTTGAGTGTTGTTGTAGGTTCCACAGCCAGCCCAAACATCAAAAAGGAGGTTTTACAGTGTGTAAATGACTACAAACCAACCCAAGTAAAAGAAGCACCTATACAACTAAAAATCATCTTGAAGGACGACATCCCAGTGGCCCAAAAACCAAGAAGATTGTCGCTAAGGGAACAGCAAATTGTTGAAGATCAGGTAAAGGAATGGTTGGATAACAACATAGTCAAGTCATAGTCAAGTTTTTCTGAATATGCCAGTCCTTTAGTGTTGGTCAGGAAGAAAGATGGTTCTACACGAGTCTGTGTGGACTACAGACAACTCAACAAAAAGATGATAAAGGATGAGTATCCACTACCTGTAATTGAAGATTTAATTGATAAACTGAGAGACTCTAAAGTATTTAGTGTTCTTGATTTGAAAAATGGTTTTTTTCATTTGAAAGTCAGCCAAGAATGCAACATTACACCTCATTTGTGACCCATCATGGTCAATTTGAATTTTTGCGAGCACCTTTTGGTCTGTCAAACTGCCCGAAGTATTTTATGCGATTTGTGTCAACAGTTTTCAGGAGTTTAATTGATAAGGGCACTATGTTAGCTTTTATTGATGACATTATCATTCCAGCCAAGGATGAGGTACAAGGTATGCAAAGATTGAAAGAAGTTTTATCAGTTGCTTCAGAATATGGACTACAGATAAATTGGAAGAAGGCAAAGTTGTTATGCAGTGAAGTTGAATATCTTGGTCATTGCATACAAAATGGTGAAATTAGTCCTAGTTCAGAAAAGACAGATGCTGTAGTGAGATACCCAGAACCAAGAACAACTAAGCAGGTGCACAGTTTTATAGGACTTACATCTTATTTCAGAAAATATGTGGAAAATTATGCTACAATAGCAAAACCCTTAACAGACTTATTAAAACAAAATGCTGTCTTTATTTTTGAAGAAAATAAAGACAGCATTTTGCTATTCTAATTTTGCTATTCAAAAAGAGGAAAGCCCTCTGCATACCCTTCACATGGATCACATCGGACCATTGACTGAGACCAGAAAAAGGTATAATCACATTCTTACAATAGTTGATGCCTTTACCAAATTCATGTGGCTTTTCCCTACAAAGAGTACTACCAGTAGTGAAACTCTGGACAAGCTTAAAATCCACCAACAGACGTTTGGGAATCCAGAAAGGATTGTAACAGATCGGGGTACTGCTTTTACGAGCCATGACTTTGGGGAATATTGTGATAGGGAGAATATACAACACATCAAAATAACAACATGGGTGCCAAGAGGAAATGGACAGGTGGAAAGGATACATGGAATCATTATACCAATTCTAACAAAGTTATGTGTAGAAGATCCATCAGTGTGGTACAAACATGTAAGTCAATTGCAACGGGCAATAAATAGCACATTCCAAAGAAGTATTAACACTAGTCCATTTGAGCTATTAACAGGCGTCAAGATGAAATCCAAAGAAGACATACCTTTAATTAATTTATTACAGCATGAAAGTCTGGAACAATTCAATGAAGAAATAGAAGAATTAAGGAAAAGAGCTAAAGAACAAATGTTAAAAATTCAGGAAGAACACACAAGTAATAAATAATAAATAATAAAAAAAGAAAGGAAAGTACTAAGTATGAAGTAGGAGAACGAGTAGCAATACAAAGAACACAATTTGGCCCAGGACTAAAGCTAAAGCCAAAGTATCTAGGCCCATATAGGATTACCAAGGTCAAACGAAACGGTCGCTATGATGTCGAGAAAGATGATGTCACATCTGAAGGTCCCATAAAGACTACTTACTCAGCTGATGGAATGAAGAGGTGGCCTAACAACAGTGAAAAATATGAGTAAGCATGTTGAGTTTTGTTTTAAATTTATTTATTTATTTATTTATTTTTATTTATTTATTTATTTAGGATCTCCAACAAAGGATACACATAAACAATAGAAATTTACAATAATAAAAAGGTTCTTTTACGTGTGCTCCTTCAATTACAGGAGACCACAGCATGCACATATAACTAGGTGTAACACGATAAAAACAGAGAAAATAAATTATGAATACAAATTATGAAATTAGAAGGGAAAAAAAATATAAAATTAACATGTCAAGATTGAACATTCATAAATGGTGTAGGCAGGATAAAAATAAAGATTGAGAATTATAACATTGAATGAATTTGAGGAAAAATAGTAATGATTAAAAATTAACATGTCAAGATTGAGCACTAATATTCCAATTGTTTAGCTTAGTTTAGTTTAATTATAATTAATTGACATTTCAGAGAGTACTAACATACTATACACTTAGTTACTTTGCGGTGGCTAAATTCTTTTTGTATTTTGAAATGGGCAAGGTTATATCCAGGTCACAACGCTTTGACAACGCATTGTACTGCCTGCAGAGTCTCGGGAGAGCGGCGAAATGGCCCAGATTAGTTTTAGATCCTGAGACGTAAAATAAGTTGTAGCTGTTTTTCCGCGGCAGACGAGATGGCGCGTTCATATGCAGTTTGCCTAATAGTTCGCTGCAGTCTATGACTCCATTGAATACCTTGTGCAGTAGTATCAGGTCTGCCGTATTCCGTCTGTCTGCAAGTGAGACCATTTTGTAATGCCCTAATCTATCTTTATAGCTGATAACTTTTTTAGCTAAACGATCTTTGTAACAAAGATGATATAGGAAACGTCTTTGGACACTTTCGAGGTGTTTAATGTATATGTCGTAGTGGGGATTCCAAACCTGGCTGCTATATTCAAGTATTGGCCGAACCAGTGTGTTGAATAACTTAATTCTGGTAGACGCCTTTTTAAAATCTTTGCTGTTACGTAAGATAAATCCAAGGATTTTGAACCCCTTCGATGAAATGTTTAGGATGTGTTTGTCAAATTTAAGTTTTTTATCTATTGTGACTCCCAAGTCACGTATTTCCTCTACCTGTAGTAGTTTTTGTTGGCTAATCGTGTAATCGTTAGATTTGACGATTTTGTTACGGCTAAATTGCATGTAGTAACACTTTGAGACGTTAAGAAGCATTTTGTTCATCTTGCACCAGTTCGTCAGTCTGTTCAGATCTTCCTGCAATAAGGCAGAGTCAAATTCAGTTAACATTGGTTTCATTATTTTCATGTCATCGGCAAAAAGATAGAATTTTGAGTGCCTAAAGCAGAGCGTGATGTCGTTTATGAAAATGTTGAAGAGTATTGGTCCTAAATGGGAACCTTGCGGAACACCTGATGTAGCTTGAAAAGGCTTTGAATGATGGCCTCCCACAACAACTTTTGAAGACCGGTCACTGAGATAAGACTGAAACCAATTTAACATTGATCCTCCTATACCCACATGCTGAAGTTTAGCTATAAGAATAGAATAATCTACTTTATCAAACGCCTTACTAAAGTCAGTGTATATGGTATCGACAGGAATACGTTTATCTAAAGACTCTGATAGAGTGGTGATGTATGAATACAAGTAGTTTTTTTTTTTTTTTTTATATTGTGTTCAAGAGAAAATCATTTCATTTGATTTTTCAAATGTAGATTGTAGTTCAATCTCATAGGCTGGTGAATATTGTAAGCTAACTTACTACTGTTTTGTTTTTAAATAGTGCTTAAGTTTATGACATGTTTTGTGTTAAGAAGTTAACCCTTGCTAAGAGTTACTGATGTAAGACTGAAATTTTATTTTTTATTTGTTGTTAATATTTGTGTTTTGTGTAATAATAAGGAATGAGTCTTGTCTAGCATGTCTGAGGACAGACATGAATGTCGGATGGCTGAATGTGGGAAATGGAATGCAAGCGGAAGTAAGGGAGAAAGTGCTATGTGTGAGTGAGAGAGCGATAAACGAGGGAAGGGAGAAAGGATTTGGAGCGACGCCATATTGGGTGGACTCACAAGGATTGGAAAGACGCGTTATGAAAAAAAATAAAAGACGATAGTTTAAAAAGACTGCGATATTTTATTTAGAAGAACCCTGTATCCCACATATATATTTGTAATCTACATTTAATTTACTTAATTTTGAAACCCTACTCGATAAGTTTGGTTGACCAAAAATTTTTAACGACGTACAATTTAGCGCCAAAAATCCTCCATTTTGTTTTTTTTTTAACACCCACCTAAGAACACTTGGGTTCACGAAACGAATCTAATGGTGGGTCCACACGATACAGACTTTCATACAGACTACAGACTTTCATACAGACTTCTATAGAATTTTATCTGTGCAACTAAGCAGTACAGACAAATGTCGGTGTGATAAAAAGTCGCACAGACAAAATTCTATAGAAGTCTGTATGAAAGTCTGTATCGTGTGGACCCACCATAACGACGCATCAACAATCGACATCCATTCAGCCGTTTAGGAGATACGAGGTAATAAAGGAATTTACATACAAGATACGCGCGAAAAACATAACCCTTCCTTAGCACTCGGGTAAAATCAACAGAATCTGCGATTCCCAAGTTTGATACTCCCCTTGTAAATATAATAATACAAATACTAAGCGTGTACATGAAATTATGTAAGCAGGTATTTTGTGCTCGAATTACATGTAAAAGTGATTTGCTTGAACCGAGTAACGTGAGACGGTTGGCGAGGGGCAATTTGTTACACTCGGAGCAATATTCAATCATCAAACGTCGACCTAGTTCCGCCCTAATTCATATCGAGGTGACAAAAAGCGACAAACTTTGACTTTTAAAGATTATTCATGCTTTTAATAAGAATTATCATATAGTACCTATATCCGGACATGGACTAGCGATATTCTAAATATTTAAATCACTACATAGTATAAAACAAAGTCGCTTCCCTGTCTGTCTGTCCCTATATATGCTTAGATCTTTAAAACTGCGCAACGGATTTTGATGCGGTTTTTTTTAGTAGATAGAGTAATTCAAGAGAAAGGTTCATATGTATAATACATGCATAATATAGTAGAGAAACGCTGACAATTTTAGAGGTTTCTAATGTGATGTCGTAAATAAACACATTTTTTTGCGCTTACATTGTAAACGCTGGCTGAACCCTTCGAGATAGATCAAAATAATGTACTACAGTATTGTACACCTTAACCCTTAAATGCATAATGTTGCCATATGGCAACAAAGCACGTCATTTAATTTTTTTAAGAATGTGATAGCTGTGAGTTTCTGAACGCACCTCTTTTTGTCAAAACAATATATATACTCTATGAATATTAATATTATTGTATAATTATTATATATTTATTATCTAAATTCTATAGATAAATACCTATACAATAGCATTTTTTGCAATACGATAAAATAAATCATGCATTTAAGGGTTAAAAAGGTCTACAAAAAAGTCCGCGATGGTACGAGGGCGGGTCAATAAGTCCGTGACTTTTTGAATTTCTGACCTCTTTACTGAAAAAGCAACACTACTCCTGTCAACAGGCCTCTATCAGTTGACTCCTATCAAAATTTGAACTTGCTGCGTCAGTTAGTTTGTGTTTGACAGCTATCTTTATCAGACTACCCAGTAATTTGAGGAAAAAATGGAAAAAAGTGAATTTCGTGTGCTTATTAAGCATTATTTTTTGCGAAAAAAAACCATTACCGAGACCAAGGCTAAGCTTGATAAATATTATGGGGACTCTGCACCATCGATTTCAATGGTAAAAAAATGGTTTACTGAATTTCGTTGTGGCCGTACAAGCACTGAAGATGCCGAACGTCCTGGACGCCTAGTTAAGGTCTCTACACCCGAAACAATCGAAAAAATTCACGATATGGTGTTGGCCGACCGAAGATTGAAAGTGCAAGAGATTCTGGAAGCCGTACGGATCTCGCATGGCTCAGTGGTTTCAATTTTGAGTGATCACTTGGGCATGAGAAAGCTTTCCGCAACATGGGTGCCGCGTTTGCTCACAGTCGACCACAAACGCAATCGTGTAACAACTTCACAGGAAGGTTTGGCGTTGTTTAATCGCAATATGGAGGAGTTTTTGCGCCGTTTTGTAACCGCGGACGAAACATGAATCCATCACAACACACCAGAGACCAAACAACAGTCAAAACAGTGGGTTTCTAAGGGTGAATCGGCGCCAAAGAAGGCCAAGGTGGGTTTGTCAGCCAATAAAGTTATGGCGACTGTTTTTTGGGATGCACGTGGGATAATCCACATTGACTACCTTCAAAAGGGAAGAACAATCAATGGGGAGTATTATGCCAACTTATTGGACCGCTCGAATGACGATTTGAAAAAAAACCGACCTCATTTGGCCAAGAAAAAGTTCTTTTCCACCAAGACAATGCAAGGGTGCACACATGTGCAGTTGCCATGGCAAAAATCCATGAATTGGGCTATGAATTGCTCCCTCATCCGACCTATTCTCCAGATTTGGCTCCGAGTGACTACTTCTTGTTCCCAAATCTGAAGAAATGGCTTGGTGGAAAAAGATTTGACTCCAATGATGAAGTCATCTCGCAAACAAAGGCCTATTTTGAGGACCTCGACAAATCATATTTTTTGGAAGGGATAAAAAAATTGGAGAAGCGTTGGACAAAGTGTATAGAGCTCAAGGGAGACTACGTTGAAAACTAAAATGATTTATTTATCAAAAAATCTGTGTTTTATTCCAAAAGTCACGGACTTATTGACCCGCCCTCGTATATGTCAATCTCTTAGGGATAACCCACAATAACCATTTTTTATCCTTAACTTTTTACGAGAAATAATGGCTTATTTAAGAAGCAATTTTAGGCAATACAGCATTAATCCTTATCCAATTAAGTAATCCATTAAAAACATTGTGCATTTCATATAGATCATTATGGCCCTTTACAGCATGTAATTTAAATGAATATTTTCGAAGATATCACAGATTTAAAATGCAGGTACATAGCGTCTGCGGCGGCGGGCGGTACCTGCCGGCGGGCGCTTGCCTGCTTTGCTGTAAGCGCGTCGCAGGCCGGGCTGCGCCCTATAGCACTTTATGATTAGCAGCGATCGCACGCGTTTATCGGAGCTCTCTAGCGAAGAAAATAACAATTATTAGTACTGTATTTTTAATTTTATATTATTTAGTATCAGCATTGCACCCGTGCGAAGCCGGGGCGGGTCGCTAGTATGAACTATTTTAAAGTACAATTACAGTCTAAGCTTGGGTCCAATACACTTCCCCGCTATGTGGCAGCCATTTTGTTTTTTTTTTGTTGAAATATGCTCTATGCGAGAACAAACAAAATCATATCTCTCAAATTTTTAGTCATACTGAGATAAAAATAGGCTTATTCGAAAGGCAATAACATTATCTATCGTCTGCATTACAAAACAATGTGTTCAAAATTCCACAACTTTTGAAAAAAAATGTGATGGTCGAAAAAAAAACGAAAAATTATGCAATTCAACCAATAATTGTTAATTACTACAAAAACACCCGCGACTATTTTTTTTTTTGACTAGATCGACAGATTTTGAGCTAAGCTATAAGTTACGTTTAGTTATTTTTACTACGCTATACACAACACCAATGATTGTATTGTGTTCTATTAGTATAATACGTGCACTGTGCACAAGCTAAACTCGCAGAGTTCTTGAAAAACAAATACTGTTTTAACTCATTTATGTCTTGCAATCCGCGCATAAGGGGAAATTAACTACGTTTTGTTTGAACAAATCGCACGAGCGCACAAACGACTGTGGCTCCTGACACGATTAAAATCCTTTTCCCGCAATCGACTCGCCATTAGCACGCAATACTTAAACACGGTCCCCATTCATTGTAGGCGTTGTTGCTGTTCCCTGAATGTTGCCAACGCTGTTCACGTACAGCTGTTGTAGTCGAGCAGGAACACGCGGCCAACTGAACGGGTCTACTCTTTATAGCAGAACTTTTCTTTTTTTAATGTCATAATATTATTTTGCATAACAGCGGATGGCATAAACTTAATTTCGCAGAAAAAAACTTATAATTTTCTAAGTTACACTCATCTTTAGGCATAGATCCATAATAATTAAAAAATAGAACCATCATATCGCAGAAACTTCACAGTCAGAATCGTCTTTTGGCATACATTTCATATCCATAATAATTGAAAGACTCATCTATCATGCTGCATGCAGCAAGCATGCAGAATGTAAGCAAGCATGAAACATGCAGCAGGCATGGTTTCAGTCAATGCTCCGGTCTCACGCGAGCTTATCGTCGCAGATGGTTTTAATGCTCGCCCCCACGGCTGATGCCGGCCAGCAAGCCGAAGCTGATGGTTTTAAGTGTTTTAACGCTCCCACAGCTCGCGGGCCGCTTCATCCCTCCGCGCCTGGGGGTAGGCCAGACAGCGAGGGTGACGGGGTCCGCATGGATGCATACGGGCCGACACTTGGCCGGGGGAGCGTGACAAAATGCGCAAGCACTCCAGCACCCGGGCTAAATGTAGCAGTAGAACACCGTGTGCTTTTAGTCAGCTCCTCCGCTGTCCGCTGGGGCCGATGTTGATAGTAAAAAAAAAGGTTAAAAATGCTATTTTATAGAAATGGCAATATGCCTAGTAAAATTATTCCAAATGAATTTCTGCCATCTTCATGGTATGCAAAGTGAAATTAAACCAAATAATGGTCGCTCTAAATAAACGCTATACTAAACGAAATTATGCGGAATTTTAAATATGCCAAAGGTAATTATGCCAAATAAAATTCTGCCATCTTAAAAGTATGCCATTGTAAATTCGGACATATAAACATTCGACTTGCAGACGAAACACTTTTATGTTACAGTTAATTAACTGTTTTCATTTTTATTACCTTCATTAATCACAATGAATTAATTATAATAAATAATTTATAAGCCTTAAAAATATTCGTTTAGAGAAGATTATGCCAAGTGTGTTATGCCAAATAAACGGAGCATCAAGATTCTGCCAGATAGGGGGAACCCGACTTGAACAGCGGATGGCGCCTTAGTTAGGCAATTAAACTACCTCCATTTCGCGCCAAGGTACAGCGTATACGCGGAACAGTTTTTTGGATATTCAATAACAGTGACAGATATCGGCCGCCAGGTGTCGTTACTACTTGAAAATCATTCTGCGACGTTCTGACTTCTGCTACTTTTGAAAAGTCCCGACAATCATGAACTTGTATAACACGAGACAGCGTGGCGTAGGCCGCATGGGCCGCAGGGGCTGCGTGCGTCGCGTGTGCTGCACGGATTGCTCCTCGTACAGCGCTGCACTACAAAGTCTCTGTAAATTAACTCTTAAACACACACGCGGCCGAGCTAAGGGAACGCCGGGGAGTTTCCGTTCACCCATAAACCAGCTCCATTCTGCTTTATAACATCCAATTAAAATGCTAATTTATTTATTTAGTCGGAATTGGCGCGCGGCTGACGAAAGGCCCGCTCAGCACTCCGACTCACCAAATCGCGCAGATCGTCGGACGCGCTACTTGCGACAATTTTGTCATGTAAAGTTCCTGTCATTAGACGTTTTAATTTTTTAAGGGAAAATACGGCATTTGATATGGACCTTTAGCTCGAGTAAGTGTCTGTGTTATTTATTTATTTATTGAATACTTCAAGCACATAACTGTACGTAGGAAATTAAGTATAAAGTTAGTAAGTAGTGTAGCGAAAATAATAAAAAATCACCTCAGTGCATGAAATAAAAACGTATATTTTTTTTTAGGTAAACCAACAGATATGGCCATATTTTTTTAGGACCAGCAGTGCGATTCTGCAGTGCGATTCTGTAACCATCTCACCGTGAAAACTTAAGTGAAGTGAGCGTGGAGTGAGCTATCAGTGTCATCCCACCTGATACTATATAATGAGACTATATAATTGATTAAATATATTTTTTATTAGTAAAAAAATATTAATAATAATTTGTCTTTTAACTGGCAATAATTTATGAGACAACCTAATAGTTAAGGTACATAGTGCTCACACGTCTGTTATGCAATTATACAATATTAAGAGATTGAATTTATACAATACAAAGATAGTTTTTTCAATCTTCAGCAGCTCCAATCGGGGGGCACGGGAGTGCCCCCGCCAAGTCGAGCGCGAAGCAAACACTGCCGTACCATCCTTTACTGGAACCATTTCGCCGCATTTTCAGGCCCCTATTTGAGAACCTCTGGATAAGACCAGAACGCAGAAATATTGTTCATCGAGTAAGCTATAATCACATACTTAAAATCCAAAATTTCAAGTCTGTAGGTCATTTAGTTCCGAAGTTAAGCGAAAGGAAAGTTTCGCATTTATGACACTCACTCACTCATGATCATCAAAATAGAACTAGTACTTCCCATAAACTCAGAGAGCTGAAATTTGGTACAGAGTTAGGGTTTAATGGCCACATAAAGGGAAAACTATAAAAACTAGGATAATCGAAGATCTGGAGTACCTGGTGACCCTGATTAGAAAACACAAGAGCCCAACCAAACTATTAGAGATCGACATACCGCCATTACAAAAAATATTCAACTTGGTGGGCCGCTTCATTTGATGTCAAAAATCGAAGGTCTGAAGTATCTGATGAAGAACCCTCAGCTGATCTCAGCTGTATTAGAGATATGGTAATGCCCCCTTTTACTATTGGTACATAAAAAAATCGACTGTCATTGCAAAAATCCAGCGTAGTGGGACACATTTTTTTTTTTTTGGTGTCCGTTTGGAAAATCCTCATGGAGTCCCTCCGCCCTTGGGGAAGGGCGAAGGGGACTGTCAGACTCTTACTGATTAAAAACCAACCCGTGTTCCTCATATACCCGTGTGTCGGAGGGGCGGGTATCGCCGAAGCATTCGTCACTACCCCCCCACGGGTATTGGCCTGCTAGATGGTCGGGCGGGCCCCGTCACCCACTGCGGCCGTCACCCCGGCCGCAGGACTCCACTATGAGGCGCGCGCGGAACACGACGCCGCCGCCTCGAGGCCTGCTGCTGGTCGGACGACAAGACGCCCCAAGTCTGCCGTCCGCAGGCCGCGCCCTACGGTGGCCGGAAGTCGGCCACCCTACGACGCCCAGTGCGTCTGCTGCGGGAGCGGAGAGAGGAGGCAGCCTCTCTCTCCCTTTCCGCCGCCTCCTTTGCGAGCATCACGGCCTCGCAAAAGGTGGCGACGGCACTCCACCTTGACTCGCTTCCGACCATGGTTGACACAACAGCCGGAAGCGAGAGGTTTCCCGTAGCACCTACGGCCGCGACCAAGTCACGGCGCTGCTCGGCTCAAGCTGGGCACTCTGCCAACGTATGCAGCGCCGTATAGTGGGACACATCTTCTAATTTAATCTAGCCTATAGCGTCCCACTGCTGGGCGAATGCCTCCCCTTCTGTTTTTAATACGCATATAAATAAAATTAAAGAAAAACTCTGGATAAGACTAGACTGGATTTTATGCTTGTACTTACTTGTTTACAAGAAGAAATAGTCGAACGATTAACTTTATTCTACTCGAACATTACACAAATTAAATAAACAAATTACACTAAAATATTAATTTCGCTCAAAATTTGGTCAAAATATAAGGCATTGGACTAAGAGTGGCGGTGATACCCGCACACGTCGCTAGATGGCGCTGACTGTATTTTAAAACGCGCTCACGTTTGTTTTCCGATAACCTCATATGGCGAAGTGGCAACCGGCCGCGTTACAGTCGTTTACGACATTCTTCTACTGCGCTTGAAAACGTTTGCTAGGGATTAGGAGGGATTATTTGCATTTCATTGATTTCGCCTATTATTTCGTGAGGTTTGCGAAGGTTAATTAGCAGGTTGTTATTATAACAATTCGAAGATTTGAATAGGTTAGGAATTTTATGATTAGTGACAGTGTACAGAGAACAATTACCAATCTGTGTGGCGTATGCCCTAACAATTCACAAGAGCAAAGGTCTAAGTCTAAAAAATACCCTCATGGACATTGGCACCTCCATATTTTCTTATGGCCAAGCCTACGTGGCGCTTTCACGAGTAACCAATCTTCGTAGGATGCACCTCATAAATGTTGACTTCAAGAGTATAAAAGCTCAAGCTTCAGCGATCACCGAATACAACCGGTTTAAGCGTAAATACCGCGCCGATCTTTCAGAAATTAAACCGTCTAAACCGTCTAAAAGAATAAATAATGAACGCGAATGGGCAATACGAAAAACTGTTGCTACTGTACAAGAATCAGAACCGGAAAAAAGAAAAGAAAGATTTGTAATAATAAAAAAACTACTCCTAAAAAGAAAAAAACTGTGTCAAATAAGAAAATCTAATAAAATAAATCAATATGACCACGTTTCTACAAAAAGAAGTGATATCCCACCAAAAACATTCTGTAAAAAACTAGCCAAGTCTCGATGGAGCTGCTTGTTTATCTCTAAAAAGTAATGAAATCTAGACAAAGTCGTGCCAAGTGTAAGGTTCCTTACTGCGATTTCTGTATTATTATAGTTAATGTTGTGTGACTTGGCCGTTGAAGGGTACACAAGGGCACAAAACCAGGTGCTCCATGACACCATTGCACCAATCTGTCGCCAGAACCGCTACCCATTGAAGATGGAAAATTGCCACTTGGAAAACGTTGATTCAATAACGAGTCAATTGTAGGCTTGATAAAGCTGCGTATTTCAATAATACTTATGTATAGGTGAGCCTGAAACAAACAGTATAAAATCTATTTTATATTAGATCGGTGGTCGATTTGACGCTCCAAAAAGAAAAGAGCAGAAGTCAGCATTGTCAATGCTGAATGCATGCGTTGCACAATCAACAACAGCCTAAAATGAGACATTAGCGTCTAATTACCAATACCAGTATGGGCTATTATCTCGCTTAACAAACATAGGTATTATAGTTACAACAGATATAACATTACGTGGAAAAAAAATTGATTTGTACCCACTAACGTATAAAGAATGTTCAACGGCCAAGTCACACAACATTAACTATAATAATAAAGAAATCGCAGTAAGGAACCTTAGACTTGGCACGACTTTGTCTAAATTTCATTACTTTTTAGATATAAACAAGCAGCTCCATCGAGACTTGGCTAGTTTTTTACAGAATGTTTTTGGTGGGATTATATTTTCGAATGCTAATTAATTAGTTTTTGCGCCCTTGTGGGGCAGGACCAGCGTTGAGCCAAGCATTTTTGTCTGCGATGTAATCCCCCAACTTATAATATGCTTGGCTGCATAGTGTGCGTTTTATGTAAGATTTGAATTTCGTTTCATTGAGTTGGAGTATGTGGGGAGGTATTTTATTATAGCGTTTTAAGCAGTACCCCATGAAGGATGAGTCTAATTTAGCCAGTCTGAAACCTGGTTGAACTAATTGGTCCCTATTTCTAGTCCTATAGGTGTGTCTGTCACCTCTTTTAGTGAAAAGATTGAGATTTTTCCTTACGTACATGATGTTTTCATAGATATATTGACAAGGTACCGTCATGATATTAATATCCTTAAACAGGTTCCTTAGAGAATCGCGCCTGCGGAGGTCATATATTGCTCTGATGGCTCTTTTCTGCAGAATAAAAATAGACTCGATATCTGCAGCCCGTCCCCATAGTAAAATACCGTAAGACACGATACTATGAAAGTAACTGAAATAGACTAGTCTCGCGGTATCTACATTAGTAAATTGACGGATTTTTCTTATAGCATATATGCTGCTGAACTTAGCCGTCCTGCAAGAGATGTTATATGAGGACCCCATTGCAGCTTTGAGTCGAGCGTGATCCCCAGGAAAACAGTTTTATCGACGAATTCTAGTTTCTCTTTATTCAATACTATGTCTGGCTTTGAATAGTATGCCTTTGAACATAGGTTGGATTTTACTTGAGCTTTAAACGCATTACAAGGCAAATCTAGTAAAAAAGAGTGTAGCGTGTTATAAAAGCTTACACCAAGCCCAACAAATTAGTTATTAACCTTATGAAGCCGGTGAAAGGTAGCACGTAGTTTGTCCTTATTTCTGATGTTAACATTATGAATATCACTGTTTTTAGTATACAAGTGTATATTTCGCCTAATATATAAAATGTTGGCAACGATGAATTGTGATGCAACCGTGAGAATACCAATATCTTTAAAAAAAATCTCTTAGAGAAACTCTAGTACCTAGCTGGCCTACCTAGATTAAACGAGCTGCATCAACGTCAGTGTATTGTCTTACTTCCCTGAAGGCGTAGGAAGGATAAGGAACGTTCCGGACGACCCTTGAGCATCGACGACGACGCATTACTCTGCTGCATCAAAGCAAACCTGGAAGCAAGTACGCACGAGCTAGCCAGAGAACTTGGCTGCACCCAAGCATCAATAGTAAATCACTTACTCAACTTGGGATACAGGACAGTTCTAGCTCAATGGATACCACACTGTCTCACCGACGATAATAACAACTGCCGCGTGCGTGACCATCTGTCAGTCTCTGCTACTTCGTCATCATCGCAAGGAGTTTTTAGAGGATCTTGTGACGGGGGATGAAAGCTGGATCTTGTATGATAACAGAAAGCGTCTAGGCTATTGGCTTCCAGTCGGAGAAAAACCGCCACAGCATCCGATTGATCCTCACCCACAAAATATTTTGTTGTGCTGTTTCTGGGACGCAAAGGGAATGCTGTTTCTCAATTTTCTCCCTGCAGGCACACGATCTCCTCTACACAATCCATTGAGAATCTCCAGGAATGAGCAAAAGCTATAGGGAAGATAGGGCAAGCACACAACTAAAGCAATAACAGTCCCTTACGCGTGTGAAGCGCGTCAAATATTTATAATTGTGATGAGACCGGGATCTCAACAGTACAAGATCCGGGGAAAATACTAGCCACAAAAGGACAGAAAAGGATAGGGTCCATCACCAGTTGGGAGAGAGGCAAAAACATCACTGTTCTGTGTACAATGAGCGCTGCTGGGTCATTTATACCTCCAATGTTTATCTTTCCAAGGAAACGACATTCCCCTCTCCTGGAGAAAGATGGCCCTGCTGGGGCTATATTCCGCTGCTCAGAAAATGGCTGGATAAATGAAAACCTTTTTTTGGAATGGCTTCATCATTTCACAGAATACGCCAAACCTTCTGCAGAAGAACCTATATTGTTGATACTCGATAATCACGCGAGCCATATTTCTCTTGATATTTACAATTACTGCAAACCCAAAAACATTCATATGTTGTCCTTACCACCGCACACATCCCATCGAATGCAGCCGTCGGACGTCACTTTTTATGGACCACTTAAGGTAGCTTACAAAAAGGAATGTGACAGTTTTATGAAGAGCCACCTCGCTGAAAAAATAACTCCATATGATGTTGCATCCTTATTTAATAAGGCATATTCGAATGTGGCTTCTATAAGTAAAGGGGAGTCTGGATTTAAAGCCACTGGTATATTTCCAATGAACCCGAATGTGTTCAACGATGAAGACTTTTTAGCTGCTGAAATGCTGCAAGGCGAATCAGTAGTTATTCAAGACACCGAAAACTCTTTTCAGACAATGCTATCTGTGTGTGGAATATTCGTACATGCGTACGAATATTCCCCTTGAGATAACTGCAACTCCAAGCACACCCAATGTGCCACTCGTGCTTCCATCAACGTCTAGGCAACAAACACCACCAAGGTTTGAAAGTTTTATCAATTTGCCTACCAAAACACCAACTATCAGCACAAGACAAATTCGAAAAAAAACAACATTCTACCATATTAACCTCAACACCATTGAAAGATAGTCTTATAGAAAAGGAAAACAAGAAGAAAAAGAAGAACTTAAAGGAAAAAGGAAAACAAAAAGGCAAAGGGAAGGGCAAAAAAAGCAAAGAATACAAGGAAAGTCTTAAGAAAGCTAAAAGGAGAGTTCTTCAAGAAGATAACGAGTCTTCATTGACCAACGTAGATACTGATGACCTCTGCGTCGATGCTGAAGAAGATGATGATGAGGACCCAGAAAATTATTGTGAAGTATGCGGAGAATTCGGCCGAAACAATGAGGTATGGTACCGGTGCACTTCCTGCGGGCTTTGGGCTCACTCTGCCTGCACGGGCGGGGATACCGCACAGGGTTATGTATGTGACAATCGTTAGAAGTATTTGACCACCATTGTATCATCTTCATATGTGTACAATGATGGTCAAAGGTACTTTTTTTTAATAACTATTATAACTATTTGATGGTAACTCCAAAGATGAAAATGTTGATCTCAATTAATAGTCCTATAATGCAGAATTGCTATGTTAAGTTCCTAATAAAGCTGTGATTTATAATATGACTTTTATTTCAAAAAGTGCTTAACCGACCGCCATTACCCCCTTTTCCCCTAAGAGAAAAACTGCCAAGACGCGCAACTGTCCACCTTCTCCACGACAACGCGAGACCCCATGTCGCAAAGGCAACCCACAAAACAATCACCGAACTTCACTGGAATACCGTTTCTCATCCACCATACTCTCCCGACATGGCGCCATCTGACTACCATTTGTTGAAACATTTAAAGGCATATTTGAGAAACAAAACTTTCAAAAACGTCGACGGTCTCAAGAAGGACGTGTTCATATTCTTCGAGTCACAGCCGCCGTAGTTTTGGGCAAAAGGAATAAACGACTTGCCTGCTAGATGGTCCAGTGTCATAGAATTAGATGGCGAATATATTGTTGATTAGAAATTTTGTGTATAAGATATAATATATCTTATACACAAAATTTAAAATTTAATTCTACTGAAATTATTGCGACATAACTTTTTTATCAACCTTATATTTGTGACGGCTTGTTGAGGTTTGGCAAGCGTGTGGATCCGGCTTAACATAACATTCTACGAGTACAATACTATTGCGTAATTTAGAACTTTATGGAAAAACATTATGAAATAAAAGATGTTGAATTTTTTTTGTCATAACTTTTGCACCAACCCGATATTTTCTTTGTTTGTATCCTTGCCCCTATTTTTATTAATTACATATTCGAGATAAAAAAATATAATCACGATTGCGGGAGGAACGACACAGGTCCGTTACTGACAAAGCCCGCAGACGATCTGGGCGGGCATAAGAAAGTGACAGAGTCAATTACTTCGACATGCGAAAAAAGAGATCGCAACAATGCGCTGGAACCAAAATAAAACAACGTAAGCGCCAAACCAAATAAAACTTGTTTAAAAATAAATTAAGCTTTGTATCAAAAATTTGTTCAGCCGGAGTTTTCAATTACCTATTACGCATATTTTGAATGCAATTTTGCAATGAAATTAATTAGGATTGTAGAATTACAGAAGAAAATATAAAAAAGTAGACGTCTTTTCGGAATTAAATTCTATCTAGGAAATTTGAAGCAATTGCGTTTTCCTTCAGTCAGAGTCTTAATCAAATAGTCAATAAACATATAACTACAAATCAAATCCAAACATGCTGTAATCTACATCTACACTAATAATAATAATATTATAATATAATATTATAAAGAGGAAAGATTTGTATTTTTGTATGTATGTTTGTAACGAATAAACTCAAAAAGTACTAAACCGATTTCAAATTTTTTTTCACCATTAGAATGCTACGCTATCCCCGAGTAACATAGGCTATATTTATTAATAGAAAAAAATAGGGGTCCCTACTAAAACTTCAATAATGTTACCCGAGGTGTAAAAAAAATTGCCATAAAATGTCTTTCATCGCATGCGCTGCGGAAACTATTGATGATAGAACAAAAAAATGATCTGCAATATTAAAGAACATATCAATATCTACAAAAAACTCCGCGATACCATATGCCCAACTATTGCAGTTATGTCACTATAACTACTTTTTGACATTTTAAAAGTTGATAGAAATATCGACCAAAATCAGACCATGTTATCCATACCATTTTATTAATCCTTATCCAAATAAATCATTTCGTATTTAAGACTGTTTCAATACCTGTAGATTCATTTTTGAATTATTCAAATCGGACATTTCATTCATAAGATATTACGAAATTAAAAATGTCAATCTAAACGAAAGTGGCCGGTGTGGTCCCCACACGCAGCGCAGCGAGCAACGCGGCGAGCGAGGGGGCACCGAAGTGCGGGAGAGAGGCGTGCACATCTATGAAATAGCTAACCGGGACGCAACCGACATTGAATGTTTTGACTTTTTTCATAGCATAGTTTTTGTTTCACTTAAAAAGCTCCTTTCAGAACTACTTATAAATTACTTTATTCAACCTTTACTATTTAATTTTTATAGTACCTATTCTCACACTTTTTTTTAAATAAGTATTTATCAAAACTTTATAATATTTCTTTATGTACAGACCCCAGCACATCAAGCTACTACAATCTGTCAGATTTCTTTAATAGATTTTCAACTTTAGCGCTACAGCATAAGGTTAAAAGTTGATGGGGAAAATCTGACAGTTTCGGGTAGCTTGATGTGCTGGCGTCTGTACACTGTGTTTTCTTATTTTCTCTGATTTGCACAAGACTTTTGATAAAGGAATTACGAGACGATGTGATTGTAGCAACAATCATCACCGGCCCCGCGGCCGGACAGCTCGGTCTCATTCCGCGGATCCCGATGATACCGACGTGAAGCTTTAAGGTAAAAATTGCAAAATAAAAAAGTGAAAACATATAAAATTAAATAAAGCCATAAAATAAAAATGTACATACAAAAAATGTAAATAAAGGAATGTAAAAAAATAACATAAGTAAAAAAAAATACATATATACATAAAACAACAAAAAAAAATTGAAAATATATTTAAAAAAAACTAAGGAAATACAAAACGGTATCTATACGGATAAAAATGTAAAACGTTGTAAAAAAATATAAACAATAAAATGTTATGTTGCTATTTCGACGTCAATGAAAATCAGCGTAAAGATTGAAGTCTTTGTTTTTAATTTTGAAGATTTGAACAAATTGAGTCATGGACGTTTTAATTAGCATATTAAATTTTTAAGTGATTGTAAGTATTTAATTTTATTCTGCGTTTATCCCAAAATGTTTAAAAATAAATGTCCACCCGTGCGAAGCCGGGGCGGGCCGCTCGTAGTGAAATAAATGGATTCGAAAAAACACCCAATTTATTTTGATATCGCCTTAAATTCCTTTCTTATTGTGCTTTCTCTTACCTTACGTTCCTCTTGTGATTCATACACATGAATATACTTAGCAAAGTGATTTAGAATTACTAATATATATAAACTTGATACTGTTAATATTATTATAGATACCTATGTATTATAATTTTAAATAACACGACGAAATGCACAAACTCGTTGTAGAGAACATAACAGCGCTACAGTCAGTTATGTTCCAGAGGCTTCAGAGCTGCGGCGGGTGCGGCACTTAAGTACTCCACGAGCTGTACAAATACTCGTATAACTCACGGAAATTATCCGAACAATTTAACTAAAAGCTGTAAAATGTCGCGCGAATCACTCTCGCACCGCTTTCGAATGCCAACGAAGGAGCACTAAGTCTTATAATATTATTTACGGCACAGCAACATGACGCCCGGGAGCAATCACGAGCAGTCGGGAGCAGTCGGGAGTAGTCGGAAGCATGGGACGATTACAATTCCGCAGCGGAGAATGAGTCGTGGCGCCTCTGCTAGCTAGCGGCGAGCGGCGACTGCGGCGAGTCACGCGCCACACGCTACTTACTTACAGCAGCTACGAGAGTAGCTGCTGTAAGTAAGTAGCGAGATAATGTGTTCAGTACACATTATCTCGTCTGAGCCAGTGCGCTCACTGGGCGTATATTAGTTCCGATCCATTGCATTGGTCACGTTGTCACGTCGAGTCGCGTCGACCACACCCGTGCAGCCTGCCGGCAGCCGAGAGTGTCGACATCACTTCACTGCGACGAGCGACGGCTGCTCTCGTCGCAGAATAGAAAACGGTTGGAATCGTGAAGCAAAATTACATTTCACAAGCACGTACCTAATTTTCTTTTTTAACCTTCATACGAGTATTTGAATGCCTTAGACCATTTCAATGGTTTAAGGAATCTGATAAATCAACAAGCCAGCACTCAATCTGCCAGCCTCCCCCCATTTCTCCCCGCTCCCCTACAACTACGTGCCAACAACTCAGCGCTTCGAAAAAATACGATAACGATGACTTACTTTTTATATTGAACGAGTTCATAAATGGCGGCGACAAGTTTTAACGAATTGTTAACAAAAACTCGCGCGCGGCATAATGAGTCAACTTGTGAGCCGAATCACTGCAAAGTCACGTTCGCAAGGTGCCACCATTGTTTCTGCGGAGCTCACCGTGCACAGTACACAGTACACACTACCGTGCAGGAGTGTGCATGTAACGCGTGGGCACGTGTGCGTGCGCGGCGAGGACAGCCGTTCTGTTTACCTGCTGTCAATACAGTTGAACAAGGCGCGTGTTTGTGCAGCGCTGAATAGTATTTAGAGCGCGCTGAGCTCGCGGCACACAATGCGCGCCCTACTTCCCGAGTGACGTCATCGCGTGGCGCACACGTGCCGCGGTGTCGCGACACGTGTGCGCCACGGGCGTACAGAAACGCATGGAGTAGTCTCGGGTGGGTTACAGAGCGCGCCAGCCAGTTTACAGCAAAAAGGTTAATTAATTAATTAATTAATTAATTTTAATTTACAAAACGTCAAGTCATTGTGATATAGTTCCAACTCGTTCACATCAATTAATGCGCCTTTGTTTTGTCTCACTCGCTCACATCGTCGACCGTAGGTTCAATTGCTGTAAGGGACAAAATACCCAAAATGAGTTGAGTATACAGTTTTGTTCAGAATTTTTCGCTCTATCGAATGGTGAATATAAAAAAATTCTAGCTTAAAAAAAATGTCCCTTACTCTAATGATTTTTGGATCCAAATTTAGAATCAGCCCCATAATAACAATGTATCTGAAAAACTATGCAATATAGGACCTTGAAATGGTGTAATTATCGCCGCCAATCCACTTCAAATAAGGTAAGGGTCTTCCCAATCAACGAATTACCATTACATGGTTTATTTTTTAAGAAACAATAATAAAACTGGCCTTACACTAATGTCTTTGTTGTCTCAAAAAATAAATATCATCCATACTTTAAATGGATTGCACGAGTTTTGACATAGTTGTCCCTTACCCCAATTTGCATTGTTATACTTTAAGCAGTGTCAACGTTACACCTATTTGAATCGAATTATTGCACTATTACCATCCTTTTCTATCTCACAACGTCTTTCTGTGTGCAAAAGAGAGGATAGTACCAATGCGAAAGCAGCGCGCGGGCATAAAAAAGTGGTATCAGTGCGAGTTCATCTGTCGTTAAAAACAACAAAAATAATGGCTTTTTGGGAAAACGAAGTGCTCTGGCCCCTTGAAACTTTGTAGTAGGGTAGTAGGTTTCAAGGAGCCAGTGTACTTAATTTAGCTAAAAAACCATTATTTTTATAAATAAATGATAGAAGGGTTAATTTCCGGACGATAAATATTTTCGAAATTCATTCGGCACTTTTTAGTTGATTTATCAGAAATTTTTTACAAAGTTTCAAGGGGCCAGAGCACCAAAAAGCCATTACTTTTGTTATATTTTATAAATAAACAATAGAAGGGGTAGTTTCCGGATGATAAATGTTTTCGAAAATTATTTGGCACTCTGTAGTTGATTTTCCAGAAAATTTTTACAAAGTTTCAAGGGGCCAGAGAACTTAATTTTGCCAAAAAGCCGTTATTTTTTATAAATAAACAATAGAAGGGGTGGTTTCCGCATGAAAATTTTTTTCGAAAATTGTTCGACACTCTTTAGTTGATTTATCAGAATTTTTTTACAAAGTTTCAAGGGACCAGAGCACTTAGTTTTGCCAAAAAGCCGTTATTTTTTATAAATAAACAATAGAAGGGGTGGTTTCCGCATGAAATTTTTTTTCGAAAATTGTTCGGCTCTATGTAGTTGATTTTCCAGAATTTTTTCACATGGTTTCAAGGGGCCAGAGCACTTAATTTTGCTAAAAACCATTATTTTTGTTGTTTTTTTTATAAAATAAGCAATAGAAGTGGTAGTTTCCGGATGATAAATGTTTTCGAAAATCATTCGGCACTCTTTAGTTGATTTATCAGAATTTTTTTACAAAGTTTCAAGGGGCCAGAGAACTTAATTTTGCTAAAAAACCATTATTTTTGTTGTTTTTTATAAATAAACAATAGAAGGGGTAGTTGCCGGATGATAAATATTTTCGAAAATCATTCGGCACTCTTTAGTTGAATTTTCCAGAAATTTTTCAAAAAGTTTCAAGGGGCCAGACAACTTAAATTTGCCAAAAAGCCATTATTTTTGTTGTTTTTTATAAATGTAATCTGATTAAATTGTTCCCTTTTTATTATTTAGATAATCGCTCTATATTTTTTTTTCTAATGCAATAATAACAGTATGTTACAATGATATGTCTTATTAATCGTAATTAAGGTTTATTATTCAATATATCTTTCATTATTTCGATTTTTTGCATATAAGAAAGTAGTAGAGCAGCCTTTTCTACTTTTGGAATTCAAACGTTTGGAACTTCAGCTACATGTTTGGTCGGGATTGTGCGCGGTTTTTGCAGCTACTCTTTTATTTGAATAAGAATTCAAAGTAAGTATAGGTAAAATTGTTACCATTTTTTTAATAATTTGATTTTAATAAGATGTTTATTAAAATCAAATTATTAAAAAAATGGTAACATAAATAAAACAATTATTAATAAAACAATTTTTATACAATAAAATAAAAATTGTTTTATTCAAACTAATACAAATTTGCTATTACAATGTACAAACATTGCATGTAAGCGACATACAAAAAAGCACACACACGGTTCTAATACATTTTCATGTCTTTTAAATGATTTCTTATAACGATTTCCAAATTGAAGATATCCGTACGTCAAAAGTGTGTACTTCATTTTCTGTCAAAAATCTCTTTACATTGTATTTTTTTCATAAATTTGTTCAACATGTCCTTTACACTATTTTTTCATTAATAGATTGGATCCAACGTAGAGGTCAATTTAATGTAAGGGACGGGACTACAAGATACTTGGGCAGTAAGGGACATTACTAACAAAATACGTTGTTGTAAGGGACATCTATTTTCTTAAATAGCTAACTCATTTAAATAAATGTTACACATGTAGATAGAGCACTAAAATACAAGTTTATGTGTGAAATCAGACCCGAAAAAGGTTAATAACAAAAAAAGTTATGGGCGATTTAGTCCGAAAAAAAACTTTGTCGGCCTCTCCTGAAAAATCGTATTTTGTCCCTTACAGCAATTGAACCTACGGTCGACGACATCTTAGGAACAAATTTACTTCCCACTCCATACGGCCTATGCGCGTCGCGAGCCGCGACCGAGGAGCGGGCGAGAGGACGGTCAGTTGAGTCGCGCGTTCACGCATACACTACACTTGTGCGTGACGTCACACGTGCCGTCTCACTAAGCATTCTAAAGCTCAGATTTTGTTTGAACTATTTTTAATATTAAAGTTAAAAAGTTTTCATATAAATTGTGTAATCCCCATATTGTGTAAGTGTTGAACAAGTTACGCATTGCTTTCTCATTTGTCATGGTGGTCAATGATTTGCAAAATTGTGTTTCATCATCTTTTTTTCTTGACACCCATTTCTATTCATTTCAATAATTTCTTCTAACCATAAACCTTAGCTTACATCATTATTTGTGTTCATACTAATATAAAAGTGCTTCACACCCTTTTTTCTTTAAGCTTTGTAAACTCCGATTCTGAAGGTGACCTTGACACACATTCGCCTTAAGCGCAGTAGTACTTCATCCGCTTTACGCTTATGCTTACGCCGCCGTGTGGTCACCGTCAGGAAAGGATTAGCAGAGGGCACAATTATTTATTTCCTGGACATAAATTCCAGGGTTTCAAGTACCGGGTAAATTTGCCCAAGAATACCGCCGCCGTGACATCTGGCGGTCAACACGGAAGGCTGACTTCAGATACCTAGCTCTCCAATCAACCCTGCGGGTTCTCTACCACCCAGGGTCAACTCCTCGGCTTCTGCGTCATCTTCAGCTACGCGTAAAGCCAGGACAGTACCTACTTGACGCGCCTACCTCCTTAGGACGAAAAAATTATGACGGGCCTTTCGTACCTACGACCTTAAATAAATTAATAATGAAAGTGTTTAGTGAGTTGGTGTTCTTATTTATCTCATTAAAATTAGTTTATGTTAACTCACACGCTTCACCATGCACAATGTAGGGTTCCGTAGTTGGGATGAACTTATCTCAAGAACAATCTTGGGAGATTGGGAGATTTACCATGTTATTTTCAGACCATAGAATCCTTATAAGTTTTCCTGTAATCTATAAGTACAGAACGGTTGTCTGGATTTTTATTCAAAATTTTAGGCTCAGTAGTTTCGGAGATAAGGGTGGAAATGGTCAATTTTCATCTATTTTCTTTGAATAACTTAACTATTTTAAAATTATTAAGAAAATATACTTGAGACTCTCACAGTAAGCCCTTTCATTTGATATGTCAAATGGTACAGTGTGCACGTTTTGTTTTGTTGTCTTATTTGTCTCCCAAAAGTGAGTATGTATATCCAAATTTCATTTATTTACGTACCACGTCCATGTTTGAGTCACAGAAATCGGTATGTGTACCAAATTTCAATTTAATCGGTCCATTAGATTCGGAGTAAAAACACGGTTTGGTTTTTTCATTCGGTTATACGGAATCCTAAAAACGTAAGAACATTTGAATTTCACGGGCTACCATACCATTCGCCTTAAATGACTGCTGCCAAAACTAACAACTGCCGGTTGATTCTGTAAAAATCTCACCGTGAAATCATAAGTGAAGTGAGAACTTAATAGTGTTAATCCCTAGCGAATGACGGCTCACTCCACGCTCACTTTACCCAAGCTCTCACGGTGAGATGGTTACAGAATCGCACGGCTGATGTGTTATACAACACATACGCATTTGCTAGCTTCACGCTGAATCTTGTTTGTTTTAGAAAATATGCCATTAACACCAGCTAAACGACAGCGCAATTATAGAGAGCGCATAAAAGCGAATAAGCCTGAAATGTGGGAGGAAAGGAAGAAAAAAGAAGCTGAAGACAAAAGAAAAACAACAAAAGTCAAATCGGAAACAAATCAAGACTCAGAAAGAAAGTCTTCAAACATATAAAAAAACGCACTATAGATTAACCAAGGAAAACAATAATATGAAATAGAAAAAATATGAAAATAGAAACTTTGAAAAAACATGTCTGTGCGTTGAAAAAAAAAGTTTATAGGTATAAATTATTATTGAATTGTCAGCACAACTTTAATGAGCCCGAGAAAGAAAATGTTAACCAGACATCATGTTCCACATTGCCAGATTCTCCGTTATCGAAAACAGAATCTTTCATCCAAAATCTGAACAGTATAACAACTCCAGATAAAAATAAAGTAAGAAGAGTTCTATTAGAGTCGACTCACTGGAAAAAAACCTACAAGACTTCTACATGTAATGCTGAACGGAACGTTTTGAAAAATGTAGTTAACAGTCCTTTGGTCCGTAAGTATAAATTGCAAGCACGATTAAATCCCTACGTACGTTTAAAAGGAGCACTAAGTATATCCAAAAGAGTACACAACAAGAAACAAAAAGGTTTGGCTAAAACCATTACAGAATTTTACTTACAAGATGATGTGTCAAGAGAATCTGCCGGGAAAAAAGAGACTAAAACAGTAAAAAAAGAAAAAGTCCAGAAGAGATACCTACTTGCCAACTTAACGTTTTAGTGAATTTTGCACCATTTGGTGTGTAGGTATTTAAAGTGGTATCGACTCAAATAAAACAATAAAATACAAAACTTCCTATCTTAATTTTATTTGACCAAATCGATGGGTTAATTTTTGTTTTATTTTCATTAAATATTTGACAGGGCCATTTCACAAAAGGTTATCTGTAAGTAATTGATTGACAAATTATGAATATTTGTGTAATACTTTTTTATTGCAAGAAATTAAACTTTTCTTGCATGAAAGTTGTATGTTGTGAGTATTTTTTAAATTAATATCTGAGAAACTCTTTTTCATTAAAAAACTAAATTGTTAATACTGTAAGTACTTAGAAAAACTTAGTAAAGCCAGATAGAGGCAGCGATTCATCAGAAAGGCACCTGTCTGGGTACTTTCATAGACATCGAAGGAGCCTTCGACAAAACCAACTTCTCCAGCATCAACAGCGCCCTCTCCAGACATGGAGTAGAACAGGTACTAACGGACTGGATTACAAACATGTTAAGTAAACGAGTGGTTCGCCTTGAGGGCGAGCAGCAGAGGGCCATGATAGCCAGAGGCTGCCCCCAGGGTGGGGTTCTGTCTCCCCTTTTGTGGAATCTGGTGGTTAATGACCTCATCACTAAACTCAACGCCAACCGCTATTACACAGTAGGTTATGCCGACGACCTCGCAATCCTGGTTTCGGGGAAGGTGACGGACACGATATGCAACCTCACTCAGCAAGCGCTACGTATCGTAGAGAGATGGTGCAGGGATTTTGACCTAACAGTGAACCCCACTAAAACTGAATTAGTCATGTTTACCCATAAACGAGCTTTAGGCCATTTTCGCCTACCAAAACTGTTCGATACTGAACTCCAGGTGGCCAACGAAGTCAAATACCTCGGGGTCACACTAGACAGTAAGTTGAACTGGAGTAGTCATCTGGACAATAAACTTAACAGGGCTTGCATAACCTTTTGGCAGTGCAGGAAAATGATAGGTAAGAAGTGGGGCCTATCCCCTAAAATTACACTTTGGCTGTACACTGCAGTGATCCGGCCCATGATCACCTACGGGGCTGTGGTCTGGTGGCCCCGCACCAAGCTGGTTACAGCCTCCAGCAAACTACAACGCGTACAGAGACTGGCCTGCATGGCGACTACGGGCTGCATGAGGACTACTCCGACTGCGGCAGTTGAAGCCATCCTGGGACTTCCACCGCTCCACCTGTTCATACAACAGGAAGCGACGTTGGCGGCAGTACGTCTCAACACACTAAACCTCTGGGGTAAGAGTTATACACCACACGCTGCGCTGCTTGAGGGACTCCACAAGGAGTTCCCCATCACGAAGGCCACCAATGACCGGGTACCCAAACAATTTATCTTTGATAAAAAATACAAGATCCAACTTCACGAGGATCGCCGCTGCGAGGGGCTGCGCCCTGCAGAGCTACGAATCTTCACAGACGGATCCAAAACAGGCAGTGGTACAGGTGCTGGAATCTTCTCGGAGGACTTCAACATACACATAGCCACACCATTGGGCGTCCACAACACAGTGTTCCAGGCCGAATGCATGGGCATCTCTCTGGCCGCTTCAGCCATCATGGCCAGGGAAGTGAAGGATCACTCAATTCGCATACTCTCAGACAGCATGGCTGTACTGTAAGCGCTGAATAGTAATACAGTCGACTCTGGGCTAATATACGAGTGCTACCAGCGCCTCAACCAGGTGGGTAACTTCAATAAAATAACCATTCAATGGATAAAAGGACACAGCGGTTCGCTAGGCAACGATGCAGCCGACGAGCTTGCCAGAAGGGGGTCGAGCATGGCACCAGTGGGACCTGAGCCCATCGTGCCACTCCCCTTCAGGTATCTACGCACTCTGGTAAGGAAACGCACCAGAGATCAACATGACAAACTTTGGACGGAACAAGGCGAGTGCAGGCAGGCTAGGGAAGCACTTCCCGCAATGGATGGCCGCCTCACGAAACAGGTTCTCCGTCTAACTAGACAAAAGCTGCGTACGGTGACTGCAGCTTTAACTGGCCACGGGTCATTTAATAAACACCTCTTTGTCATAGGAGTAACAGACAGTCCGCTGTGCAGGGCCTGCATGGAGGATGACGAGACAGCGGCACATGTGCTTCTAAGCTGCCCGGTGGTCGCCACTTACAGGGCAAAATACTTCGGTAACCCAGGTACCCTACGTGAGGCGGTCAGTAACATCAAGGCGTTGCTGGCCTTCCTTGAGGAGCTGGGGTGGATCGAATGATCGATTTTCCCACCCGTACGCAAAATACGCGCATTGACGTGGAGTTGCGGACACCAGCCCGTATTACCTACTGTAAGTACTTAGTCAGCTAGCAAAAAAGTAACATCCACATAGAACTCTAATTATTAAAATCATGCAGTTTAAACTGCTTTACGAATTGTTTATTGATTTATGGCAATTACACCAATTAAAATACGATCACCAAAATGTTGTTTCATTATGTACCCACCTAGCGACCCACACCGGCTTCGCACTCGTAGCCTGTTATACTTACTTAATCTTAGTAGGTGAACTGTAATAGGTATGCATAAGTAGTGATAGTGATGATGGTATTCTACTACTCCAGATATTTTAATTAGCTCAACGTTAATTATTTAATTTACAAACGTGTGCTATTTAAACTTGCCCTAATAATTCCTTTCTGTTATTTTTCTGTTACAATCAAATAATATTCATATATGTTTCCTATCCGTTACTTACAATTATTTTGAATATGACCCATCTCCTTTCATGTACTACCGTAAAACAGATACTCTTTTGTTCAACTAAGTCACTGGCTGATTACTAAATTAACAGGAAAACTAATGCGTGGTGACATTTAAAAAATGACACGCTGTTTCTGAATAAAATTTAGTACGCTGCGCTGTATAATTATAGTGAATTTTCCAAAAAGCAAAAAAATTATGGCCACGAGTTCAGACGGTAAAGTTTTTTTTTTTTGTCAATTTATTGAGTCTAAAGAGGTAAACAGAAGCTGTTAGGAGCTGGATATCAGTACAATTTAAATATTAAATACAAAAACGGGACATCCAATTAGCGTTGCATTAATAGAGAGATATGTAATGGTTGGTACAATTTTTATTATTAATTATACGTTGATACGCAAGGATATAAACCCTATTTATTTATTTAAACTTTTCGCACAAAAGGTACAAAGGCGGACTTAATGCCTTAGGCATTCTCTACCAGTCAACCAAGGGTGGTGAAGAGATTAGATGGCAGGTGCTTTGGTTGACACGACGATGATAAAAAAAAAAAAACACTAGACAAATACATAAATAGGTTATAAACACACACATACGATTTACTATAATATATATTTATAATAATATATTTAAAATATATAAATATTTGTGTATATATATATCTATAATATAGAAATAAAATATACAAATTCAAAGAAGAGAGGTGTTGAGATGACTCTACGCTATTTATTTTGAAAATAACTCTGCAATTTCCGCTTAAATGCATACCGACTAGTGACCGTCCTGATATAAAGAGGTCGCGCATTCCAAAGAAGAATGGACTGAATATGAAAGGAAGAATGAACAAAGTCAGAAGTATGAGAAGGACAAAGTAGGAGAAGGTTGTTAGAAGAACGCAGATTCTTAGCATGAGAAGAACATAGATATTGGAAGTGAGACACGAGATAAGAAGGAGGGGTGGGAGAGTTGAGAAGGGAGAAAAGCGTGGTCAGAGCGCGCAAATTTCTTCTTTGGCGAATGGACATCCATTTGAGCTCAGACCTATAACTCGACACATGGTCTTATTTCCTAAGATTGAATATGAACCGGATACCATTGTTGAGCAATCTGTCAAGCTTATCCAACAAAACCGCATTCAAGTCAAAGTAGCACACGTCACCATATTCGATTATAGGGAAAATCAAAGTCTACACAAGCATCGTTTTCGTTTTAGCGGGCAAAAAGTTTCTCAGACGATACAGGGATCGCAGAGTACCATTGACCCTTTGACAAACACTAGCGACCTGGCGTTGCCAGCTAAGTGTCGAGTCAAGATGCAAACCGAGATCTTTCACAGTAGGGGTGATGTGTATGACGGTACCATTGAAAATAAGGGGAGGAAGAGAGCTAAGCGTCACTCTAGCCATCATGCGTGAGCTTCCAATTACAATGGCCTGACACTTTGAGGTGTTTACTGACACCCTGAAACTATCAGATCACTTCTTGGTAGCATCTAAGTCTCGGTTTACATCTGCTATAGCGTCCGATAAACCTTCTACCCGCTCAGCTGAATACAACTGAAGATCATCAGCATACAGATGATACGAACACCGAAGACATTGAGTTATAAAATTGATGAAGATGGAGAATAACAATGGAGAAAGAATACCGCCTTATGGCACACCAGCATCCAGGTCACGCAAACTCGACGAGCTATCATCAAGGCGGACGGACTGCTGACGTCCCCGAAGATAAGAAGTGAACCATTCAAGAGCCTTGGACGAAACCATAAGGTGAGAAAGGATAGAAAGGAGAATATCGTGGCTAGCGGCGTTAAAGGCATTAGAGAAATCGATTAATACCAAAACGGTAACTTTGGTATCCTCCATCACTTCTCTAATGTCACCAGTCACTTTAAGGAGAGTGGTGGCAGTACTGTGCCCAGGCCTGAACCCGGACTGAAAGGAGCTAACGAGGTTGTTCCGATGAATAAATCCCGTAAACTGCTTGTGTACGCAGGCCTCAAGCACTTTAGACAGGAACGGGAGAATGGACATGGGTCGGAAGTGACTGGGTAGGGAGGGATTTGAAATTTTGGGGAGTGGGCGGACATAGGCCATACGCCACAGGGATGGAAATTGTCCGGAATCAAGGGAAAAGTTAATGATGTGGGTAATCGGAGGGAGAAGGCTATCAAGGATCCAAACGACCATACTACGACTGATGCCGTCATAGCCCACAGCCTTGGATTTTATGGACAGGATAATCTTTTTAATTTCGTCCGAGGTCACCGGAGAGAAGTGAAATGGTTCTATGATGGGACTCGCTAGGCCAGAAATGAAATCGACCGTCTGGGACAACATTTGGGAATCCAAATGACGAGTGGTTGTGAAGTGACGGTTGATATCATCAAGGCCAATCGTATTAGGGAAATCCACATGCCGTGGTCTGCCGATACCGAGAGTAACAAGGAACTTCCAGATATCGACCCTATCAGTCCAGGCATCACATTGCACGCTTGCCAACTTGATTTTATTTATGAATGTGATATCATTGATGATATACCTAAGTGCTCGTTTATGGCACGACGACGACGACACGGTTGGCGCAGTGGTTAAGCGATTGACTGCTGCGCTGCGTGTCGCGGGTTCGATTCCCGCACGGAACAAATATTTGTATGACCTACATGTATTTGTTCCGAGTCTGGGTGTTTTTCTATCTATAATATGTATGTATTTACAAAAAAAAAAATTGTATATAAGTAGTTTATCAGCCATCTTGTTACCATAACACAAGCATTAGGTTGCTTAGCTTGGGACAAATGGTGCTGTGTGAAATGTCCAGGGATTTATTTATTTATTTTTATTTATTTTATGGACAGGCGTGCCCTTATTACGTTTAATTTTGTATCCTTTTTAGGGTTCTGTACCTCGAAAGGAAAAAACGGAACCCTTATAGGATCACTTTGTTGTCCGTCCGTCCGTCTGTCTGTCTGTCAAGACCCTTTTTCTCACGAACGCGTGGAGGTATCAAGCTGTAATTTATATCAAATACGGGTCTACTGTCCCTGGGAGCTGTGAAAAAATCAAACTTCTAAGCAAAAGCAATCAAAAGATACAGCCGTTTATGCCGCAAATTTCCGTAAATGAACGACACTCGCAAGGGAATCAAAAATAGAACAGATAAAGGAAAAATTGCGAAAACCGTAAATTTTTAGTTACATCATATGAACTCAGCCTATCGCAGTCCACTGCTGGACATAGGCCTCTCCCAGACTGCGCCACAACACCCTGTCTTCCGCCTTCCGCATCCAGTCTACCCCAGCCACCTTCAGTTACATCATATAATAAAAATATTTTAATAATTTTACAATTACTACCCTTCTCATGAACGCGTAGAGGTATTAAATTGAAATTCATATTAAATACTCAGGTCTATAATACCTTTAAGCTGTAACAAAATCAAACTTCTATGTCAACGCAATCAAAAGAAACAGCAATTTAAGCCGCATATTTTTAAACTCGCAACTACTCGCAAGGGAATCAAAACCTAATGTACTTCCAGTCGACCTAGAATCTTGAAATTTGGCATATTGTAATGTTATGAATTTCATTTTGCAATAAAAATACCATAACTATGACTCGATTGTCGTGATGGGTGAACTTTTACTAATATACCTACAGGTTTGTACGGAACCCTCGGTTCACGAGTCCGACTCGCACTTGGCCGGTTTTTTATTTTATTATAGGTTATGTATTTAAGTGCAGCACACATATACAAGAAGTGCTGTTGTTAATATACGACAGCGAATAGCTGAAGCATGCGACGGATGCGGTGCCGGCGCCGGCGGTGTCGGCCGGTCGGTCGGTCGGGCGCCACCGCGTCACCATTCGTCAAGATTAGCTGCGCGCGTCGATCACTTCATCAATGTCATGTCTCGATTGCTCCGCTCTTTGATTAATGTCATAATCTATCATGTTGCTCCTAATTCATTCATTGATTTTGGTACTTTATCTGCTAAACGTTGCTCATTCTAAGAAGGAACCACTACATAATGTAATGTTCTACCAAACATTGTTATTAATGAACAATGTTATTAATGAATGTCTGGCTGTTTGTGTATGCGAGTTTAAATGTTTGTAAACGCACCCACAATACCGCAGAAATTCTTAGTGTGAGGCAACGTGATTTAAAAAAAAAAGAGTCATAGACGTAGGCAACAGAAGTACCACATCGGTTATAAATATTGTAATAATAAATTAATAGTGATAGTGCTGTAGTCATTACTATTGAATACAATATACACTGGCCACTGGATCTATAGAAATTAGAGATTTAAATTAAAAACGTTTTATAGCAAATTTTATCAGCTTTACACAAACTACACATTAGTAACATTTTTAACTTAAAAAAAAGATAAAACAATAAAAACAACCATTTTTAGCTTAGTGTCAAAAAACTGAATTAACATTTATAAGTCTGTTTTACATGTCTGGTATTGCCTCTTCGGGCTCTGACTATAGCTTCGAGTTGGTTTGGCATACTGAACACGAGGTTTCGGAGCCGATGTTGGGGAATATTCTCCCATTCTTCAATCAGGGCCTGTTTTAGTGCCCTGAGGGTGGTAGGTGGTGGTCTGCGGCTTCTAACTAGCCTCCCTAGCTCATCCCAGGCGTTCCCAATCGGGTTGAGATTAGGACTTCTTGATGGTCAAGCCATCACGCTGATACCAACCTCCTGAATATACTCTTGCACGACCTGAACCGTGTGTGACCGGGCATTATTATGCACCAGCATCGATCCATCCCCCATCATCATATTTGCTGAATACGGCCCTGCATACTCGTTCAGAATGTCTTGGGCATATCTTTCCCCAGTCAAAGTGCCATTTTCTATGGCTACTAACTCTGTGCGGCCTTCTAACGATATGCCAGCCCATACATGTACACTGCCTCCACCGTACTGGACTCTTTCTGAGTCTTGAAGGTATCGCTCACCAGGCCACCTGTAGACACTTCGTCTTCCATCAGAAGTGTAAAGTGAGAATCGAGGCTCATCTGTGAACAAAATTCTTGACCACTCTTCTTCATCCCACTGTACGTGTTCATGGGCGTATCGCAGTCTCGCTACTCGATGCTCTCTCTCGAGTTTGGGACCACTCGTTGGTCTTCGGGGTTTCAGATTTGCTTCAACAAGTCTTCTTCTCATTGTACTGTCACTAATATAGTCCCTTCGGGTCTGAAGAAACTGTTGCTGGACTTCAACTGCATTTAAGGTGGCGATTTCACACCACAATGGAGACAATATAACGGTCTTCTCGGGCACTAGGACACCTGGGTCTGCCATTACAAAGTCTTCTCAGATGGTTTCCAGTCTCTTCGTACCTTCGCTTCACGTTCTGGACCGTTCGTAACGTCACACCCACCATTCTTGCAGTACGACGCATACTGATGCCTAGTTTCAGAAAAAGTCATGATCCTAGCACATTCTTCAGGTGAAAGAGGCATGATAAATAAAATGTATGTGCTGCAGTGCGATTCTGTAACCAACTCACCGTGAAAACTTGGGTGAAGTGAGCGTGGAGTGAGCTGTCAGTGTCATCCCACCTGATACTAGGGATTGACCAAGCATAAATTTACAATTATAATCGAGATTTTAATAATATTTTTTATGCTGATCAATTGATCATTTTATATAATTTCAAAGCTAGTATTTTAGAATTTAATCCCACGTAGTTTGTGTGGCGTGATCACTTCACCCGATTCACAAAATGTCGTGAATCGGGTATTCTGGTTCATAGACTAGGAAAAAAAGAAAAAAAACAACAAGCGGCAGTGAACGAGGGGTGCGGGGACAGCGGGGAGTCAGCCGGCCGACGGCCGAGCGCGGGCCCACGCGCCACACCGCCACGACAGTCAGCTTTTGCTCTCTTTTGTGCACGGCTGCGCTTGCGCGTCTTAGTTACGAGTCTCATACATGTTTGTAATTTCTTCAACCGACCGTTGTAATTGCTTTACTTTTCCTTCTTTATTATACTTCTTATTATAGAGTCCGCTATCTTTCCATTTTGCTCCTCCACAACCTATCGTCGCGATCAGTTTTGCTATTTTATTTTAAAACCCCATATAATAGTAGGTAATGTTTTGACAACTAAAATACTAGCTTTGAAATTGCATAAAATGATCATTAGAACTAGCATAATTTTTTTTTATTAAAATCTCGATTATGATTGTAAATGTATGCTTGGTCAATGTTTGTGAATGTTGCTACCTAAAAATAGAAAGTACTAATATTGTGAGATGCTTATCAGTAGAAGGTAAATGTAGTGAAACGTAGCTGTTACGGGGCCTCGTGTTTGACTTTACAAAGTGAGTGTTGAAGTAAGTTAGTCGACTGGGAGTTGGGGCCGCGCCAACCTGCGCACTTAAACTACTTTAAGCTATGCCAGCGTTTCACGCAACGCAATCAAAGTATTAAATGAGTTGCGCCCGCTAACTGCCTACTTGCTACGGTCGTTTGTGTGCTACGCCGTAGCTTGGCTACGCGGCTACGACAGAGCTTCGAAGTACGTAGACATATCTTTCGCTAGCAGTCCACGTTACAGCAAAACCAGTGCCATAACATAATATCACGTCTTTATTTCCTGAAGGAAAGCAGAGGTGTATAGTGTAGCAGTGTAGCGCCACCTACTGGTGACCCTGCCCCAGCGGCCGCGGGGCGCGCGCGGCCTCCACTGGTCACGCCCCAATACAGAGGTGTATAGTGTAGCAGTGTAGCGCCATCTACTGGTGACCCTGCCCCAGCGGCCGCGGGGCGCGCGCGGGGCTTCCACTGGTCACGCCCCAGTACAGAGGTGTATAGTGTAGCAGTGTAGCGCCATCTACTGGTGACCCTGCCCCAGCGACCGCGGGGCGCGCGCGGCCTCCACTGGTCACACCCCAGTACAGAGGTGTATAGTGTAGCAGTGTAGCGCCATCTACTGGTGACCCTGCCCCAGCGGCCGCGGGGCGCGCGCGGCCTCCACTGGTCACGCCCCAGTACAGAGGTGTATAGTGTAGCAGTGTAGCGCCATCTACTGGTGACCCTGCCCCAGCGGCCGCGGGGCGCGCGCGGCCTCCACTGGTCACGCCCCAGTACAGAGGTGTATAGTGTAGCAGTGTAGCGCCATCTACTGGTGACCCTGCCCCAGCGGCCGCGGGGCGCGCGCGGCCTCCACTGGTCACGCCCCAGTACAGAGGTGTATAGTGTAGCAGTGTAGCGCCATCTACTGGTGACCCTGCCCCAGCGGCCGCGGGGCGCGCGCGGCCTCCACTGGTCACGCCCCAGTACAGGCAATGCTGCGGTGGATTTTGATTTGTGGTTTCTTTTTTACGATCGTTGCTTTAATTGGCGCTCTGAATCCAATTTTTATATCAGAAATAATGATAAAAGGGATATCCAAGGATAAAGTTACGAATAAATATAAATAATTTGAATAATTATGCCAAAACTGTGTCCTTCACCCCACACCTTTGAAAACTTCATGAAAATCAATTTTGAGAACGCCAAAAAATATTCAAGAAATCCCTACTATTCCCTACTTTCCCTTGAACCACTGAACCGATTTTGATGAAATTTAGTACAGAGATAAACTAGAGCTCGGGAAAGGACATAGGCTACCTTTTATCGCGAAAAAAGGGTTGGGGGGGTTTAAATAGGGGATGAAAGTTCGTATGGAAGTTCGTCATTATCGAAGATGACACCATGAAACTTTGTATTTAGGCACTTGATAAGGAATAAATAAATATTTGTTCTAGTGTTTTTGAAATTTCGTCCTGTATGGGGATGAAATAGGGCATGAAAGTTCGTCTGGAAGTCCAAACAAAGTCTCGCTTTCACGCCTAATTCCGAATTCGATTTCGATTAAATTTAGTACAAAAATAGACTAGACCTTGGGAACGGACATAAGCTACCTTTTGTTGTAAAAAAGGCCATGAACGGGTTGAAATAAGGGATAAAAATGTCCATGGGAATTCGTCATTTTCGAAGATAAAACCATGAAACTAGGTATTTAGGCACTTGATAAGAAGTAAATAAACATTTTTTCCAGCGTTTTTGAAGTGTTGACCTACATGGGAATAAAATAGGAAATGAAAGTTCGCAGGGAAGTCCAAACAAATCTGTCTATGTTTACAATACGCATATTCATCGGAAACATGTATATTATTAGTGAAAATGCCGTCTTAATGTATACACGTGGCGCGAGCGCGGGAACTCAAATGTAACCCGGGTATCATGGGCGGAATGGTGGTACTTTTAGCTGGTGACTTCAGACAGACCCTGCCGGTCATTACTAGGGGTACACCGGCAGATGAAATAAATGCCTGTTTGAAAGCTTCTGTATTATGGGTACACGTAAAAAAGTTTTGTCTGACTACAAATATGCGAGTACAACTGCACAATGATTCTCAAGCAGGGCAATATGCGGCTGCTCTTCTAAACATCGGAGAAGATTGTATGCCAACAGACAGTAACGGCATGATTTCACTGATACGTGAATTCTGTCAAGTTGTCGATAGCACAGATGATTTAAAAAATAATGTTTATCCTGATTTACAAATAAATATGGCCAATCGAGAATGGTTGTGTGAAAGGGCAATTTTGGTGCCGACAAATGAGACAGTAGGCCAGATAAACGAACAAATTATGTCAGACGTGGAGGGGGATGTTGTCGAGTACCTCTCAGTAGACAATGTTATTAATACTGAACAAGGGACGTCGTATCCTATAGAATTTCTCAACTCTTTAGAATTATCAGGAGTGCCTTCCCATAAGTTAAGGCTGAAAGTTGGTGTTCCAGTCCTGTTGATGAGAAATCTTGACGCACCAAGGCTATGTAATGGTACACGGCTACAAATTACTCATCTAGGATGCAACATTATAAAATCTATAATCATGACTGGAATGGCAAAAGGAGAAAATGTTTTAATTCCCCGTATTCCAATAATTCCGACAGATTTGCCATTTCAGTTCAAAAGAGTGCAGTTTCCCCTGAAAGCAGCATTTGCAATTACAATAAACAAAGCTCAAGGACAGACGCTTAAAGTTGCAGGTGTACATTTAGAAAAAAAATTGTTTTTCCCATGGGCAACTCTATGTGGCGTGCTCACGAGTATCAACCCCGCAAAATCTTTATGTTTTAGCAAAGGAAAAACAAAAATCGTAGTTTATAAAAATGTATTAAAATAAGTTATTACAGTTAACCACAGCAGTTTGTATGTGTATTATTTGCAAAGTAAGTATCCTAAAAAATAAAAAATGCTGCCCAAAGTAACTATTTCACGCGAACGAAGTCGCGGGTAAAAGCTAGTTAGTCATAAATAGTCACCAAAATCAAAAAAATAGTCGCATTATGATTCCGAAGTTATAGCTATAAGATGGTGAGGATAGATTGTGTAGACGTGAGGACGTAGACGTTGTAGATGTGAGGGTTCTGTGGAGACGTTCACCAAGGTCTGCACAGAATCCTCACATCTAGTGCAACGAAACAGCTGGGAGTATTTATTGACATGGTTTGAATTCCGAAAAATTGACAAGAAATAGTCGTAACGCTATGTCAAATCTCGAAAATAGTCATTAAGTGAGATATAAGGGTGCCTTGGTAAGGATTACGTGGTGAGCCTTTCTCGCTACAATTCTCACCTGGTTACCGTGGAACGCTAACGTTTTTGAATTAGAATTTGGTGTCAAAAAATAGTCAAGAAATAGTCGTATCCAACTATGATCATTTCGACCTGGTTTACTATGTAGTATTGTGTGTATGTTAAACTTTCATGTAAACTTCTACATACTTACATTTGGTTTTGCTAACTAATATAATAATATTTTTACGAACGCAGACCCGGTCTCGAAGCCAGCGGGCAAATCGCGCGGTGCTAGAGCGGCGTAGTGTTGTGTTATGAGAAATGAGTGTATTTTGTTCGTGAATGAAATATCTAAACAGCGAAGACAACATCTTTTTGAGACAAATTTCTTCGTAATTTTAAGACAAATGCAAAAAATAAAATGCACAACACTACGTCAATGCAGACGCGCGGGCACCGCTAGACGGCGCATCGCTCGTGCGCCGCTCCCCGCGCCGCTGCCTTCGAGGCCAGTTCCATATATTTATTTATTTATTTATTTGGGACAAACAAACAGTAACACATTATATCTGCGCAAATAATATAAACAAAGATATTATATAAATGTGAAACTCACACCGTTATCCACAACATATATATATATTGTGGATAATAATAATAATATAAATATATGCATTGAAACGCACCGACGCCCGCGCCCCCTGACTTCGTGTCCGTAGCCTTAAATCTGCGCGCATTTATGTTCTTATCTTTCTATCGTGTTGTTTGTGTTCTCACCGGCGCGGCGGCGCGGCAGTGCAGGGTGATGCAGCGCGGTGCGGCGCGCGGTAATATTAGGTGTATGACTTATTTTTTTACAGGTTTTTAAGTATTTTTTTAATAGTGTACAACGAACTTAATCTGAGAAATATTGTCTATCGTGGTCTATGATCTGGCGCCATCCATCGGGCAGCATACGGATGCCGTCGCAAAAGAAACTTGCAGGCTTTGAGGCGATAAAATCATCGACGAATTTACGCACATCATCCAGCGTTGTGAACTGTTTATCCACTAAGCCGTGCTGCATTCATCTGCCTAGCCTTTTACCAAACTATGTTGGGGTCGGCTTCCAGTCTAACCGGATGCAGCTGAATACCATATTTTCCATGGAACGACTGACTATCTGACCTCCACAACCTATGTAGTTACTGGGTAATATTAGGTCATCCCACTTCCAGTGTCATATTTTATTATTATTATTATTATTATTTTACAAAAACTGACTACTATACTATATAACCTTGTGACACTAATCAATAATCTCCAACACTATTAATCACTCGCTCCCAGACTGCTGGCAAATCTTGAACACCATTTAAAGTACCACTTTCATTTAATTCATCAATAATGCTCTTTAGTTTAATATCTAACTCCTTTTTGCTATTGTATCGAGTACCCGACAATTTCCTCTTCACATGGCCAAAACAATTGAAATCACAAGGATTCATATCCGGGGAATATGGCGGCTGAATAATTTCAATCCATCCTTTATCTTCAATTAAATTCTGAACTATTTTTGATTTGTGCGGTCTGGCGTTATCATGTAAAATTATAGGACTCATTATATGATGTTCGTCTGCCCAAATAGGAATATTTTCTTCTAAAAATGACTTATATCCCTCTCCAGTCATAGTTGTATTTTCATCATAAGTTCTCCAAAAAGCAATGCCTCTGACATCCATAGCTACTATTAGTAGTATTTTTCGTTCATGTAGCTCTGCGCGTGGTAAATGTTCAGCTGAAGTGCCCGGTTCCACACAACATCGTGACTGATGTCTTTGACGAGGAGTATAAAATTCGACCAAAATTTCATCAAGGCATATGAATCTATTAAGTATATTTTTCTTACGGCGATACCAAGATAAATGGCTACGCGCAGTTTCATAAAGAAACTCCTTCTGATCCGTGTTCAGAGTGTGGGGCACCCACACTGCACTTTTATTGACCAGACATAAATCCTCCGTGAGTACTCTATGAATAGTGGAATGAGGAATGTTAAGTTGAGTGGAGAGATCACTGACACTGACCCTACGTGACTGACGAAGTGCTTCCTTGATTTTGTCCCTTGCTTCTAATCTAGTCGATGATAATGATCGAGGTGCTCGCGGCTCATCTTCAGCTGTGGTTCTTCCTTGTTTGTACATTTCAAGCCATCGCTGTACGGTCCTTTTATTTAAGGCGTTACGACCAACACACTTTACCAGTAAGTCGTGCGCAACTCCTCCAGAGTAGTTGAGTAAAGCACAAAACTTTAGAAATATACGTTGCTCCACCACATTAATAGATTTTTTTAAATCTTCCATTTTAAATCAATGCACGTCTTGACAATACAACACACCAAATTAAACTAACATGATTGTACAAGACAACACATGTATTAACTATTGCACACCATTGCGCAATACATAAATATTGGAAATAAAAAATATGACACTGGAAGTGGGATGACCTAATATGATACCCCTAGGTAAGACTGGTTGTCAGACTTTCGGGCTACTGACGACCCGTAACGACTGTCAAAGATCCACGAATGACAGCCGGGACCAACGGCTTAACGTGCTTTCCGAGGCACGGAGGAGTCTCGGTATGTAAAGATTGTCACCCATCCACAGACCAACCGCGGCAAGCGTAGCTTAACCTGATCGATCGACCTGGGCAGCTGTTATTATTTAGCCACGGGCTCCTCGTGCTGCATTGTCCGGAACAAACGATAATCAGATGGGGCCAAGTCTAGTGAATATGCCGCGTGTGGGAGAACTTCTCATCCCAAATCCAAGACGGTCCTTTGAGTTGCACGAGCAATGTGAGGTCGAGCGCTGTCATGCAGCAGTATGACTTACTGGCTTCCTTGCCCAGTAAATGTTATATGTCACGCAAACCTAACCTAAAGCAAATCATTTATGCCCTAGGCTCTAGTCGGGCATTAATATTGTACTGAATTTCATAATGGGCCGCTGGTCATTAATGTGATTTGAATTGGGAACCTCAACTGAGAAAATCGTATGGACAAATTACTAAAAAAAAAACTTTTATTCTATTAATGTATACATGTCGACCAATGACTTTTCATTTCATAGGTTTTAGGCGCCTTCGAGGAACAAAATGATCGGTTGCTGTGGCGCGTATACCCCCGCGTTAGAAAGGATTTGGGCTGATGCACCATTGACGATATTATTTATTGTATTTTTGACGAAAATGCATGAGATTAGATTGAAAAAATTAAAAAAATCCCGACAGGCAGTAGGTATGTTACTTTAGTTCAAAAACCCGACAGGCATTAGGTATGTTATTTTAGTTCAAAAACCCGAGAGGCAGTAGGTATGTTATTTTAGTTCAAAACCCGACAAGCAGTAGGTATGTTACTTTAGTTCAAAAACCCGACAGGCAGTAGGTATGTTAGTTTAGTTCAAAAACCCGACAGGCATTAGGTATGTTATTTTAGTTCAAAACCCGACAGGCATTAGGTATGTTATTTTAGTTCAAAACCCGACAGGCAGTAGGTATGTTACTTTAGTTCAATCTCAAATTTGATGCCACTGACCGCTTGAAAAGTAAGCTATTTTGAATGTTAGTTGCAGTTGGGTTTTGATTTTGTCGTTTTATTTTAATTTTCATTATTTTAGTGTGTTATAATTTTGGACTAGTCTTTCATAAACTTTTAATTCAATAATCGATATGGTTTTTATTACCTCGCAGTAGATGCGAAAGGTATAGTATCTCCGCGGGGCTATAGGTGTCTTTGTCTTGGGCGAAATTGAATCTCGCACTACACTCAGGATTCTAGTCTTAACTCCGTCGCTTCAGAGTTAACTCAGAGCTCCCTCGCTGCGCTCGAGAGCCCTAGAATCCTTCGTTGCATACAGGATTCAAAATGGCGCCCGCGATTAAGACACTGCTTTATCCACTTGGTGAATAATCTACTATTATTTTTAAAATGCATTGATGATCACGTCTGTATTTTGAATGCCTACGAATCAATTAAACACAATTTAAACCGAGCGATTGTTTAAGTTTTTATGTCTGTGCTTTGCCATCTACGCAAAGTTATCAATTTGTCATTTTTCTTGCCTGCCGGGACCAATACCCAGGTTGTCTTTGACTTACTCGGAAGATAACAGCCGTGCCGCGACACAACGACACAGCGCAAACTAAACTTACACAGGACGACAAAATACTGTTATGTATGTGTGAAACGTACTGCTATTCAGGCATCAGATGCGAGGCGCCAGGTACGATGTACGTGCTGCGAGGATATCAGGATCTCCAGGTTACGAAGTTCGCGTTTCTGAAATTCTGGATAAAATAAAGATCAGTAGACCGACAAGCCCCGCGCACCCGCACCCCGCGAGCTCCCCCGCCGGCGCCCGCCATCAGTCACTGATGTACACGGAAGTCCAATTAGTCAGCATGCTAAGTTATTGTCCGGACCCAGGGGTACTGGGGTACAGGGGCACAGCCCCACGACGACGACGAAACTAAATGCCGCCTTAACATATTTTGTGTCACATGTTCTAATAAGTTTGTAGAGCGTCATTTTCTGACCAGGCGTTGCAGCGAGCGGCGGTGCGTTGAGTCAGAACAGACTAGGAGCTCGCCATGCAACAGCATCTTCACGCGCTACACGCACACCTTGTAGGTGTGTATAGGCACATAAGCACACACTTGGGGGTTACCAAAAAGTACAGACCGCTATGTTATACGGATCCCTACTTATTACTTCTGCTTCGGCTGCGTTTCATAGCTGTATTGCCGTTTAAGTAAATGTCATGTAGTGGAGGCGCCATGCTTCACGTGCGTATATCTTCCCCACTCGGCACGAGTAAGACGCGTGACGTCACGCCGCCAACTCGCGTCTTCTCTCTCCAATATCGTCACTTCGCCATTCAATCATGTTCACAGTCCATGAGATATCCCGGAAGCACGATCTCCTATGATTCTCATTTTTAAAAGAGCGAGTGCTATCCGCCTTTCCATTATTATGTTTAAGTCGCAGCCCATCGTTTATGCAACGCCAGCGTACAAGTGGCGATCAGCTCCAATGTTCATCGGTCAAACGATCATTCGGGCAAACGTTCTACGCGGCGCAGCCTCAGCAGCCTTAATAAAATAGTCGCATTCAATCGAATCGCTATTACTGTTATTCTTGGGTCGCGGTGGTATGGGGCTAGGGGGTAGGGGGTCTGGGTGGAGGGGGCACAAAGATTTACATGTAATGGAGCCGTGATTCGCGACAGCTGCGCACTTGAGACAATACCACTCGACACTGGTGCGTCATTAGCACACACATCTAATTAAATTCCTCCGCGAAGAAAGGGAAATTCTTCCGAGGCACCCCTACACGTGCAGCTCGGCTCACCCACGCTGACTCGCACCATTTGTCGGCAGGCTGCAGTATATGTATGTAACGAAGAATCGCTTCTTATTCATTGAGGCTGTACGTGGAGGTGACATCAGTCGCTCCGCGCTCACATGCACAGTGTGCTATGTATGGTGGGGAGCAGTGACGTCACACAGACCCCACCACCCCGTGGGCAATCTACAAGACACCTGCGCTAATATGCTCATCCGACGCGACGATCACATCATGATGGCTCAAAAAGCCCAAAGCTGCTAGGATCCTTCTCAAGCACGAGGCCGTGGGTTCGTAACTAACTAGTAACAATTTAACTTTTCTATGTATATTCATGCTGCAAGGTGCGTACTGCGTGCACGTCCACAGCACAGCTATTGGACCAGGCAACACCGATTCGGGCAATTATGCAGAAACAATTAAATACTTATTTGCAATGACAAATACTAACACCGCTTACTAATCTTAACGTTTACGCACATAATGTAGCACGTGCGCTGACACTGCCCTGCTTCTTGCCCCACTTTAGCTAATGCTCACATTAAACATATCGATTTACTGTGTTCTATAGTGCGCAAATTAATATATTTTCCATGAGGAAGGTGGGTACTCGGGCAATCCAGTCAAACGTAGTTTGGAGCACAAATCACAGTCACGTTTATTCGGTAATTTACAATCACTTATGAGTAGTAAGAAACAAAGGTTTGTACGGTGAACATGACAGTTCCGATCGTATGCACTCAACCATCCGGCGTCCGCTCCGCAAGTCGAATGCCGCCTGCTTTCCAATCGGCTCTGTCCACGTGTAGAAAATGGCGCGAAGTTATAGCGCCACCTCACGGCGTTCACTGTACTAACCGATCAACTAATGAGACTTAAGTCCCGGTTTGACCAATATTATGAAATCAACCGGTAGTAGTATTTTGATTATTTTGTCGTCTTGATATCGCTTGCGACGACAAATATTAGGTCATCCCACTTCCAGTGTCATATTTTTTATTTCCAATATTTATGTAACTATTGCGCAATGGTATGCAATAGTTAATACATGTGTTGTCTTGTACAATCATGTTAGTTTAATTTGGTGTGTTGTATTGTCAAGACGTGCATTGATTTAAAATGGAAGATTTAAAAAAATCTATTAATGTAGTGGAGCAACGTATATTTCTAAAGTTTTGTGCTTTACTCAACTACTCTGGAGGAGTTGCGCACGACTTACTGGTAAAGTGTGTTGGTCGTAACGCCTTAAATAAAAGAACCGTACAGCGATGGCTTGATAAATGATAAATGATAAATGATTTATTTTCTGTAAGTAGGTTTGTACAAACACTTTTACATGTCAATAAACTTGAAATGTACAAACAAGGAAGAACACAGCTGAAGATGAGCCGCGAGCACCTCGATCATTATCATCGACTAGATTAGAAGCAAGGGACAAAATCAAGGAAGCACTTCGTCAGTCACGTAGGGTCAGTGTCAGTGATCTCTCCACTCAACTTAACATTCCTCATTCCACTATACATAGAGTACTCACGGAGGATTTATGTTTGGTCAATAAAAGTGCAGTGTGGGTGCCCCACACTCTGAGCACGGATCATCAGTCACGATGTTGGGTGCAACCGGGCACTTCAGCTGAACATTTACCACGTGCAGAGCTACATGAACGAAAAATACTACTAATAGTAGCTATGGATGTCAGAGGCATTGCTTTTTGGAGAACTTATGATGAAAATACAACTATGACTGGAGAGCGATATAAGTCATTTTTAGAAGAAAATATTCCTATTTGGGCAGACGAACATCATATAACGAGTCCTATAATTTTACATGATAACGCCAGACCGCACAAATCAAAAATAGTTCAGAATTTAATTGAAGATAAAGGATGGATTGAAATAATTCAGCCGCCATATTCCCCGGATATGAATCCTTGTGATTTCAATTGTTTTGGCCATGTGAAGAGGAAATTGTCGGGTACTCGATACAATAGCAAAAAGGAGTTAGATATTAAACTAAAGAGCATTATTGATGAATTAAATGAAAGTGGTACTTTAAATGGTGTTCAAGATTTGCCAGCAGTCTGGGAACGAGTGATTAATAGTGGTGGAGATTATTGATTAGTGTCACAAGGTT